>BRZM01000003.1:13400659-13726953 GCA_033238685.1 Lates japonicus
AGCAAGGTTTAAAAGCTAAAAGTGGTCAAAAAGTCTCTCTTGATAGATTAGACATTATCTATTTGAAATGTTTACAGGCTGAGGCCAACACTGCACGTGAGCACCTCTTATCATGTGAAAGAATTATGTAAGGCAGATGTCTTCAAACCTCTTGTCTTGAGATGTACTGTATATTTTGTGCAAGTATTTACAGCATAGATGCTTTGTATCTTTTCACGAAACTTACTTGATTGGATGCAGTTCTATGTTTGAGCTCTGTGGTTTGACCTGCAATAGTCCCCGCCAGGTGTAGTACTTATTTGTGCATCAGCTGCGAGCCCTCGAGCAGTAACTGTAATTTTTCAGTTTTTCTTCAGTGCAGTTTAAAAACATTTTTTTACATTAGAAGTTCAGGTGTGATGTTGATGGCAATGTAATGATTCTGGTGCTGACGTTTAAATTACTGGAAGCGAGGGCATTTGATGTTTTTGTTTGTTTGTTTGTTTGTTTTTGCAGGGGGGTTGCTACATAGTTACTCCAGTGCTTGGTTTTCTTAGTTTATTGCCTCATTGACATACATGATCCTCATAGTTTCTTCTGCTGTTAAAGTCTGGTTACACACCAGATAAGCAACAAGTTAGGCAAAAGAAAAGTTCTGTGGCCAAAATTACAGGAGCATGCTCAATTCCTTGCTGGCAGTATTCCCAAGAAAGGAAGTGCTATGTTTTTCCTTAGCATAAGTTACAAAAAAGGTGTGGTCTGGGTGGATAAGCCTGAACATTAGCCATAAGTGACCAGGCCTTGCATCCTGTATCCCATCTGAGGTGGTTTTGGTGCCTTGAGGTACTAGTTAAGATTAGGAAAAGACATGTTTTCCATTAAATATTAATAAAGTAAGCATTTCCTGCCTCACACTTCAAGTGGCGTGACTTTTTCAATATCTAACCGAATAGCGTCTCTAATATAAAAGTGATTTGATCTTGAACATAACCTGAAGAAGGTTTATTAATGCTTTGGTTACTCTGATACATATTTATTACAAAGTGAATATTGTAGGCTGTTTGCCTGAAGTATGTTGTGTCTGAACATATGCAGTCAGTTTCAAGAATTTGGAACTTACTTGAGATATATAATTAGCAATAATATCCTGTAATGCTGAAAACAATGTACAGGAGACAGGTCACTATATCTGGTAAAATTTCTTTTAGAACCCTATTTGTTATTTATGAGCACTATATTAACACAGGATAAACAGTTTGTGCTTGCGGAGATACAGGACATTTAGTGTTTGTTTAAATACAGTATTTGTCAAGAAACTGTTAATACATCAGCCTTCATCCAGGAGTTATTTATGATGAATATGAATAAAAAACAGAGAAGTGAAGAGCTTCAAAGATTGGGGAAGAAAGTCAGAAAAGACCAAAAATTTCTCTGCTTAATTAAGTAATGGCAAACTTTGTCAAAAGATCAAAAAAAAAAAAAAAACATAACGCATCTTCTGAGGACAAACCAAACTGATGGCTGCAGAAAAGTGTTGCATGTGAACCATCAGTGTTATGTTCTCTGAGGGTGTGCCATGTTTTTGATCCTTGACAAGTATTGCCAGTACTTCATTAAAACTGTATTCTGTGTGTTACTTAAAGATGCTATATTGTTGGCATATAATTTTCACTCTGATTTATTTTGCTTGAAATTGAGTTGTCAAGTTGTCATACTATTGTTTCATATTTAGATAATAAGCGCATTAAATAAACTGCAGATCACACCTTATTTGAAAAGTCAGAACAACATTTCTTTTTCTTATTGAGGACTTGAATGTCATTGTTTCGAGAACACTCAGAATTGTGTGAAAAGTAGGCTTTGGATATGAGTGTGGTGAGATCATGCCTTTTAAAATCTATCAGGGGACTATAGAAATAAATTGTTTCCAAAAATCACTTTATATAGTAATAGCATGAACATAAACAACATGCAGTATTACAACTTAATTGCTCACCAAGACTCCCTTGAGAAAGCTTGTATCTTAGTCTGCTATTTTTAGTTGTTTTCACTCAGGAAATCCAGACATGGAACCACAATCTTTCAACACCACAGGCTGGCAAGCATGAAAAACAAGTGAATTAGTGTGGAAATGTTGCTGCATCAGCTTACCTCTTTGTTTGTTTGTTTGTTTCTTTGTTCAAATTTCAGCTTCTTTGCTCAGCTGCATGTTATTCACGCCCCTCACTTTGTTGGAGCTGCTTGGCCTGAGAGGTGCAAGCTGACAAATGAGGGAGGAAGACACAGCATGAGGTCATGACGAGGTAGCGAGCTACCTCTCGCTGGGTAAATAAATAAGCCATGGTGCTGTCAGCAGTGCCGAATATTCATCACAATAATAGCCACCTTGGGGTTGGTTAAATGTTCCAAGGAAACATCAAGGTCAGTCTGTGTGCCCTAATAACATAATAAACTTCAGAAAATGTCTGATTTGAGTCTGCGTGTGCTGAAAAACAGCATCGGAGGCTTAGTGAGAAAACCTCTTAAGTAGAAATTAGATCATTTGAATGATTAATATCTTTTATCAGCTGCATATCCCTGGACTTTTCATCTCTGTGTTAAGTAAATATAGCAGTTTCCTATGTTCATATGTGGACCAAATTTTAGTCAGTCAGTCAAAGCAGTGAATCCACAGCAAAGGTGTCATTAAAATGACTGATCCTATCCAGACAACAGCACCTTTCCTGGCACTGCATCTTACGTAACAACAACAAAGGACTCTGGAGAGAGACTCTGAAAAGTGTTCAGATGGTGGAAATGTCATTCTACCAGATATTCATATTGCCTGTGTCACAGCTATCATTCAAAGCTTGAAAGAACATGTGGAACGTCTCCCTTGTGCCGTGTTTTCCATGTCCTTGGCTGGCCTACTCTTTGAACAGCCTACAGAGACACAGGCATGGAGGTGGAAGATAGTATTCACTTAGATTATTTAAGTTAATATGCGCCTGAGGCATATTTCAAATATACTAAATATACTAAAGGGATATTACTCACCTGGAGCAGTCTTGATAATGCTGTGCAACACTATGCATAGTGGGTGTTTATGTGCTGTATGTAGCGTAATCTCTCATCAGTTTATATTGGGTTTGCATGGGTTGTTATGCACATGATTTGACTGGAGGCTCTGGTGAATGTTTTTATTTTCTAATTGAAATATTTATCCACAGAAACAGATTTAAATGTCTGCTTAGGTGAACAATTCTTACATAAACTCAATTCAAAACTTCTTCCAAAAAAGAAAAAACAGGCTTAAATATTTTTGTCCATGACCTTGGTGACTTTTCTGGAGCCAGAGATATGTTTTTTTTAAAGTCACGAAACAGAAGCATTATGGGAAGAAATGTCTTTGTGGCTACTAGCCTGAAAGACATTTTTCAATTCAGCTTTCAAGTTTGAAACACTATGATTCCCATAGAGATCATCTAGGTCTACATGGAAAAACAATGAGTAATTCATCAAGTTTTTAATAGGTTGAATTTTAAAGACGGAAATGCAGTGGAGGCCTTGAGTTACAGCAGCAAGGGCAGTTATTAATACATCAAGTAATTAGCATGGTTCTGAAGTGTTATGAATGAAATTGCATTGGACCTCTTTCCCACCTTGCCTCTCTCTTAAATTTTATAGAAATGGAAATTCCATCATGACCTTTTAACCTTGTGCATTATTCAGGTGAGTAGTATACCCACTATTTCGCTCACAATATAGCCCAGGGCCCAGGTTTTTAGCATGTGCTGAAACCTCTGCAAGGCTCTGGAGAGTCAAGCTGGGGATTTATTACCCTTCACACACCCTTTTGGCTTCTTGAAAAATACCTCCCTTTGGATTAAATGTTAAAGACTAAGGCGCTCACATTTTGTAAGGAAACTAAATTAACCTGCGTACCCTAAAGCTCTCTTCTTCTACCTCACACTAAAAGCCAAAAAGTGCATAAAGCATAATGTTAATGTCTATGATACAGATGGAGAGTGGAGGCACTTTCAAACCACCCACATAAACACACCAACTGCTCTTTTACACAAGTCTATAGAATATTACTGTATGCATACAGTTTGCATAATAAATGTACTGTACATCATATAGTAATCACTTCCAAGAGTAATGCCATATAACTAATATTATATTAGCGTCTATGTGGTTCTCTTTATGTAGAAGCAATAAGGCACCTTTCCTTGTCTGATTTCCTTTTATTGATGTTATTACAAAAGACAGAGCATCCATAATGCAATGTTAATGTTGTCTAATTTATCTCTTGCCTCTGTACACACACGATATCAAGCTATTTTATACGACAACTGTTTCCGCTGTTTTTAAAAATTGTATAAGTGGCATGCTCTTTGGAAGTAAAGTAAAGAGCATGCTACCAGAGTGCCACTCATCAGGCTTGAATAATAAATTTGTTACTGGTCCTTAATAATGTCAAGGGGTTGCCATTTTCTTCCACTGTTACAGCATATCTGCCTAGCTTTGTGCAATGTGCTATGTCAACTTTGATGTATAGCCTTCTGTCACCTGGCATGAAGCTTAAAACTCAATTAAAGGTGCCCATTTAGTGTTTTTAACTAAAATGAAATTTAGGGTTCAACAAACGTGCCAAATGCATTTTCCCGTTCAAAAAACACTTTAACATTTTAAATCATGCATTGTTAACATCTATGACTGCTAGCTTGCAGAGCTTCTCATCTTTTCTTCGCTGGTGCAATGCTACATGTCTTTCCATGGTACTGTCACCAACAGTTGATCAGTGGATAATCACAAAAATAGCAATAGGTATGTGCATTCGCATTGTCCGCATGCATGTGTGTGTGCACACAAGCAAACACAATGGGGAGCCACTCTAAAAAACATTGTTCCATAATGCTAATGTAGATCAAAAGCTCTGCTGATATTAACAAGACCTTTAAAAATGTTTTACAGACTGTTTGTACGGTATAATTTATTTCAACTCCACTTCCCTTTTCATTACTGCTACTGTATATAAAGCTAACTTAAGCAGCTGCCTTGATATTAAACACTTATATGAGGCCTCACTGATCTGAATAGGCCAAGGTAGGTTTGTCCTCAGTGTGCTGAGCACTCAGAAAAACACACACACAGTTATAAGAAGGTTTCACTTGAGATTCACCTCACCAACATGACAGCTAATATTAAGGTTTTCCTTTAATCACCCTCTTCAGAAATAACACAGTGATTAGTCAACTAAAAGGATGCACAATACATACAATGCTTTATTTTTATTCATGTGCAAGCATAAACTGTTTCTTATTCAGAAAACAAGTGCTGTTAATCTAAAAACTTCAAAGCAAGAGCAGCATGGAGCTTCAACACTGGGGGTGAGAAACCTGGTGTAATGTTTGCAGCCACAGTAGGGTGCGTTTCCAGCAAGGCTCTGTTCACGGCTACTGAGGCTCACGCAGTTTTGCTGGTGTTGGCTGTCAGTTTTAAGAGAACAACAGACAGAAAGCTGTCACTCACGACACAGACTGCTCTAAAATGACTGGTAGGGTAAATACAACATTTGCGCAATCTACCAAGCCACGAAACATAACTTGTTTAGATTCTGTTTCATATGTTTGTGTCCATCTTTGATGTTGTCTCAACACTAAGCTGCTGATGGCTTTAATGAATGAATAAAACATCATGTTTGCGCCTGTATTTTTTATTGTGTGTTTTCCCTCTTTGGTTACTAAAAAATGCAGTTTGGGGAGCGGCTATATTTACCGTATCTCTCATGTTTTGAAGTTATTGGTACACAAGCCTAGGGACAAACACAAAGCAATCCCATTTTTCATTCAGACAAGAACTCCTTGCTTGGCCTTTGTTCTGGCTTTATGAAATCCCCTCAGTGCTCAATTGCATTGAACGTCTTAGTTTACAGAAGGCAGGCTGACATCCTGAACCTAATAATTGACTCTGATAACAAGCGGAGTTGAGTTGTGTGTTCATTTATTGATGCTGAATGTTAATGCACTAGACATATATGCCACACAGATGGGAAATAGAGAACAGGGTACACTAGTTCTTTGTTAACATTTTTGAATAATCATTTAAAAAGGTTTTTTCTAGTGAGTGTTAACCATCCAACCTAAATACATCTAGCTACTTAAGTCTCCCAGGCTCGGCATGGCAATTTAGCAGCACTGCTTTGACAAGAATACACTACTTGATTTCACATCAGCTGTTTGGTTAAGCAGTCAACAAAGCAGAAAGTGAGGAGGTGAGGGGGCTTTCTAGACGATAGCAGCCCTGTCTTGATGTATTCCATTGAGTGCAACCATTTTTTAGCTTTACGGAGCAGATGTTAACACCTGAGTACCATGGGACAGGTATGAATAATCACAAACAAATTCACATTCAGTTTGTAGAGCATATTGAGAGTACAATAAAAGCATACACATCTACTTTATCTCGAGATTTTGGGCTTTAAATTCACAACTAAGTAGACTACAAATGCTATTTGGTTAAGACATGTCATAATTATGTGGGGGATATACTGTAATTCTGATTTTAATGAACTCACAGATAACCATAATTTGCTGCTGTTTCCAAAGGGGAATGGAAACCTTTCATTTATTTATCTGTTAATTAATGTACTTGTTTGTTGTTTATCAGTCCGGACCTGTGGAACAATTGCATGGCTAAAACAGAATTGTTTTGTTTTGAGTGTCCAGTGGGGAAAAATAAGATTTAAATAATAGATTTAATTATAATATCAGCTCGTCTGTATAAATAGACTGTTTTACATTGCTTCATACCATGCAACAGACATAATGGTATCTTATTATAAAAACTGTGTGTTTTCAGTATTGTAACAGTAACATGATGAATGTCAGTTCAGTTCTTAAGCTACAACAACAAAATAATTAGATTCTCTCTCTGTGTGTGTGTATGAGAAATGTAATGAAACAGAACCATCAAAGAGCTGAGAAACACTGGTCCATGTTATAAGCTCAGGCCTCATTGCATCCTGTCAATTTTAGCAATTCTGTAAATCCAATTTGAATTAAAAAGGCTGTAATGCAGCTAATGCCGGCTGGTTACCTGACTTCTGCCTCTCAGAAACAAAAGAGAGGTGTGGGGGCGGTGCCGGCTGTGCCAGTGACAGAACTGAATGAATTTTTCCTGTTGAAAGCAGGTAAAATTAGATCACGGAGCACAAAGTGTGTGAGTGGTGCTTTTGTCTAAATCCTATAATGTAAGGCTGTTTCTTGTCTGTTGAATCTGTGTGAGGATGCTTAACTATTGAATCTGGATTACCATACATGATATCTGATGACATGGTTTCATCTCAAGTGTAGGAGTGTGCTCCAGGCAGTGATATGTATTACCATGCCAGACAGCAGGGTTGGGGGTGGATGGGCCACAGATGCAGAGATGACAGGAAGTGAGCGATGCGAGTCTGCTGCTTACCTGTTGAATCTGGATACATGATTTGGTCTCAAGTGGGCACACAGCTGCACTCTGCTTTTCAGCTTTTCAAACGCTCAGATCGTTACGTTGAAACACACAAAGCCGACACAGCTCAGTAATTATCAAGTTCACCGGGGGGGAGTGTATTTAACAGGGAAGGTCACATATGTAATATACCTGAACTACGATTAAGTGTAATGTTTGTGGCCAAGCAAGAACAGAAGATTTGGCTGGAGGGAAAGAAACTGAGTGATAACTTCACAGTTCTCGGATTCCCTGCCCCATTGTCAAATGAAATGGAAATTCGGTTGCACTTGTTTTCTAAGCTTTCACCTTGGCTCAGCTGCATCATCATGTTGACATGCAAATCTGAAGTGAACTAGTGAATGTATCATTGTGTACTGGACTTGTGTGATAGGTCTTAATTTTGATGTAGCAGCACTCTAGCATTAGCAAATCGACATGTTCACAAATGAAAGTTAGCACATTAATGTTTCTCATGCAACATTTATCCTGTCAGAAAAATATGTGCTTTACATTCACAGTGTTTTTCTATTTTATTTCAAAAGTAACTATTTTCAGGAATGACAGGCACCATAGCTCAAATGAGAATAGGGCCACAAACAAACTTCAACCAAAAAAAATCAGAGAGAAAGAGAAACATTAATTGCTAAGAGAAAGGCAATTCTGTTACAGAGACACTGTTTTTGAGCCAAAACTTGAATGAACATCTGCAATGCCTTTCCAAAATAAAAAAAAAAAAAGGCACTCAAAAATGAGAATGGGCTCATCTTCTTTTAACTCTTTTCTGTGGCTACAGTTTAGTCAATTAAGTCTAAACGGAAAAGCCTCTACGTAAGTTAAGCCACTGACTGTACTGAGTATTACGTTAGTTACCATTTTACTGGGTACACCTGTTTAGTCTAATGCACTATAATAGCCCTTAAATCCTTATTTGTGAGACTTATCGACCATGTGTGTTGCCAATTTCTCACCAAAGTGGAAAAGAAAGACATACTGTTAAGTTGATAAATTTACATTTAAAAAAACTGGCAATGTTATAAGGGTGCTTCTGTTGTGCTCCATCACTATATAAAGCACATGTACACACACACACACACACACACTGACCTCAGTCACTTTTGGGGACACATTACATATACTTTTCATTTCCTGCAGACATACCCCAACCATAACCACTACTCGCCTAACCCTAACCCTTATCCTAACTTTGCTCACTGACCCAGGAATTTACTTTTTCCTTTTTTTTTTGACACACTGTTCTCACTTAACTGGTTTTTCGTCTGAAATTTCTGCAGAAATACACACACAAGAAAAAATGGGCAGTGGTGTATTTTAAATAAATCAACTATCCTGTTACATTTCCAAATTGTACTGTATGTGCTTGTTGTGAGTGGTCATAAATATCAGAAAGATATTTTTATTATCTGCAATGACAGTCTTTTTTTATTTAATCAAAACATATGCCTAATGAATGCAAATTCTTAACCTGTGTAGGAGATTCTGTGCAATACACAGTCAGGTGTGTAATTATGCACAGAGCACCTCTACAATTGTTAATAAAACCATACTCCACAAAAACAAACACTATTCAAATCTGCTGCTGTGCAGAGCAAATTCTTCACTAACTGAGAAACCTCCAAAAACATCACACACACAGCTGGACAAACAAATAAACAAATGAACTAACAAATGAATGACCACAGCTCTTATTGAGCATTCAATTGAGCAGTAATAACATCTCAATTTGTACTTGTACTCCCTCTCTCAAGAAAGGCAGCAAGGGCATGCAGGATTCAGTCAACAACTTCAATTAGCCAGCCATACAATGCAAGGGTGCGCAGCCAGCGAGCAGTAGGTGGACTGCACTAATTGCAGAACAAGCAACGGAAGAAAGAAAAAAAAAAAAAAAGAGGTTTTTGGTTGGTTTTTTCCTCTCTGTGTCTAGGCAAGAAATACAATCACAATCAGCTGGAGCAAAGTGGATTTAACAGGTGACAAACAGCTATGGAGAACAAAAGCAACATTCAGGTGTTGCAAGATGCATGGCAATTCAACCCAAATAAATTTTCCAAATTACCCCTGGTCTTGCCTTTAGTAGGAAATGGTTCCTTGTGAAAATATCGACAAGCAAGGCCTGTGGTTTATTCCTGAGTCACCAGGACACTGATTCTGCAAAGGCAAAATGTCATTTGTCATTAACCTAAATTCCTGGTACTGGTATGGCAGCTCAGGTTTCAGTGGTGGACACCTGAAAACCTTTTATTTTGTAATTTTGGTGAACCTGTAAACTGCAGGCAACTATATCCGGGTGAGATTATACAGAATATCTGCAGCCCACGTATGTAATCATTATACAAAGTGATCATCAACAGTTCTTTTTGTTTGACATGGTTACAGAGATGGTTTGCAGACAAATGAAATCACGTCAGAAAGTAACTAAATCTCAGAAGATAAGTGCTGATTACACCCACGCTGTTGTTTGACAGGACGGTGCAAGTTATGAGAACTCTGCTGGCAGGGTTTTATCGTTCCAACTTATTTATATTCAACAAGAGTACTGTTTTTGTGTTGTTGTTTTTCCCTATTCACAGCTGACAGGACTTATTCTACTTCACAAAAACAGAATGTATGTAATCAATCAGGAACTGGCAGCAGGAATAAGGCCCTTCTATAATCATATAAATTTCCGTTATCAAATTTAGAATGAATGCTGCCTTCTTATGTCTAATGACTAATAAGTGTCACAGTTAGAATCATTATACAATGATGACAGTCCACGCTCATTTTAGTTTCTAAAGACACAGCCAAAGGATATGGTGCAAAAATTATGTCTCTGTTGTGTGGCAGGAGGGGGGACATAATTTAGTGATTGAGTTGATTCATTTTGAAAGATGACTCTAGGCCCCTCAAGGGAATGGCTTGAGTGTATAGTGATATCTGCTCATAGTTGGTGGTCACGATTTTCCAAGCACAAAGGTCTCATTGTCAGTATCTGACAGGGCATTCAGAAGAATGAGATGAGCTCGAGAGAGCTTTCTCATTCCTGACCGCAACTCTCAACTCATAATTATCTGGATGGTGCAGGCCTGCAGCGACATTGTCAAGAATACAAAGCTATAATCTCTACACCCTATGGTTCTTCTGTAATGAATTAACTTCATTGGCTGTGAAACAATGATGTCTGAGCACAGATAGATTTCATTTAGAGTTATCAACAGTTCTATCATGGGAATGGCTCAGAAACAGCTGACTATTTTAGAAATTGGAATGACCTTTTTTTTCACCAGTAAGGTCTGTGCATCTGGTGAATGATCAACCTTTCATTGAAATCCACGAACACTATCAATTTCTCTCAGACAAGTTTAAAAGTTTTACATTCATGGAATTTTGATGAGTTTACTGCAGATCAACTATTCGCACAAAATGAGACTGTAAGCAAACAATGTTTTTCAAGCTGCAGTGAAAAAAAAAAATACCCCAATAAATTGATTTTGAAAACATTTAGATATGGGTTTTGCTTCAAACAAGCTATTCAGCTACCAGTGCAATAAGTGATTTTTCACTCGATTGGATTTATTGAAATAAGTAATAAGGATAATTAAGTAATAAGGACAATTTAAATTCAAAGTACATTCCTAAAACCAGATCAAAATAATTAGAATAAGATTAGTGCTCTTCTTGCTTCCTATAACAAAACTTTACAGACAATACTACAATCGCTAGGCTCACTGATAACCACTGGACACAGTGTCAACTGACTGCTGGTACTGTGGCTCTGCGTGTTGAATTCAATCCATCACAGAAATATCATCAACTGTTTGATGGATTGCCGTGAAATTTTCTATAGACATTCATGCTCCCCAGATGATGTCTCGCTCCCAGCTTTTCCTCCAAGCACCCACAAAGGTGACCTTTTTTGTGAAATATTTCGCTATCCATTTTGATAAGATATTCACCAGAGGATGAATCACAGTGACTGATGATTCTCTAACATTTTATCTAGCACCACTGTTGTCAAAATTTTGGTTTATAACCAAATACCTGCAAAAAATAATGACATTCCACCATTTTTCCCATTTTGTTTTATTTATTTATTTATTTGTTGCAGTATGAGGATGTTTGTTTTGTATGTATTTATTCATTCATTCATTATTAATTTGTGAGGGTGAGCCTACAATAAAAGAAGGGAGCTGTATAACTTAACTGTGTGACTTCTGCCTACCTTCCAACAGGTCCTCCAAATTAAATGCCAAAAATAGACTTTATCAATGCAAACCTTACTGTACTGTGTGTTGTTTGGGGGGTTCACTATATTGTCATTGTTGAAGATAGTGTCTATCTTCACTAACTATTCCCTCAATATAACATGGTCACACTGTCATGGTTAAGCCATACATTGTTATACACATTATTATAGTGATGTTGTTTTTATGCAGGTAACAGCACTGAAGAACAGTGGCTCTTGACTGGTGCTTCAGACAGGAGAGACTTTGATACTTCATTTCCCTTTTAAAGAAATTCACAACAACAAAACAAAATATACACATCATCAAACTATCTATAGTTCTTAGGCTAAGAAAGGTATCACACTGTCACACTGTGCATAATGACGCTGTAGGTCAAAGGATTCTGTTTTTAGTGGTGAAAACCAGACGGCAAGGGATGCAAATCAAGTTTAGCCAATCTCTGCTCGAACATGAATATCGTGCTATTATGAACTGGGCTGTACTGAACATGCTGGCACTGTATGTGATGATGATGCATTGTTTACTGAGTCATCTCAGCTACTGGCTCAAAGTTCTGTGACCTTGTAGCTTTCTGCAGGAGATTTACAATTGTGTGGTTCCCACGCACGTGAAGGTTGGAGCCATACAAAGCATATAGAGTCACGTTTGTAGATCACCCTCCAGGTGCAGTGTGTGATTATTCTAATATTGTCACCTTGGGATGTGCAGTGGCTCCTGGAGAATTAGGGCAGGAGCCAAAGGCAGAAATACAGCAGCTTTGCATGAACATTATAAAGGAAATGTAACCATATTTACTCTGTTGCAATGAAACTTTGCCTCTTGTCAGCAACACCATGTTGAGATGTGGACATGACAGGAGCGAAATCAGACAATAGCCATGATGAGAGGTGATTAGGAGTTTTTGAGCGGTTAGTAGCCATGAATTCAAAAAGTGATGGGTGCAGAAAATTCTCAATATCCTGCAGGTTTGGATAGATAACTTTGAAAAATTAAGGCTGTTATTTGTGTTATTTTTTATTTCATTTCATTTTAGTGTGTGTGTGTCTGGGTGTGTGAGTGAAAGAAAGAGAGAGAGATGGGGGATGACGGTGAGTGTCTTGTGGTTACTGAATAAAACACAAAACCTTTTAATTTCTTTCAGGGATTACTGTTGGTTATAGCTCATTAAAAGACATATTGGCTCAGCTTTTCCCTCATTACTTAAAACCATTAAAATCAGGTCATTTCATTATTCATATTAAAACATGAGACCTTTTGTTTGAAACTGACAGCACTCTTGGATATAAACTGCACAGTGCACTATGCTCATGTTTTATTGATATTATTATTATTAGACTGTGGCCCAACAGCTCAATCTCCTGTTGAAGGGTCTTGTTTTGAAAGCAATGAAATGGGTGTTAAAATAAATGTTGACTTAGTCCAGTCACAACAAATGAAAATCACGATGAGAGGACTTTTTTTTTTTTTTTTTTTTTTTTTTGTATTTGCTGAGATGCACACATAATGTCCGCATATCTGCAGTCTGTCAGAGGGCTCAACGTCAGCAAAGAACATCCTCGGCAATGATGGCTTTCATGGTGTTAAAAATTGGTTCTGCCTAAAGTTTTCAGATAGCAAAATATCATTAACATTTAAACCTTACTATTTTCTATCAAGAAATGTTCAATTATTTCTAACTGATGTCATTTGTCTTCTTGCTCTCTTTATCTACACCACGATTTGGAGCATAACACAGAAAATTTTAGTCCATACTCTGCGTGTGTGTGTGTGTGTCCAGTGTATGTTGTTAAACAAAGTGGTGAAGACCTTTCAAATTACACAAAAAACACAAAAAGATGTTGTTGGCATTTGCTCTCTCTTCCATATTTGTACTATCTGCGCATATGTGCACTCTCTCTTACAGCCTCGTCCAAAAATGCATGATAAAAATTGACCTTGTTTGCAGTTTGAGGAATCTTATCAAAGTTTACTAACGTCTCTTTAATAATGGCTGTTAGTGAAAAACTGTAGACTGAGGATGTATGCATCAGGGAATTGGTTCATACAAAGTGTTGGCATTATCATCAGATCCTTTTTCATTTGAGGCATAGTGATGCCTTGACTTACCACTACACATCCAATTTTTGTAATAAACCCACACACACACACACACACACACACACACACACACACCCCACCAGATCAGCATCCAATAATAATAGTAATAATTACCAAAATCAAGTTGACCAATCTGCCAAAACAATAATGCAACTACAGCAACTTTCCATTATCCTAAGCTGCTTTTTGAATTTATTATAAACAGATGCCCCACACACTCCTTAACACTGTTGCTCCAAACTGGCTGTTTATTTATTTTGCTTATATGGTAGATACATGAGGCTTCCTCAAGCTGAAGGATTAAGCTGACATACAGTGCCTTCACTAAACCCCTCTGGCTCCTTGTCTGTAGCCACCTTCCTGATGTATAATTCATATGGGAAGATGTTCAGGGGACACAACTCTGGTAATTAAGTTGTGTAAATGACAAGGTCATTAACAAAGTTTATATGGTAATGCTGTGCCCCAAAAGGAGATGGGCAGCAGGACCTGTCGTGTTGTGGATGCTGACCTCAGCAGACTGCCCAACAGGGGCTGACGAGGCTTCCAGTGTTGCATTAGTAAGGGAAATGTTAAACAGCAATAGAGAGGTATTTACATAGACACCATCTACTCATGAGGACTTGGACTGTGATCTCCAAATTTATTTATTTGACATTGTTTATGCAATCTGAAATGACATTGTGTCTATTTTTTCTCTGTATGTATTTGACAGTTTTAAGAAGTTTTGTTGTTCCCTTCTTACTTATCTTCCCATGTTTTTCATCCTTTAAGCTTACCATTTAGTCAAAGGCATTCAACCAGACAACAGAGCACAACAGAACCTCTGTAGGTAGTGAGACTTGCTTTCATCTGACAAATCCAGGCATTAAACAAACAAACAAACAAAAAAGAATAGATTTTGGAATTTCCCACAACACAAGCAAGAACCTTGTTTGTCCATGTAAAACCAGAGAGATGCTATTTCATGTCACTCGCGGTCAGAAAGACACAAGGGTGCCCACCTGGCGAACAATGGCTTGCTGTACAAACAAAATTCAATAGAGAGGAAGGCACTGCAGCCATGCAGTTCAGGGTGAGGACAGCGCTCCTGGATACTGATGATTACACCTTTAATTCACAGGTCCTGTTCCCCCTCATCCTTTTCCTTCTCCCTAGCACTGATGGCCTTGCTTTGACAAATCTAAAGCAACAGAGGGGCGACAGAAGAACAGATACTGCGGTTAAGTGGATGTAAGTCAACCTGCCAATGACGGGTGTCCCTTAATTGCAACACTTGTGTGACAAATCAACATAAATGGCCCTAGAAACGTGGCCTTGAAAATCAAAGTGGCGTTGTTTGAATCACACCTCTAAACACAGGATTAATAAATGAAGGTTCAGGCCATACAATTAGTTCGATGTAATTTTGCCACACATGCTTTGAAACACACATCTCATCTGATGGGAAAAAAAACTTTGAATTACAGAACGTGAGCTGCATCCTAAGATTCTCTTTGCTCTTGTCTTTAGACATGCTTTTTTCCTGTTTTTCCTTTAATGAATGTACATTTCAAACAAATCTCAGTTAGTTTTTCATCTAACATGGATCAGTTAGGCCACTGTGAAAATATCTGTTACCACACACACACACACCCCTATCCATTCCTGCCATTGTTTTCAGTTAATGTAACAAAATGAGACAATAATGAAGACTAATGGCTTACCTCATTTAGTTAAATATGAAATTCATTTTGATTACTCTCCTGTTTTGCAAAGATTTTATAATCTCTCTAAATTAGCCATCGCCTGTAATGTTTCTAATAATGAAAATATCAGTCAAAGTCCACACCTTTGTTGCATAAATTGGGTTAAGTATGAATTATAACACTTCATAAAATTGTTTTACACTGAAGAAAAATATCAGATGTTATCAAAAAGGTTAAAATTTTTTCACCTCATTTGTGGCATCTTATATGATGACTGTAGGTTTGTTCTGTCAAAATGAACACTTGACAGCACATGAGCACATTTTAGACAACTGCAGAGAAATTACAAAAAAAGAAATTTGCTTCGTTGACAATCATTGGCATAAAATTGTTTGGCACAGGCTTTGATCATGTCCATCTTTTCTCACACTCTTTTAGTGAATGCTAATTACCAGTATTACCTTTGTCAGATCTGATGCTAAAGCCTCCCTAATCCCAGCATCCCCTCTGACAAGCTCTACACAATTTATAGAGAGATAGCATGAGATGTATGTAGAGGGAGGCAGAGAGAGGAGCTTGTAAATGTGTCCATCTCACACACACATGTTCAGTCAGCGTATTATAAATGAATCAAGTGAATCTACTACAGATCAAAGCCACACATTTGGCAAGCATGTTTGAGTCACCTACCTGTGACACTTCACTCCAGAAACTACAAATGACTTCACTGCGACACAATGACAGCGACAAAACAAAATGATTTTGCCGAAACGCATTTTATTCATAGTCAGTGTAATTGTATGTAGCTGTAGCACAAAAGAGGCTGCTGCTGTGCTGCTGCTTAAAAACTGAAAATAGTCTTCATCCATTTTCATTCCTTCCACCTGTAGTCCCTCAGAAAGATTTTATCAACAAGTGAAAAGCCAATGAATAATGTGATGTATGTGCTTTGTCCATAAGGGCCTCTGTAGGACAGTGCATAGTGTTACTGATTCTAAAACAATAAACAGATATGCTGTCAGCATGTGCCAGTTAGTAAATATCAGACTTCTCAGTCATTAGACGTATTTGTCATGATTACAACAAATGGTATACACTGTTTGAATATGCAGATATACTGAATGCTCTACTAATGTGCATGTTAATACAATTTACTTCTGAGCAGATTGTCATTTACTATCATTGTCAGCCGTTTCTGAGAAAGACTTGAATGGCAACAGATAATCCTTTGATACTGCATCCCATTATGTTACCTTCAGTATAATTCAATTAATAAATCTTTTACTCTTTGTCAAGAGACTTGTTGAGGTTATTATATTGTTATCAAAAGACATTAGTCTAATTAATACAGTGACAGTGAATTCATGTCAGTTTGGTAGCAAGTCCCAATTGTAGACACCTGGAAACAGGCTGAGGGCATGCAGGCAAAATGCTTTACCATAAAATTTCTGTCAAGGCAACAGAAGATCTAAAATTACAACAGTGACAGTCAGGACAGGGGCTTAAATATACAGGGGATAATGAGACAACAGGCAACAGGTGATGCAGGAGAACACGAGGGCTGATGAAGGAATTAGTAGCAGGTTTGCAAAGCAGGGAAACACACTGATTTTGTGTGGTGGACAGATGAGGAACCATGACACAGACGCTCCGTTTTATTTATTCATTCACTCCTTACTATGTGAAGGATTTTGGAGATGTTTGTGGGATTGTGTCTCCACCACATAAAACCATGACAAATTTGTTTTTAACATGCCACCTGAGCAGGAATTCCAGGTGAATAATGGTATAAAAGTCTCAGGTGTCAAACAAATTTAATTGATGCAACTATCCAACACAACCCACTGCCTAACCAGAGTTGTGGCATTGCAACGTTTCACTACTCCTACTTTTATTTAAGTGTTTGAAGAAACAACCAATGTCACTGTTGTTTTGTTTGTTTGTTTTCTTTTTTCACAGAGCTAGTATTGTCAAGTATCTGGAAACAAAAAGCAAACATAAATATTACCACTACTTTTAAGCATCTAAAAAGGTGCGCATTATTCTGGTCTGTCTTGTATCATGTTAGTATGTATGTTGCAATGTGTGATAACTTGAGTTAAATTCAAACTTGCATAAAGGGTAGCAGCAAGACAAATGCATTGTACTTGAACCCAATTGGTGCTGATGTCTACTATCTAAGACAAGTAGCTGAGTCAGTTACTGACTCAAAGTT
Organism: Lates japonicus; assembly: GCA_033238685.1. Taxonomy (NCBI): domain Eukaryota; kingdom Metazoa; phylum Chordata; class Actinopteri; family Centropomidae; genus Lates; species Lates japonicus. The sequence continues at coordinate 13,418,359 of BRZM01000003.1, forward strand.
AGATACTGACTAATCTTTTTCTTCTTTGTGCATATTCTTTAACATGAGGAAATTGTACACACACATTTTTTAAAATGTGTGTATAGATATAAACCAAAATTAGAGCAGTGTGCACCTAGACTGCTCGAATGAGAGGAAAGAGGTATGTGGTATTAATATACAGTGCAATATCATTTTTCTCCAAGAAATACACTGTGTGCTTTATATTCCTGTAGCCATACCTATAGTCCCATAATAAGGAGAGTTCCCTTTTGAAAAAAATCTCCTATGCAGTCAGAGCCAGGCCAGAGTCTGCAGATGGGATGCAGTCTCTGCATTACTGCCAGATATAAAGTCATTATTCAGACTGAGAACAAAAGACAGAATTTCACCTCATACTCTTTGTTATCTACTTAACTGTTTAAATTTGAATTGAATTGAATTTTAACTCAAGCCCTCTAAAAGTGCAAAGTGCAGCTAGAAATATAGATATTTCCTGTTGTTAAGGATAAAAGTACAGCAAAAGCATAAATGAGTGAAAACAATGTGAGAACTAGTGAATTATTCTTTGTTTCCTCTGGATTTCTAACAATGGGAGTCTGTGCACTTGTAAAATAATGCCATGGCTACAATTCAAAGTATTTTTTAATCTCTTGGTAATGCATATCTATGATGAATTTTCTAAACAGTCAGTCCTTTGGGTTTATGGGAAAGTCCTTATTGCAAGAGGGTCACAAGAGAGACTTGATGAGCATCAGTTCAATAGAGCAAACCTCTGCAGGAGACATTCTGTCCCCTAGTGGACATGAGGGGTCACTTTCTTCTTTGGGATCAATGCTGAAGAGCAGGTCTAACCCATATCAACTCTGTTCATACTCTGTACACACACTGCATAGATACATAATTTATTGCAGCCCATGCACATTTACATCTATGTGTTGTCTGTCTATACAATCCGACATTTCACTTTGCAGTGAAATTTGTCATCCATTCAGTAGCTGACATGTATTTATGGTACATCCTGCACTGTATAAATCAAAACTGAATGATGAAAGAGTAAAAGGCCAGGGATAATACCCTCAGTGAATTTAGTGGTTGAAGAGAGTGGACATAGTGTGTAATCAGACGACAAGAGGTATGGTTGTAGTGGGAGGGGATGAAATCTCAGTGTTGCTTACAGAGAAAAAGCAAAGCAAAATGTGCCAAAGGTTTCTGTTTGGGTCCAATTTTTGCTTTTGATATATACATGGCAACAAACTAAGAATTAATGCAACTGAATCCCTTCATGGCACATCCAACAGAAATTTTCAGAAATTTATTATTCTATTGAAGAGGTAAAACCATTAAATCTCCTCTATGGAATGAATAAATGCCATTCTTTAATATTAATACAGAAGTAGCCTTGGCCAAACTTCTGAATAATTCATATTGGTCTGGTGTTGTGCTCATTGATTGCAGTTTCCTAGTTTGAAAAACAACTGAGCCAATCACAGATTTGTGGGTGGGATTAGGAATGAGGACATCATCTCCCTTTGCCAGAACCAGAATTCATTTTACACAAAAATGGCTATGAAAATGGCATGGATTAGATCAGCACAGCTGTGAAGGTTGCTGCAGACTGACATAAAGACGATATATGTTTTTGCTCTTGCTACATTGACACTGTTAGCACTACTTACAAAAAGCTTCAACCATTGTTGCATTTACAAGACAAGAGGTTAGAATACACCCTCTATGCAGCACTACTTCTTCATCCTCATGTTGGTCTGAGGGCAGACTGGACGCTACACTGACCCACCTTTACATAATAGTATTATAAGATGGGATTGGCCGGGGCTAGCTGGTTATTATGTTAACTTCAGTAGAAGAAAAGTGATAGAGGCAAAACAAGAGTTTACTCCACCGCTGGAGACAGCTCCAGGCGAGTAAAGGAATAAAGTTTGGTGCTGAATTCTCAGTATTTCTTCTAGCCTGGTAAGATTTCTACATAGGGTTAGCAAAAACTTACAAATAGATGGAGCCAATCACTCTACAATGCAATGCATACTGTATTTGTTCTGTTCATGAAAAACTATGGTAACACAGGTTTGTTGACACTTAAACACACTGTTGTTCTTTTCACCAATGTCTTAGTTGTCAGAAATTCCAAATATCTTCACCTTAGAGTAAATATAAAAGTATGACACTGATATGAACAGTCTTCCAGACTCGTAATCACAAACAAGTCTGAACAATACAAATGCTGCCAATGAGAAAATATGTACTGTAGGAACATGATGTAGGAGTCTGAAGATCCACTGGTGCCAAGTGGCCACATCCCAGATTCTGAGGACCTATATATCTTTTACACCTAAGTGTAACTGTTAAATAATGAATTGCTTAAGATCATTATGGCTCAGAATGGTTATTGATTATTACATCAACAAAAAGAATTATAATTACGATGGAAGCCACCTCACTTGCACCCTATTAAACAGTTGCTCCTGAGGTTTCCCTTACATTAGATCTGTCAATATTGTGTACAAATGGTGCCCAAAGAAACCACAATTGGTGTGCTCTCAAACACAGTCAATAAAGTCAAATCATACGTTAATGAACTAAAATCCTTTGAGAAACTTTGTGGTGAAAACTGACGTTATTCATTATTTCATTACTTCTTCACATGTTGGGTGCTCTCACAGCAGTCTTGATCATTATTACCCCCGCTGCTACACATCAACAACGTGAGAATTTAACAGATGTCAACGTAGATGTATAAATTGATATATAATGTATAGGATGAGATTCAGAGTGTTAATTTGTTTAAGATGATTCGATTAAGAAAGTTAGTATGTAGACAGTCCATGTATGATGCACAGCTCTAGTCACAGTATATCTAAATATAAGAACTGTCATTTTTCTTCATCTCTTCTGTTACTAATTTAGTCCATCAGCAAGTCTGAGAGATAATTTATTGACCTGAAATAATTGCTTTAAGATGTTGTGTTGATGTTGATGATGTTTGTGCTTATTTCTATTACTGTGTATATGATACATGTGATCATATTAGAATTTAATTGCAAACAAAGAATAAAAGAATGTATCCCTCTCAAAGAGAAATGGGAACCACTGCAGATTTTACTATGCCATAGCACTAGTGAATGTTAGCCATCTGGACAGTCATTCATGTGCAAATAACAGAGTGACTCATGTCATATGGAGTTAAGAAGAGGAAAGAGAAATTATCCACAAAAAAAACTCATTTTCAGATGTCCCATTTGCTGTTTCCTATCAAAATATTATGTTTCAAAGCATTTTAAGAACATATCACTGATGCAAATGAATCTTTAAACACTCAAATTTCTTTACAAACAAGACAAATTTGAGATGGATCTGTGATTTAGTTCAGTGTTTAAAAAGGTGCTCTATGTAAGTTTTTGCAACATAGCCAATGTTAGGTTAGGATAGGTTACAGCACTACTTCTTCATCCTCTGGTGTTGGACTGAGGGCAGACTGGGCACTATAGTGACTCACTATTGTAATGTGTTATGTGACAGGGCTAGCTGGTTAGCCTGCTAACATAAGTAGAAGAAAAGTGATGGAAATAGAAGCAAAACGAGTTAAAATTAGCGTTGCTTTCCACCGCTGGAAGCAGCTCTTGCCAAGTAAAGAAGTTTGATGCTGAACTCATTACGTTTCCTCTAGACTAATAAGTAAACAGATGTCAATGCTAATGTTGGCTATGTAGCGTAGCAAAAACTTAGATATAGCACCATTAAAATTCTTCTTTTAAGTTTTGTGTTTTGATACATTCATATTTTGCTTTTTAGAGTTGTGTAAAATGTTCAGTGATTAAGTCGCAGTTTTGTTTGGTATGTTTTTGTCTCACAGTGGTTGTAACCAGCCACCCATTCTATTGTTTTTGCATTAATCAAATACTTTTTGTTCATCTATTAACAACTCATTAACAGCTATTAACAACTCACTGCATGTCATTTGTGTGTGAGTTCATAAGCTTCATGCACCACAACCACCACTACTCTCCGCTAGAAACTTAATTCCAACTCCTCAGCCTTTTGTGCTTTAACGCAGAGATCAATGTGTGTAAACTGTTTTTTCATGTTACTTGTTTTCAAACTTGATGGTAGTTGTGTGTGTGGTTTGTTAGTGGATGATGTAATCAACAGAATCACACAGGAGCTATGTTTTTTAAGACAAGAAAAACATTTGAAATTGCTCTTAGTACCATAGTCTTCCCTCCTCACCCACATGTAATACATCAAGATGTTCACTCAAGCCATCCTCTCTCTGAAACAGTAAAAAAATAAAATCTAACCCACAGGAGTTGTAGTTTTGCAGCTCTGACCCTTAAATGATTAAAGCACTCTCACATTCCCATTCACTGCAATTGTGACTGAAGGCTCAAATCTTTCCATGGATGCATATTTTTTAGATTGCTCTCTCTCTTCCCATATTTAAAAATTGCGTAAACATGTCAAAATCTAAGTTGTGATTTTTCTTTTCTTTTCAAACCAAACCGACATGAATTTATAGAGCCAGTGTACACACTGTAGGTGTTTGGGTTTTGGATGAATATAGTTTTCCTCTCTGTATGGGCTGGTATAAAGTCAATTATCTGGGCAATGCAGTTGCTTAGTGGTCACCGCTGCTTCCTTGCAGATAGGCCAAGATCAAACGCCACTGTGAAGCATCATCTGTTCTTTTGCACTTAAAGGCCACTTCAAATCAATCCAATTTTAATTATATAGCCCAAAATTACAAGTCTGTTTCAGACGGCTTTACAGTCTGTACAACATGACACTCTCCTTAGACCCTCAATTCAAAAAAATAAAAAAATAAAATTTACAAACAGATAATACACAGAGACCAAACTAGCAGAATTACGATGTGAAGTGATCATCACAATAGCCTCCTCTGACGAAGCTCTTGAAAGGGGACCATTTACACAAGTTTAAAAAGCAAAGCAAGGACATCTATTAACCCTGAGAAGGAGGTAAAAGATGCTGTGCCTTATCCATTTCCCAAAATTGAAATACTTAGACTCCAAAAAAAAAAAAAAACTGAACATAAGCTACATTATTTTCACATTTGCAATACAAACTCCCCAACTAAAATAATGCAAGAGTCCAAATCTCACACTCCTAGTTCAGGCTTTATAAACATCAGCCACCTCTCCGAAGGAAAATTGTAGGAGGGGAATTACAAATAATCAGTGGGGCAAGATATTAAGGCACTGGATTAAGGCCAAATTACTTCCTTAAGGAAAATAAGTAGCTATAACAACAGCAGGTGGTCTTCCTCACACACACACACACACACTTTCGTGATATCCCTGCAAGTAGTCAAGATCTGATACCCTGGAACCAAAGAATCTCTAAAGCACTTTCCTGCTGCTAATAATTACACAAAGACTTGCCAGAAACAGTGGACCAACACATTTTACATCACTCATGCAGAGCACAGAAAATGTCTGAACAAAAACATTTCTTGTTAACATGTATTCACCTCCATCTTTGATGTAACCCACTCACAGGATGTACACATGCCTGCCTGTCTATGCCAGCCACTGTAAGGCATAACAGTGAAATTTCCTAAACCAAAAATAGGATTAACCTTTTATGCCCGAGGAACATATTGTATGTTATTGTGTTCAACATAAATCAGACATGTTAATGAGAGGACCAAAAAAAATGAATAGATCTGTGTTTCGTGCGATTTTTTCCTTCATGTTTCTTGTATGAAATGCACCATATTCAAAATTGACTCGAATATTTGTATATAGTTGTCACAGCAGCTTAGAATAGATGTGCGGGGTGTAGTAAACCAGTACGCATTCCACCTTACTCATTTTCATGGGCTTCCTCTTGATATTTTGTGGTTGATTTGTTAGATTTACTTTCCTTGATTTTTGGCAATGCTGGCAACATGGCTCTAGGGTAATGTGCTGTCAGTCAGTCCACCACTTTGGTTAAGACTGAAATATTTTGGCAACTGCTGGATGCATCACAATGAAATCTGGTACAACTATTCATGGTCCCCAGAGGAAGAAAATGTAATAACATTGGCTATTTTCATCTAGCGCCATCATCAGGTCAAAGTTTATGCTGGGATCACACTACACAAAAGGTCACCATGTCGGATGAGGTAGTCATAGTGCCATGAATTCTTGCTGCGTCTTCATCAGGAGACTGGCAACACTTTAAATTTGACCCTGGCCAATCATTGCATATTGTCAGGGAGGAGGGTTTACATCAGGGAGGGCTCCGTCATCCAATTGGTCAATGTAAAGAAGCAGCTCAGTTCAGTTCCTCCTGCTTATTCCAGAAACGAGTCGCAGTGGCAACAGGCTAAGCAGGGCATTCCAGACGTCCCTCTCCCCGGCAACGTTTTCCAACTCCTCCTGGGGGATTCCAAGGCATTCCCAGGCCAGAAGACACACATAATCTCTCCAACACGTCCTGGGTCTACCCTGCAGTCTCCTCCCAGTTGGGCGTGCCCAGAAGATCTCCAAAGGGAGTCTCCTAAGAGGCATCCTAACTAGATCCCCAAACCACCTCAACTGGCTCCTTTTGACATGAAGGACCAGTGGCTCTACTCTGAGCTCCCTCCAGATGCCCAGACTTCTCACCCTATCTCTAAGGCTGAGCCCAAACACCCTCCGGAGGAAACTAATTTCAGCCGCCTGTATCCGCGATCTCATTCTTTCGGTCACTACCCAGATCTCGTGACCGTAGGTGAGAGTCGGAACGTAGATCGTCATTAAAACAGTAAATTGAAAGCTTTGCCTTTCGCCTCAGCTCCCTCTTCACCACAACGGTCTGGTACAGTGACTGCATTACTGCTGACGCCGCACCGATCCGCCTGTCAATCTCATGCTCCATCCTCCCATCGCTCGTGAACAAGACCCCAAGATACTTAAACTCCTTCGCTTGAGGTAGCAACTCCCCCCCCACCCAGACGGAACAATCCACCATTTTCCGGCTGAGAACCATGGCCTCAGATTTGGAGGTGCTGACCCTCATCCCCACCACTTCACACTCAGCTGCAAACCGCCCCAGTGTGTGCTGAAGGTCACGGTCTGATGAGACCAACAAAACCACATCATCTGCAAAAAGCGTAGACGCGATTCTGAGGTTCCCAAACCAGACACACTCCTCACCTCAGCTGCGCCTTGAGATCTTGTCCAGGTATACCACGAACAGGACCAGAGACAAGGGACAGCCTTGGCGCAGTCCAACACCCACCAGGAACGTGTTTGACTTTGTGCCAAGAATGCATACACAGCTCTCACCTTGGTTGTACAAGGACCAGATGGCTCGCATCAATGGCCCCGGTACCCCATACTCCCGCAGTACCCCCCACAGGATCCCTCGGGAGATACAGTCATAGGCCTATTCCTGTACATCACTTTGACTTCTTTGAGAAGTGCTCTACATATAAAGTTTGCTTTTCTGTTTGCAAATTGATGGGAAATCTTTTCATGACATAACATCTAGGACTCCTGGTGTCAATTGTTTAACTGTCAAACAGTATGCTGCTGCAATATACTTGCATCGTTTAGCTGGATCACAGCAACTAAACCACAAATAGTAGTTATGTTAAATGAATCTCAAGTTCCAGTGGCATTGCCATTTAATTTTTTCATTACTAACTGAATTTTGCTTCTTAGCCAGGATCCTGAAACAAATACCACACATTTGAATGAATCAGTCACAGTCCTCTCGCTTGCAGGTAGAATATTGTTAGATGTATAAACTCACATCATCTTTCAGCATAATGCAAATATTAGAGTACACTTCTGAAATTAACCAGGTGCAATACAAATACTGCAGATACATTTAGTTTCAAGAAAATACATATTTGCCACAACTTTATTCCATTGACTGACTCACTGTGATTCAGTGCATCATAATGTTCGTCTGTCTGGTTGAGTTGTCTGCAGCTCCGGATAGGACAAGAACAAGCATCTCTCCCACATTTAAATGTGACAGATGAAAACATACATCCAACAAGCCTTGGAGGAAGCAGCTCCTTTCATACAAACATCCAAGATGTTCTGTATTCTCTCCAGAATTTCTCTACCATGTAGATCGCCTACAACCCTATCAAACAATATAAATAATATATGAGAAATAAACTCCATCAATTTGTTATTGTCATGGATATCTAGAGAGCAGCCTGTTTCTGTTTTGTTTCTGTGTTCTGTTTTACCTCAGGCTATGGTAAGCACACTTGTCAATGTTCCCTGGGATCTCCTTCCATTTGTGTGCTTGTGTGTGTGCGCATAGTAAAGGATTTATTTTTTTACTTTTGTGTATAGGCATGGGTGTGGCGGGTTTACAGTATGCACATTATGCATGCGTGGTGATCTCTTTTGAATATATATACACAAGTAGGATAAACTCCCACACTTGCACTTTTACTGATCGGAGAAATGTGCAGAAATCATGTTTCTGCACAACATGAAATTTGCATAAAGATTACTCAAGATAGTAACATCTTTGTATACATCACTGGTAAATCTGCTACATACCTTCACTTGCAGTTAAACACAAGAAGTGGTTGTATTCAATAGGAAAAGTTATTGTGGTTTATTCTGGCAATTTACAATATTTTCTGTATGAAAAAGATAAACAGCACGACTAAAACAGTGACAGAATTTCTATTGCTAGAGTTTTTATCCTTGGCAAGTGCACTAACACACTGTCTCTGCCACACATCGTAGAATCTTTCCTCATTTAACGAGGAGATGGAGGAGGATCTGCAGAGATGTGAAAATAAGCTCAGACTTCCCAATGAGTATTCCACTCACAGCTCTCTGACCTTGAGGTGAGCTTATCCCTGGCCAGTGTGCAAAGCTGCATGAATTATAATATCCACCTATAGGTCCAGCCCCAGCCTCTGCCCTGACCAAACAGCACCAGGCCTCACAAAGGTTCTCCTCGCATGAGACCAGCAGGAGTTTTTCCACCACAGTGTAACTCTCTGCCCAGTGAAGGATGAAGTCCTGGCCAGTCAAGGTTCCAGAATACAAAGCGAATACAAGGATTATAGAAGAGCTGCTAGTAATTTTTCTATGTAGCCTACTCACATTGCAAATGTGATTTATTTAGAGTAAGTCAGCTGTCAGGAAGAATATTAGATTTAATTTGGATTATTTAGTCATACAGATGGCTGCTGGAGCTCTAGATCAGTGTTCAATGGATCTCCAACACTTGGTTGTGGAGGGGATGTGTGGTAGGGTGTGCTGTGTTTCAGAGACTATTTTTATCACAGCGTTCTTTACTGTCACAGGATACATATGAAAAAATATATACTGTTAGTTAAGTGTGTTTTGGTCAGAAGTGCATATATCTTTAGTGCTGTTTTATTCAAGTCATGTTACTACACAAAATCTCAAATGCTATATGAATTTAAACCATCTGGCATTTTAATCCATGGCAATAATTAGGAAACTAAGAAAAATCCACTGCCTGTTACTTATAAACAAAGTATTTGTTGTCATTGCTCTTGTTTTTATTAAGGATCAGTTGATGTTATATGTGAAGTGAAAGAGCTCTTGGTCAACTGAATTATTCCTCTTCTCTGTACTGGCTGTGAAGTGATCCCTCACTGTGAGATGCAGCCAGAATGCAACCATAGACACCTCTTTCCTCACAGATTTGCATAGATTACCACAGGATTGTGCCAACGCTCCAGGGGGTGCACAACTTTCATTAGCAATGTGCATAAATGGATCTGGTGCCAGATTGTAACGGGAGTGTCATCTTGGAGTTTGCATTGGCCTCTTTTGCACATTACTGGGAAGAACGAATCCAAATGGGTGTGTTGTAAAAGGATGTCATTTTATTTTCATTATATCCCTGTGCTGCTTTCATCAGTGTAATAGATTTTTATATCAAGCCATATATTTTTTCATCCAACTTAAACATCATTCTGATTCATTGTCTATAGGTGCAGTCCAGACACTTCTTGTGGGTGTATGTTTTACCACATGGTGAACATTTAGTGCCCTTTTATGGCCCATATTACTGTATGTTTGTGTCATATTTTGAAACAGCAGCACTACACTGATTTTTATTATTTTTTCTTTTTTTCTTCTTTTTTTTTTTTTTTTTTTTTTTTTCCTGACCTGCTCTCAGCCTTTCTGCTGCTTCACCCCCATCTGCTCATCTGATATCACTGTTTGTCTTTTTGCTCACATCCTTCCAGCTGAACACAGAACTTCAGCTTAAGGTTCAGTGTCACGTAAGCACACCGCAGACCACCAAACACATGGATTTGGATCAATTATGGACAATTTGCAAATGCAAACGTCTTTAAGCTCACAGTGTTCTCATTCAGTGCTGTGTCAGACACTTCTGCAAATGTGCTTTTCTGTTGTTGTAATGGCTGTTATGCACAATGCTTTTTAAATAGCATTTATATTGTTTGTATGACACTACTTTCAAAAGAGTTTTTGTAATAAAAGACAATCTCCTTGGTTACGACCCAGACAGACATGAAGAACGGACATAAGAATGAGAGGAAAGTTTAATGAAAGAGAGGGCAATAAATAAATTTTGATGAGTGCCATACTTTAAATTATTCTGCAGTGAGAAGTAATGGCCATTTCCCTGATATTGTGATCTCTCTCTCTCTCTCTCTTCTTCTCTCCTTCCATCTGTGTCTCTCCTCTATGTCCATCTGTCTTTCCTCCTCGCCTTCCTGCCTGCTCCCCTGTAACCCCCTCCTTGTACCCCGACATACACTCACACACACTTGCTCGCTCTGCCTTATCTTTATTCCCAGACAAGACACCCTGTTTGAGCTGTCATTATAACCACTTTGAATAGCCTAGCTCCATGGCGAGTGAGGAGAGACATGCTGTGCCCAATCACACAACACTTCTTCCTGTCCAACAGATGCATGTCATATTTCATTCAGGGTGTGAGGTAATATGTATTGAAGGATTTGACTCAATCCCAGAGTGACTGAACACACCAAAAAAAAAAAAAAGAAAAAAAAAAAAGATAAATGCTCCGAGATAGGGCTGGTGTTCAACTTTTGGGGCAAGAAGCATTCCTCCAAAAGGCTCAGTTAATGTTTTTTGACCATTAAGAGGAAGAGTACTTTGGGTAGTTAGGTACAACTGTGGCTTGTAACAAGATACCTTACAGTAATTTATTTGAGATGGTGTTTCATGACTCATAACCCACATGCTGATGAGCTCTGGCTGCCACTTGAAATGCAGAGTGACAGAAATAGGTACTAAAGGTTACTCTTGAACACCAAAACCAAAAGGAAATTTCAAAATTGTAAACATGTAATGTAGTTAAGCAGTCCTGGTTCAGCTTTATGAAAAACAAAAGCAATTAAAAATGCACCGGATAAATCTCTGTGTTTTGCAGCATACCAGAGTTTGGTGTCTGTGCCAACATTCTGGTGCAATGATTGGTTTGGTTTCCCACAGCTGAGGAGGGGAGGAGCCATAGCGATAGAGACACAGCAACTTTGAGTTTGATGGAGCCTATGGCAGCAAAACCTAGGAGACATCCAAGAAAAGTATCTGATGCTCCAGATATAATAAAAAAGAAACTATGTTCAGAGGATTACAGTCTAAAAAAGAAAGTAATTGCACACATCAACAGTGTTTGTGTAATTACTCTCACTGCCAGAAGGGGGAGACTACAGGTCCATACTTGAGGTTTAAATATAAAGTAGTCAGTGCCAAAAATGTCTGTGTCAAATATTAGATTTTGACTCAAAAAATGAACAAATTAACAAACAAGTAACAGGTTATTTACTACTATTTTTGATTAAGTCTACATTTTAAAAAGTTCAGTATTTGGGAACTTCCTTGAAGCTACTGTGGCTGACAGGACTATAGCATAACAAATACTGAAGTAAAAAATATGTAAGTCAACTGTCAAATGTACCTCAATAGTTACAATTCTTACAGTCATATCCAGTCTCAAAGAGTCTTGCTCTCGCTTCCTCATGTTTGTAAGTTAACGATTAACACCTGGCCATGCCCCAATTAGATCCCACCTGTGAGAGGGGTGGTGATTAAATACATAGGTGATACGAAGAGCTCAGCAGTTGATTTGAGGTAAAGGTCACGGTAAAAACTTGAAACTCAACCGCACTGACTCCTACACAGATTCACATCCCCCATGGTATTACAGATTTCCATTGTGAGCCATCAGTAGTAAACTGTGGTTACACACTCATTTGGGACAGTAGGCGGGTGGTCAGCGTTTGAATGCAAATTACAAACGGTGCTTGTTCAGTTGTGTACTCGCCTGTAAATTAGTTTGCTCAGTGGTGGCAGCACCTTGTCTAATTGCAAATGTTAATGCTAATTAAGTTCAAATGGAGTTCACTCCTGATGGTGTATATTTTAAGTACAGTGGTGAGGAGCCGCCTGCGTTCAGCATGATGCTATAGATTGGCTGAGCTTGTGCATTCGGTAAGGGTGCTTTCACATGCAGCCTGTTTGGTTCACTTTAAATGAACTTGCCCATTTTATACGTTTAGATTCATTCACATTTATTCATTTGCCAGATGCTTTTGTTCAAAGCGAACCAAAAATGAGGTACAATCATCAGGGAGAATTCTTTGTGATTAAGTCTCAACACTTCATTCACATTCCACCTGACAAGTGCCACCAAGCTTGTAGGTGCACAAAGCAACACATAAGAGCCTAGTAAATTTTTCTTTTTTTGAGAAGGTACTACAGAGTGAGATAGATGTAGAGAGAGTATTAGGTGAGTAAGTACTCTCACAAGGTAGGTCTTCAGGTGGTTTGAGGAGACGGAGCAATACTGCTTTCCGAAACAAGTTTGGTAACTCATTCCACTGTAGGTACTGCATAGGAGAGGAAGTTTGTACTGAGAGTTTCTGTCTCACACTTATGCTGGGACTAGCGGTCATTCCCGTGGTCCAGACCAATTAATCAATTATTAATTAACCAAACTTCATTTACTACTTGTGTTTTTGTTTGGTTAGGTTTTGTGAATGGTTATGTTTTTGTTTGTGTCAAACATAACCAAACAGAGTCAAGCGGTTGCAGCAATATTCAAGTTATTCCCAAACCCAAAGGGAAAATAACCAAATACACAACAAACAAAAGGCTGATGGGCCGGCCAAAATGAACAAAAAGAAGGGAAACCACTCAGACCAGCCCACAATGGGCCGTAGGATCTGGTGTCTTCCCTCTACCCCTAAAACCAAACCATCAAAACTAACCTAACAGAAATAAAGCCGCGAAAACAGGACTACCGGACCCATCAGAAAACCAAAAGAAAGAAAAGAGAACACTAAAGCTTTCAGGCACAACTACTACTACTACTACTACTACTACTGCTGCTGCTGCTGCTGCAGTGGCTGGCAGGTAGAAGAGAGAAACAGAGTCCCTGCCCCCTCTTTATAAACTCCCTCTCAATCAGACCAGATCAGATACACCTGAGGGAAGACGACATCATGAGTTAAGATCATTTTCACATCATAACCAGCAGGGGGGGAGGATGTAACCTGAAAGAAACCATTAATTAAAATCTCTTAAATCCAGGAGACTGGCTACAGTAGCTTTACAAAGCTACCCTCCACTGTTAAATTATATCTCTTTTGAAGGCCAGCAAGCTGTTTGGTAAATAATACACAAATTCAGCAGTTTTCCCTTTTCTACTTGCCTGAATTTGAAAACTATACAGTTACTTCTAAAACAATGAACAGTTTAAATTTGTAGTGTTTGATGTACATTAACATTTAGTAACCAATATACACAGTTTTTCTGCTTCTCCTTGTGTACTGTAAATCTACTTTAAACTCTCCTCAGCACGTCAACTTCTTTGCTGTTGTAGGAATGATAATGATTGTTGTAATGTGTGATACATCCTCTCCTATACACCCTTGTTCACAATCTTCACACCCCCCATCTAACTGGTGGTGCTCTCTACCATGATTGCCAGCTGATGAAAGGTTACTTCCTGACAGCATTAATCCAAGCCCAACTCCTCCTGTGACAGCACTCACCCAGATTTAAAGAACAGACACTCTGAGTAGCGATGTTTATTTACCAGATGAACGCACAGAAGGCACAAACAGCCAGACATTCATAATTAACTATGGGAGGCTATATCAGTGTGATTTGTTTCTAGTTAAAATGCTCAAGCAGGGAGGAGGAGAGGAGGCATTTAGAGACCACAGACAATACAAAGTGTGACATGAGACAGAAGTGAACACTGTGTGATTGTTAACTACACAGATCTGGTTAGGCTCATGACAGATAACTATTATCCCTTTTCAGACACAGTAGTGTTTTGACAGATTACAAATTATGCGTGACAGCAAAAATATGTTAACCAAAGAGATTAGAGGGAGGATGAAAAAACACTTTTCAAAATCATGCACCTGTCTTCATCTAACTTACATCCAACTCAAGACTTATTTATGGCAGTTTTACTCGAGGCTTCAGCTGAAGTGTAGCTGCAGCCTGACACTGACTTTACACCAATCAGATGGTGTCATTCGCCTTTGGACTCCAAAATTAGTTTATTTGTGTGTGTTTGTGAAAAGGAATAAATAAAAGCTGTGTGTTCGACAACACCATTTCTTTGCTGGAAGCAGGAGAGAAATTTCTATGTGCATTGACTGCAGTGAAAAGTTGTCAACAGTGGCGTACAGTACAACTGACATGACATGAATTCTGTTTTCTAAAAGGAGAAATCTGCCATCTTGAACCTTTCAAGCGGCTGCGGCTGGGGGAGGAGGGGGTCTGTGGCAGTAAAAAGATCGATTGAGGTGTCAGTTTGAAATAAATACAAACTTAGTAACTATATTAGTTCATAAATGTAATCTGAGTGGCATTACTTTTTCTACGAAATGTATTGGCTAAATCAACTTAGTTTTATGTGAATGTAATTGCATGATTGCATAATGCAAATTGTTAATTGTACCCTAAGAATTAAGCCAATTCTGTCCATTTGGCAGGACCACCCAGAGAGGCCAAATGATTATGTTATCAAATTGATTTGTATTGAGTTATCTGCAGGCCTTACTTTCCCATGTTTCTGGGGTGTAAATGATCGATAAAGACAGTACTGGTGTACCCAGTACTGCCAAACAGCTGCTTCATTGTAAACAAACACTGCCTTTGTCCATGTCAAAGAAAGTCCATAAAAGTGCTTGTTTTGTCACTAACAGGTTCATATTGTTATTGCATGTGTCAGATTTATGGATAGGATTCCTACAGAGATAGACCTTTTTGTTAAAGAGTAGATCCTTTTTGTTTAACCATAAATAGCTTAAATAGTTTATGGCTGCCAGACTCCATTAGCAAAAACAGCCATTTTACCTCACAGAACACAGGAGTAGCTGATCTACTACTGCTTCAATCATTTACTTTGTTTATGTTACTTTGTGATTTCCAGTAATGGAGGAAGTATTACTACTACTAGCAAAAGTACCACACAACAATGCAAACAAACTAACCAATTGAGGCAGCAGAAGATTCAGCGGGGTAAAATGATTGTTTTTGTCAATAGTCTGGTGGCTTTGAACAGAGCAATCATGTACAACCACAAACTTTGTGTATGTGGATGCTGAAAGTAATTAGACATTACAAACTAATGTATAAAAAATACCTATCCATATGCAACTAATATGGGATTATACTATTATTGCCAGACTTCATGGAAGTGTAGCACTCATATTGTATTACAGTTACAGGAGAAGAGCCATAAAGATTAAAGATTAAAGACAATAAATGTAAAAATGTTCTTTAAATTTTATGTTATGCAAGGGGAAAAATGCAACAGATGCATCCTGATCTGATTTTATCTGTGTTTAATTACCATTTTATTGCCATTTAATTTTAAGTGAATTAAATTATTGAAAGTCTACTTTATTGTTGTTATTACATAGATGCCTACTGTTTCTGTTTAATTATTTTTAATGTCTACAGTCCCTAATCAATACGCCCTGTCTTCTTTGGCACTACAGCTTTCTATCCTGAGGGAGAGACAGAAAAACAGACCAATATGGAGAGACAGACAAACAAAGACAAAACAGACTCTGTGCAGACAGGTCCTAGACTTTGTGCAGGTATCAGAGACAGGCAGCGGGTGGTAATGACTGACAGCTTGTATTTTGTTTGAGATTGTCTGGCCGTTTTGTTTTCTGTGTATTAAGCAGGTGAACTAAAACGAAGCTGTAAAGATCAAGCACTTTTTGAAAAGCCAAGAAAGACAAATGTGGCACTGCCTGTGATACTGTGAACACAGCAGGTGCAGTTAATGCATACTGTACTGTATATACTATCCATCCAACGCCAGAAATTTTCTGGCTTCAACCTTTGAAAAACAAAACTTGTTTTTGACGTATATTTGTGCCAATAACTCATAAAGTATAGAAAATACAGGCATTTTAATTGGATGCACCCAGCGGGCAAACAAGAGTTGTGGAAGCTAGTTTTTTTATTTTAGAGTTATACTTAGACCATGATATCTTTCACTGCTAAATGCAAAGGCATAAGACTCAAACTTCTTTGAACAAAATAATGAACTTTAGTTTAAAAAAAATGTCTTTTCCTCGAGGCTGCACTCTTCAGTGCAGACCTGCTTCTAAATCATTAATACAGAGCTGTGATGAGGAGGGATGCACAAGATTTTAGGATGCTTTCATGAGGGTCTCATCACCATAGTTACAATACAAGAGTCCTGTGGGCGTTTCATCTGCTCTGTTCAAGCCACTGTCCAAAAGCTCAAAACCAAGTCCAGTCTTGAAAAGCATGACACAATTAGACCTATTTGGTGAATCTTATAATGTTTCTTTAGCAATTTGTGGGACATTATCCAGAATAGAAATTACCTATAATTACAAGTATGGGTAAATTCATTGGTAATAATAATGATAAAGATAGTGTTCTGTTGTTACACTTCCAGATAAGTCACTCTAATTAAAAGCTGGTGTAAGCCATTTAGTCAGTGTACTGAAGGTCAGCTTGCAAAAAAGTGGAAAAAATAATGAGCCACAATACAAATTGCAATAATAAACGAACAATTAATGAATATTTACAAGGGTTAAAAAGCTGAAAGAGAGTAGCAGGAAAGTCATTTGTTAATTATACTTAGTAACAAGGGGGGTACCATGATTTTCACAGTTTTAGGTTAATGTCAGTTGGTTATTGTTTTACCTTTGAAATAAAGCTTAACTATATAATCACCAAAAAACCTTACTCTCCATTAAATCTGCACAGGATAAGTGAATGTGGCAACACTTTACTTTAAGTCCCCTATCATTTATAAGCACTATTGTACACATTCAATAAATTGTAAGTGTAATTTGATGTTTAAATTAATGATAATATAGTAAAACAGTTACAGTAGTATTAAACATCACCATGAGAGAAGTTAAATTAATAAACATTTGCAAATGTAAAACAACACAAAAATGATATTTTTTTTACTAATACAAACACCTGATGAAGTGTGCTAAAATGCATTAAACATAATCACATTACTTGACCAGTAATGTAACTGTTTTCAGGCTAATGCTGGTGTCAGATACAAGGTCAGCTCAGTGACTGACTACGAAACAAGAACGTGAGCAGGCAAAGTGGCCCATGATCATTGCCCTAGATGCTTGATTTTCATAATGGGTCATTCATCAGTTGTAATTTGCTAAGATAATCTTGCCATTTAGTTCTGTGAGGAAAAAAATTAACCTAGCCAATTCAAACTGATGAATGAAGCCATTATCAAAGTAATGGTAAATTGAGAGGTCAAATTGAAGTGGCACCTTGGGGAGCCAGGACCCTCCCATAAAGGAGAAGAGCATGATTTCTCACCTCCATCAGCAGTTATTTATAATATCAAAATGTATTAATAAAGGTTGAGTAGAGCGTTGTTTCACAGAACAAAGTGTTTCATATCCAAAGCACCCGCTGAATAGGATTAATATTCAAGGGGGGAGATGGATAATAGAAATTATATGCAGTGCTTCTCAACAGCAATCTGAGGGAGTTTCAGCCCCTTCTGCATCACAGAGGGCGGCTTGTGTAAGACAAGGAGACTCAACCGATATTTACACCGTGAAATACAAGGGACCAGACGCTGCATCTGATGGGGGAAAAAAGTCACGGACATGCTGTATATACTGACTGGAGACTGGACAGACTGGATTAAAGACCCTCCTGACCCACACAGATTTTTTTCAGCTATTCTGGCTAATTAGACCTCTGTTCTGGTTAAAGTTGGCTGCCCTATTCTATGCTGCGATTTACATGAGGTCAACAATGCTGGTGAACTAATGAGTGCCGGGTTACAAAAGAAAGTGTACTTGTACTTGTGTGTCCTTATGAAACAGGTGGTGTTGGAACCTGTTAATAATAACATTTGTTCATATAGCACTCATCAAAACCAGAGATTAAGAAAAAAGGAAATGAAAAAATACATAACAAGCATATAACAACAGGGCTTTATAGTACTTACTTAACATGCTGTGGCTACTGTGTGACAAATTTCATACATGGAAAAATGGATACTAATTTGTCATTCCACAGAACAGGGTTATATAAAACTGCATGGCATAGCAAAGCGAATATGATCATCTCTCCCTCAATCAAATGACAGCACTGTCATAATGGTTTTCAAATGTGTGTCAGAGTTCATCACATTTGAACGTTTAAGCACTGTTCAACTTTACCACACATCTACAAGTGAATCATCTTATTGCCTTGAAATGAATTTGGTTGGTTGTGGTGTGCCAGGAATGATAAGTTGCCCTACACTAACAGGTCAACCCTGTCACCTAGGAATTACATTTATATCAAACTGAACTGCAGTAGTAAATGCTTATTGTGGGAAATGTCATAGCTAGCTGGATTATGTTCCTTTTTTATTTGTTTGTTTCGTTTTTTAATGAACAAAGTTCCACATTTATTAATTGCAGCAGACTCACCAGGAGATGGATGGTGGGTGTTTTTCTGTATCAAACTAGACCAAAATTTTCAAACTATAACCAAGTGCTGTGAGTTTATAAACAACCATATAAAAGTATAATAATGCTGTAGTCGCTATGGATATTAAATATTTTGGTGGAAAACAATTATGTTTTGTTGTCTGTGAACATTGTACTGACTTGTTCAGTATCAACAACATATCCTGCTGCAGTTTAGTTGTATATAAACATAATTTCTAGGAGACATAGTTGAACAAGTTCAACAAAAGTAACAGGAGAATGAGGGGGGATGTCAGTCTGTACACACCTGCACAGTCCAGAGAAGACAGATTATCAGTAATACTAAAATCACCAAGTCTCTGAATTCTCACAGTGGACAGTGTGGTTTGTAAAACACAGGTGGAATTACTAACTTTAATAATTGCTGTATCCCGTTTTGGTGTATTAGCTTCAGATATCTGCTACTGTACAAGGTATGGTTTACTGGGAGGCAGAGCCATCATTAATATCACCAGAGTTACACCTTTGCTTTTCCTGCCGTGACAAACTGGGACAATAGTGTATTGTGAGCAAGATCTGCTGTGTCATTGTGCCATCGAGAACTTCAGTCCTGTTTTGATGAATGCTTTTAAATTACTGTAGCTTGTAATACAATCATTTAAAAACTGATATCTTTGATTAATTTATTTTGTAAGTATGTTTTAAGGAGGATAATGTGACAGGAGGACCAGGTGCTTCTAGTTATGCAATCAGATTCAGATTCAGCCTGTCAGGATTTATTTAGCGATAATAACCAGCTTGCTGTACATTATCCTGTGACTAATGATCATGCTCCTGCCATGGCGTTCCTATCACAGTTTGTATTGTAGGTTATTTGTTATGGGGAATGAATTTCTGCACTAAAAGCCATAAACTGTAAGATACCAGTTATGCCACTGAAAGCACGGTCATGTCATGCTGACCATGCTATACATGACTACATGACCTGGTTTAAAGTACTGTACAGAATCTGAACATTTTTCTTACAAACACACTTTACACTGGGACTATGAATACATTTATTTTTAAGCTTTGTCTCTTTACAAGAAAATGTCTCCAAAACATGACTCAAAAATGAAAAATGATGCATCCTGTATTAGGCATATTTTTTTCTCACTAACTTTAAAGAAAATGTTATTCATAGGCCAAATATCAAACTGAATTGTTTGTAATAATTTTACACTTAAGCCATAAGCCTGAAAATGTCTTAAAACTGCATAAGCAGTGTACAGAGTAAGCCCAGTCTTGTCCCAGCTAAAGCCAGTGAGTGACTGTAGATAAGCAGTAAAATTGAGCATACTCTGCCACATGCACTGTGGAAAATAGGCTATAAGCTTCACGCATCATGTACCTCAGCTTATACATCATCTCTATGTGATTACGTTGCAGTCTACTGTCTGGTCAATATGTTATTTTAACATGTCCCCGGTACAAATTCCATTAAAAGAATGAATGAATTCCTCACCAAACTACTTAAAGTAGGACAATAGCATTGTCCTACCTTGTCAGAACCAAGGTATTTATGTGTTGTTGAATGTCTGACTGAGCTACTGGTACATATCCATACAATTTCAAATTTGACTCCTGCAACAGCAAGTAATCACACAATGAAAATAGTACAGAAAAAAATGAGGCCATCATGTTGTCAAAGCGTCCTGATCTTCCCACCTCAGCTGCCATTCTCAAGAGTAAACACTCATAATCAGTGAACCTTTGTCATTGACCTGAATCCACCCTGGCATAACACAGACACTTCCTTTGCTTGCTTGTTCAGACTGGGCTATTGATCCTGACAAACAACCCGTCCGGGGTGTGTAGCAGTCATTCAACACATCTCCCCTCTTGTCTCAGTTCTAAGTTACTTCTATCAACAGATCCCTCCTTTGCGTTGCAACACAAACACTCGGCGGAGTTTACCTTCAATGAGCGGAGCCATAACAACTCACTAAGTGTTTGTTCAAGCAGAAGGTGAGGAGAAGTGCGGGTGGGAGAGAGGGGAGGAAGGCAGCGATGATAAATCACCAGCGAGGACTATGTGAAGCTGACAGTATTACATCCTTGGACTGTTCCTCAGTAGGCAAGGTTAGGCTGTCTATCGGTGGGCTCCGGCTCCCTCTGAGCCTGCAGGAAAGGCAAAATTAGGCAATTACAGGCAAATAAATCTTGTATCCCCTGACAGCAGCTTTCAGAGTCTGAGTGTAAAATGGTGTTAAGATTCAGATGGAGTGCCTCTGTGCACCAGGACTTAGGCGTGCATGATGTACTCCACACACTATGAAGAAAGGTCCTTTTCTTGTTACCAAGAGCTGGTGCTGCTAACTCTACAAGCTGCAGGCCAAAAAAAAACATATCATAGTTTGAATTTGGGAAACATATGGAAGCTTAATATAATTCACAGCCACAGATAGTTAATTGTATGATGTTGCAGATTGTGTTGTGGCTGCTGGGTGTACATGTGGAGACTGACATTTGTTGTCTGTTTTCACCTGCCACAACAGGTTTTAGTTTTGAGGGTGTAGTCTCATAATATCTAATTTATCACATGCTAATGTAGCAAAATAGTTGAACTGAATAAATTTGTGCGGGAGGCTCTCAACAGCCCTGCAGGGCAAGTGTTACATGACTGATGGAGACAGCCAAAGGCATCACTAACCTGTCCACTTGTACTGCAGAAGCAAAGATGTTTTTAATGGATACTTGTGTATTTTTGCTGTTTCGCTCCAGAAGGATCTAACTCACTGAGATATTGGTTGTGTTTTTTCAGTTTGTACTGCATAAACTGTAATAACAGAGGAGGACATGCATGCATTCATCCAATATGGCTGTGTAGACGGTGTACCAGTTGATATTCACTGCATGAAATCACACCTCAGTGCTCCTGACTTTACCAGCAGACGAGGTGAGGCTGGAAATAGTAAAGATACATTTAATGATAGTGAAACAGAGGTATGGTTAGTATTCATGAAGAGTCACGCCACTCCGACGCCCGTTCTGCTGCGGAGGGACATGGCTGGCCAAACACAGCAGCTTGAGGTAAATGCACAGAGGTAGTTTATAATGTTTGGGAGCCATAAACATTCTGCCCTTGGCTCTTCCCTAGCAGACGGACCATGGAGAATTTTACTACTGCCATAAAGCATGTTCATCTTCTGCCTCTCCTCTTGCTTCCCCTCAGTTATAACACACACAGAAACACGCACATACACAAACACACTCACACACGCCCATCCCTGTCATATTTCACACAAACACCTTGTGCATTAAAATGAAGTGAAAGGGAATGCCTTCTGTAAACAGAATGGTCTGTGGCTCTCCTCATTGATGCACTGCTTGTCTACTCAGAGCCAAACCAAAAAACTAAAGGAAGGATTTACCCTTCAACTGATTTATTTTAAGTTTTGAAATATGAATGTCAATCTTTATAGTGTAAGGCAAAGGGACACACTAGGGTGGGGTGGACACAATAATACCTATAATAGGATTCAATACAGTCTCTCTGCAATGAGTAGCCTACAAGGTTTCAGAGGCCTATGTTTTTTGTTTGTTTTTTTGGTGTTGTTTTGTTTGGTGGAAGTAGTGTGTGTGTGTCATAGGTGTTGATTAAACTCTGTTGTTTTGAAGTCTGTCACATTGTTATTTTATATATATATATATATCCATACCAGAGAAGTGCTTTACAAGTAACAGTAAGAATATATGTAACATGCCGTATGTATTTCATAGATATATTGGCATATATATATATATATATATATATATATATATATATATACACATGCAGACAAAATTACTCAAATGAAATAAGGATATATAAAAGTCTTTTGAAAAAGCAAAAGAAATACTGATTTTGCAAATCTGAGATTAGTTTGTAGCTGTAGAGAGAGACAGTAGAAGGAGGAGGAACGGAATAAATTAGACTGCCCTCATGTTTTTGGTAAACAAAGTTTTTGACATCTGATATCCAAACACATGCGTTTGACCCATGGTAACCCTAGCTACAACAATCCATGAGTTAACAAGATCAAGTGTGTGGTTTATATAATTTAATTAGATTAATGTATGTATACATCTCAAGTGCAGGATGAGTTATCAAACGTTTTTTAAGTTTTTACCAGTAGAGAGCTATACTGCAGCAAAAACATCAGATAAAAAGTTGTTTTTTTCTTTCTTGTGTATCAGTGGCAGCATTGAGCTCACTGCTGCTGAGACTGGATGATATTTTTTAATTAATGATATATGAGATATTTTTCTTGATCTGGAATAGATCATGCTTTTGTCACTCGGCACTTTACTGTCATCATCTTTTCCCCACCTAATAATTTTTAAGAGTTTGTAAGTGAGTAAGTTTGTATTCCAACATTATCCTTGTAATGAATTTTATGACTTCAGTGACTCAAATATCAGAGTTACAGGAGATTATGATCGGTGTCCATGATACATGGTGTGGGCATTTAGCTAGAGTGTGCTGGTTTGGTGCTTGCGTGGGCATTGTGGAACAAGAGGGACCGTCACTTGTACAATGAAATGCAATTTAGCTCTTGAACCTCCAGAAATACAGTTCTCAGAATGATCATTAGCACACACACACACACACACTCAGACATGAGGGTTGCGGTTTACCTACTTCATGTGTGATATGTACTGTTATACTTGGTGGTGGATGCTAAGTGCCTCTACCCCTCTCCATGTGACATGCTGTTTTGTGATCGACACCTACTGGTGAGGTGGATTGGTAACTATGGTGATTATGCACTTGCTAATGTCTTGAGTATTACCTCCAGTTATATCCCTGCAATAAAGATTCAGTTGCAGTTCTGCACCAGAGAATGAGGCTTGGACAGAAAACAGCACATTAATCTATTCACACCAGAACTTGTGCATTTTTAAATGCCAGTTTGTTTTTAAGAAGATGGATTTCTTGTACTTGATTTATTGTAGTAAATATTCTTGTGCCTGTAGGTTGAATTCTTATTGCGAGTCGCTTTGGACCAAGGCATCTGCCAAATGAATGCAGTGTAATTTGTTGAAGTATTTTGTATGGTTAAATTGAAGCTGTAATGATAGCCTTAATTAAGTTTCTATTTTTAGAAAAATGTTTCTCAGAGGGAAGTGAAAACCTGTGGGAACCAGAAAGATGCGGCGATAAATCTACTTTATGTGCAACTCTTTAGACTCTCTGAGGCCTGGTTCAGCTTTACTCATAACCAGCAGTTCTTTATTGAACTTCTCTAAGGGTCAATATAACTTTGATTGAAAATAATGCCAAAAAATACACTCCCTCCTTGTCACGTTTCTCCCTGAATCCCTTAATGTCAGTAATACTTTTAGAAAGAAACTTTTCTAACTTCAGTCATAGGTGTCTTTGACTTGTCCTCATGTCATTTAGAGTGAGAAAAAGACAACCTGCCTTGAACTAAAAGACCACCATAGCCATGGTTGCGGTACAATGAGGCTGTGCTTTGAGCTAAATGCTAATGTCAGCATGCCAACATGCCCATAATGATGCCTTTAGTTTTATAAGTATTTTTTCATACACGTAATTATTGGACAAAACTGAAGTTTAACCAGATGGTGGTGCTAGATTAAAAGTCAGGGAATCACCAAAGTGAGTACACTTTATCCCGAGGGGGCTTGAATGTGTGTAGCAAGTTTCATGGCAATGCAACTGGTAATTGTTGAGACATTTCGCTCCACAAAACCACAAGTCAACCTAGTGTTGGTGCTAAAAGTCAGAGAATTACCAAAGTTATTAGGGCTCCTCATCTGGTAACTATCAATGTGTGGACAAAATTTGATGGTAATCCATCACGTAGTAGTTGAGATATTTCAGTCTGGGCCAAAGCCGTGGATTGACAGAATAACACTGCCATGCCTAGAGCAATGCTGCTAGCATGGCTTAAAGTTTCACTTGCTGAGAGACAGTTCAAGGTAGATATCATCAAGAGACTGTATAGACTATATTTTCTTGATTAAGATAAGGTAATCAGACAGCTGCCAATCCATTTAAAGCTCTGTGGGTCAAAAGGAGAACTTAAAAATCTGCTCTGTACTTTATTAGTAGCCAAAGTAAAAACTTTAGTATACATATGTCTGTGTGTATTTGTCACTGGTTGGAGAAAAGTACATGAAGAGGTTGATTCAAGATGTTATAATCTCACAGACAGCTCTATCAGAATCTATCTAGAAGACTTGGGAATATTACTACATATCACATAACACGTGGTGCTGCTCTCAGGATCATACATTATACCTATACTATCTATTGTCTTACTGTGCAAAATAGTGTTGCCATCAAATATAATCATAGAATTCAAACATCTTTTTTTCTGGCAGGACCAACAGATAACTTTTCAGTCTTATTTGCATCAAAAAGTGGGAAGTATTTAAACATCATGGACTGAATTTCAGTACAATTTCAGTAGATCAATACATTTTTTTTCCCAAACCCAACAGCTGCAAGCTCTCTACACACCATCCTGCATTGTGCCAGATAGCGCAAGTACCAGCCCCTCACGAACAACAGAGTTCTCAAGAAGTTCTAAGGAGACCTGGCGGTCCTCAGTGTCAAATGTAGGACAGATGTTAGATGAGAATCTACAGCAATTAACAAATCATTTACTACTCTGGTGAGTGCAATTTCAGCAGAGTGTTTACATCTGAACTCAAACATCAAAAGGAGTGGACAGATGGGCTGTGAGTTGGCTACCAACCACTTTTTCCAACAGTTGAGACATGAAAGGACGATTAGAAATCGGTTTATAATTGCTTTTGTGGGTGGATCAAGGTTTGGACTTTAGAGTACAGGTGTGGCCTCATTTGTTTTGTAAGCTGTGGGAACAATAACAGAGCTGAGCGACTTGTTGGACCTTCATTGCTAAAACTGGGTCTAAGATATATTGTTTTAGTCCTTCTATATGAGCAAAGCTATGAGCAACATCTGCTACAAATTCTAAGTGGTGTGTGTGTTAGCCTGTGATCTACATTAACAGTATAACAGAAAAGAAAAATTAAGTACAAAAACATTCAGTCCCCTGGCGTGCTGAGTTGCTGGTGAATTTTGTCATCTCCAAAAACTGCTGACTAGTCAAACCCAGATGGACAGCTATAGTGTAAAATTCTGGCTCAGCAGTTGTAACTGACTTTAGTCACTCAAAACTAAAATGACAATGACCCCTATGGATCCCTCAAAACTGTAAACGGGGCTGCCTTTCCCAGAGAAAATGCACTAATGTACAGTGGAGGGGAAAAAAAAGGTCTGACAATGCCTGACAGTGAGATAATGATGATAGCCTGCAAGTATATCATCATAAAGTATGTCTCTAAGGACTTCACAAAGACAGGCCTGTGTATGTTTAATTAATCAGCGATCAATCAAAGAGCAATATAAAAATAACCAATTTCCCATCTGCAGACTGCTTGTTGCAGTGGTAGCACTGCAAACAAGGAGAGAAAATGGATTAATGACTCTACACCAAGGTTAATGGAGGGCGTTAGATGAAGACACCTACCTTCTACCCTACTGAGTATAAACAGCATTAAGATATACTATTAGAAATAAAATTTCATATTTGTTGTTACAGTAGACTGGACTAGCATCCACATACAGAGGCTACGGTGGCAATCAGAATGCTGCAAACTGTCTTTAATAATATGCCACATGTACTGTAGACAAAGTAATGCTGATGACACGCTTCTTTTATATAATGTAATGTAATTAATCAGCTAGCATACTCATGAAACCACTGTATTGATACATTTATATTAAAAATAGTTAGACTCCACATACAATGAGCTCTCTCCAAAGTCTCTGATGTCATGTGACAGTAAAGTCCTCCTGATCTGAAACTACAGTAAAGAGAAAACTACAGTAAAAGCACATTTGCCAAGCCCTTCTCTTTCTCAACCCAACCCACGCTGAGTCCGGTTCTGCTCGAGGTTTCTGTCTCTTAAAATGAAGTTTTTCCTTGCCACTGTCGCCTAGTGCTTGCTCATGGTGGGATTTGTTGGGTCTCTCTCTGTAAATACCATATTTTAAAGAGTATGGTCTAGACCTGCTCTATAGGGAAAAGTGCCTTGAGATGACTTTTGTTGTGATTCAGCACTATATAAATAAAATTGAATTGAATTGAACTTTCAACCAGGATGGACAGTAAAAATATTGTTTTTCAACCTGGTTACTTTGAGGTTCAGCATTCAGCGATACCTATATTGAGTATTTTGCTCTTTTATATTCTCTAGTGAATACAGATCCCTGTGCCATCATCAGTATTCCTAAATCACCTAATGTTATTTATTTTGTGGCCAAAGCTGCCCAAATAACTGGTTTGCCCTTGTTATTCTTAAATGAACCCTTTCTGAGTTCTATTTTTTAAGAGTGCACCTTCAACCACCATTATGACCCTCATTTTGATCAGAGTGACTGGCCCCATCCCATCCAGTCCATTCACATCCAGTCAAAAAGCACATCGTGGCTGGTGGCCATGTTTGTAGCCGCTTCTGAAGCTCAAATTGTTGCTTTGTACAGATGTCCCACTCTTTGAAGGCCTCTCACTCTGCCAGTGCTTTGCCCATAATGGCGATTTGGCTGTATGGCCAGCGCAGTTAGACTTGAAGAGAAAGGTTCATCCCAGTGCAACTGGCGGGCCAGAATCACCTTCAGTGCCTTTATAGTTCTGCAAAAGTGAATGGTGTGTACTAAAGCAGGAGTAGTTGCAGTTATAAGAGTTGCTGTTACTAAAACATGGAAATATCAAGGTTTGACCTTTTTAAAGACCATCACTCTCCCAGCAAGGCCTTTTAAAACCAAATAGTAACACCCTCTGAAAATCTAAAAGAAAAATTAATTTTTGTGCGAAATTCAGCTGTTTTTAGTATTCAGACTTAAAGAATTAATGCATTTCAAGCTAGTTTTCACAACAACATTCACAACTGCAGCAAATAAATCTTTACCATGGGTAAAAAAATATATATATCATCATGAAAGAGCTACCAAAGCTGTTATGATTAGATGTGTGGCATTTAGCATGTGTGGGAAGGCCTGCAGTATTTGGGCTGTAAAAAGCATCGGCTCATCAGTTGGAAAGCTGAAGGAAGCAGCAGGTGTGTGCCTGTTGCTAAGCAGCACCAGAAAATTTCAAAGGCACAGCTGAAAACAAGGCCCAAATAACATTTGAAAATAAAACTAAAAGAATGAGCACTTTTGTGTAACATTTTAAAAGGGAGGACATTAGATGCAAAAGGAACCAGCCAATGTGAAAACAGGTCAGCACCAGCTCAGGTGGTATACAGCGGCTTGGTCAATAACTGGCCTGTTGTGTTCAACATGAAAATAAAGAGATAAAGATTTGACCCTTAATAACGATAATTATGTGCCAGCAAAGTGTTTTAAAGCTAGTAATTCTTTCCAAAAATCTAAAAGGAAAATTCATCTTAACATCAAGTTTAACTAAAATGAAGGTCACTTTTAATGAAAAAAAAAACAACAAAAAACTTAAATTTAGATTTGTCAGCATGGATAGGGCAACTATAGCTGCTTTGAAGTTGTACTAGATTTGTTTGTGATGACATTTAAGTTTTGGTTTGCTGGTTTCCAGCATTAACTGAGTTGTTTTTCATCATGAACATGCCTCAGCTGTCATAATCATCCATCCATCCATCCATCAGCTATACTGCTTTGAGGACTTTTGAGGGTCACAGGAGGCAGGGTACACCCTGAACAGGTCGCCAGTCTATCACAGGGCTGACATATAGAGACAAACAACCATTCACACTCACATTAATGTCTACAGGCAATTTAGAGTTACCGGTTAACCTCACCTGTATGTCTTTGGATTGTGGGAGAAAACCAGAGTACCCGGAGAGAACCCCCACAGGCACAGGGAGAACAAGCATACTCCACACAGAAAAGGCTCAGCCCAGAACCTTCTTGCTGTGAGGTGACAGTACTGTACTAACCGCTGCACCACTACACCACTCTTGTCATAATCAGAGAAACAACATTTCATATGGCACAGTCCATCAACAAGACCTGTGCCCGGATAACATTTAAACTGTGCAAGGTGAACATTTTGTCTTCAAACATACAGGGACTAAAAAGACAATAATTAGTGATTTACAGGTTTTTAGAGATTAACATATACAAGCAAAAACAAAACATCTCTATGTATTCTGTATCAAGAATTCCAATCAATTAAATCATAAACTCCATCAGGACTGTGTGTGTGGTTTGATCAGATTTCCATTGACAGTGGCAAAATCACACTACCCGTCATCAGATTTTGATTCAAATGTGGCTAAATGCCCATCGGTGCATGAAGGTACGAGACATGACAGTGGCCATGCTACATTTGGCCGTGCCAGCATGACGCTTGTTACAGAGCAGCAAGAACGAAGACACACAGTTAAATGGGCATATAGGCGACATATGAGGCAGCAAATATGATGTGAAACTGGAGTTTGATAGTCAACTGACAGAAATTCAACAACTTTTAAGCATTGGCAGATACACCACCCACCAGACACCATATATATATATATATATATATATATATATATATATATATGTGCTGAATTGAAAGAGACTCAACAGAGCCCTGCCCACTCCAAACCCATGAGAACATGGACAAAAAATAAATAAATGAAGAAATCTCTCATGTGAAATAACTAAAACTGACCCCATCATTCAAAGAAAATAAGCTTTCAGGCCCTTTAAAAAAACAAATAAAATGTGTGTGTCTTGTTAAATTGATTTTGCTTTTTTCCTGTCTGGTGCCTTTATTATTTGTGTGTGTGTGTGTGTGTGTGTGTGTGTGTGTGTGTGTGTGTGTGTGTGTGTGTGTGTGTGCTGAAAAGCAGCATAGCCTGCAGCTGAAGAGTTTGACAACCTGTACAGTAACGTGAGAATATTTTGAATGCAATCAATCATAATGAAGGAAAAAAAGATGGAAAATAAGGTACTAGCTTCAAATAACTGGAATTATCCTTTGGATGATGAATGTAACCACCTGGTATGTTCAGGAAATAATGCAGGGAAAAATATATACTTACCAGACATTTGCACTCAACACAGCCTTCCAGTGAATTACTGGATTCTCAGAATTACTGGCACTGGGGTGCAGAGGTTTGACTGACATCTCTGAGTAAGCCAGAGAAGCTGCTCTGGGGTCTTGTTTCCAAGATAAAGTGGAGCCTATACAAGTTGTGTTAGTTCATCCTTACAACAGATTAGCATGCCATCTTTCTCAGACAAGTCACAGTGATTCCTGCAAGTTATAGTGTCACATATACAGTGATAAAATCTGACTGCAATTATGTTTAATCGCTACATCTCAGGTTCTTTTAACTGTAATCTGCACATCTGTCAAATACATGAAGCCCTCCACATACTCACTGCATTCAATTCCCATATCAACTTTTTCTTTGGAACTACATTTCATGAATTCAGCCTTCATTTGCATTTCAGGCTCTGTTTGACGAAATGCTTCTTTAAACTGGCACTGTGAGAGTACCAGCCCAGTACCTCTTGAAATTATGTTAATATTAGACTACTGTACCACATGTAATTTATGTCCAACTTTCATTGTCAGTGGAAGTAGCATGCCCTTTTTGCAGCAAAGCAGTTCAGAATTTTGTGTGGGAGAGTGGCGTTTGTGTCCTTCAGTTAGTGGGGATTCAAACTGAAAATAGCCATGTATTAAAACAACGCAGGGGGCCTGCGTTGGTGGGAGAGTGTTGTTTAAGTTACCAGTGAGACAATGAAATATGATTCAGGAAGTCCCATTTGAATAATTAACATATTTTAAAGGCTTACCAGACTACAAAACTCTGCACAATGGTTAGTAATACACACAGACAGGGTTTTACATGTCAGGAAAGTTATCATAGCAGCGACTGTTTTATCTGTTGCTGTGACAGTTTGCGAAGTAAATGTAGAAAGTGGAAATAAGGCATTCTCTTTACAAAATAATCAGGCATCATTCTCAGAGGACCAAACATGAAAACAGGAATCATCCAGATAACACAACAAAACTAAGCTCAGCAGAGCATACAGCAGACACCTATATTTAACTTCAAGAGAACAGGTATTTACTCAGTTGGATTATCAAATGTATTAAACTGTGTGGAAAATGTGAAATAGTGCATCATGTTAAATTGTAAAACTGGATAATCTTCTGGCCTTGGATCAGTCCAAAGTAGTCTGTCCATTCCAAATGTGAAAAGTGGCCTCTTAGATAGTGTGTGCTGCAGCTTATGATAGCCCATAGTTGCTTTTTATTGTTAGACAAGCTCTTTTGGTCTTGTGTGATAATGACAGGCGCAAAAGAGGAGGTCTTTTACTGTGTTTTTACTGTTGTAACCATGACAACGAAGGTCCTCTAATCTTATAAGGAGGTACTTATTTTATCCCAAACTTCTATCAAAAGCCTAAAGCTAACCAAACAGTAACCATTCCATAGGCTTATATATGCGTTTATTATTGTAACCATGGCGACCAAGGCCTGCCGCCAGTAGGGTGGTACTTCAATAGAGACATCTACAGGTCATATCTTAAGGGGTAGAGCCAAGGTTGGAGTACTGCTGTAAAAGCCCCTGAGTTCAAGATGTCGTCAAGAATATTTGAACATTTTACAGGAAGAGAAAAGAGAGGGATTTTGATATAAAACACTTTAAAAAAATTTTATATTAAATAAAAAAAGATTAATATTTAGCATAATAAAGACACAAGTGACCTTTACTTTCAAACATGACTCTTATTAAAACATGAATATAATTTGAGATTTTGCAGAGTTGTCAAATATCATTGACCTTTTCAGATGAAAGGGTTTGATAGACCAGATGTTGCAGTGACCGTGCATCAAACAAATCAAATGATACATATCAAATTAAATCTTGATGATGACTATAACTGGAGTTGTTAGCGTTAGTTTCATATTCATATAATGTGCACCCCCAATGTTAACACCTGTCAGTTAAATGCTTAAGATGCGTTCACATCACAGGTGGTTCAGATGCTGCTACTACAGTATGACCACACTGTACTGCAAAAATACAATATGCACACACCTACACACACACACACACACACACACACTCACAGTCCCAGTGAACAACAGATCACTATCAGTGCCACATCCCACAATCCCTTTCTTCCTGCTGCGGTCTCCTTCTCTCCAACACTAGCGCTCAACTTGAAGGAATATTGCTTTTCTGATATCTCACAAAGTGTGACCTTAGTCACAAACACACTCACCCACCCACTCCAAATCAAAAACAGGACACACACACACACCAACACACACACACACACTCTCACCCAGATGAAAACAGATATCTCCCTGTCATGTCAGATATACTGCTTGTCCTCAGTGAGCTTCTAGTCTAAATCAAAAATCCATTACTGGTTTCATTTTGTCATCGGTCATAATAGGCCCAAATCAGAGATCAATGCATCATGGTGAGTTAATAAATGACTGGAGCAATAAAAATTGGCTGATGGGCATGATCATGATTATGTAATGTTCTCGCTCAACAAGAATAATTTTTATGACACTGACTCCTTTGGCGTTCTTTGATCAAACTAAAACACCAATCTAAAGTGAAACTGGAACTGCTGAAAATGAATGTATTGAAGTAGATGCAGCAACTAAAAGAATGAAATGATCTTTATTGCTGTTGCTGTATTTGATGGTCATAGTAGAGACAGGAGGAAAGCCACACAGGCGGGAGAGATGGGAGCAAGGAGAGGGATCATGTGACAACAGATTTTACTACCATCTTTTAAGGATCAGTCCGATTTATTACAGCTTGAGTCTTGTCTTGTTCTGATACATATGATTACGTGGTATTCAAAGCCATTACTGAAATTTGAGAACATCAAAAACGCAATATAGGTCGTAAACAAGCCAACAGTTTAGCCAGATTATTTAGGTAAAACCAAAACTAAGCCCAAAATAGCGGTAATAATCCTTCATTGTACAGAAATAAACTGCTGTGATAAGTACAGTAAGCCAAAGTTCAGCCAGAGAGTCTGTGACTGTGATGAATGTTTACAGAGAACAGCCTAAGTGATAATTTTACCCTTGCCTTCACTTTCTATTCTAAATAAGTCTGGCTAGTCTAGGAGTTTGTATAAATCCTGAATGATCGGCTAAGTGCTCATGTTTCTTGCCTTGTTTGATGTATTTCATATTTCTGCCTTTTCAAGTGTCAAAAACAGGCCTGTCTCCTAGAAATTGTGTTTATGCAATAATAATTTGCAATACCAAATACATTTCACAGATTATATCCTTTATCAGCATAATGAGGAAATGCTTTATATGAATGCATCTGCAAAGTTTCAAAATGTTCATACAAAACATATCTGCAAAACATTAATTAGCAACACATTTTAATGTGTTTTCCCTCCATTATCCTTCTTGCAATACAATATCCACTCATAGCAACTCAAGCATGATTAGAGTTATTTATGGGCATGTTTGGGAAACTCACAACATTTGGTTAAGGTCAAGTAAAGAAAGTCAAAAGTGACTTGAAGCACAAGTTTAATTAATATGTTGACAAAACTACATTTTAACTTTAAACAAAGTTCTAAATGTTGCCTAAATCTAACCACACACCACATTCAGGATGTTAACCCTGAGCTCCAGGGTCAAAGCGCCGTGCTTTGAACAGCAAACATTCACCCTGACTGCCTCCCACATCCTTCATTTGAAAAAGTATTTCCACTGAACATAATCAAGGCAGCAAATTACATTCCCTTAAAAATATTTTTGTCAACTTAACTTGTATAAAATTGATTTCTAGGAAACAGGGTGAGAAAATTAGCTGTAATAAAGTATAATTTATAAGAATATCCTTCAAGGATTTTGTGCCATTTATAGCCAAAATAAATGGCTCAGAGGTCCAGAACACACAGTAACAGTTGAAGCAAAACAGTGTAAAGACATATTTCAGGTTTCCACCAGTTTGAAGTTTGTTTTCTGCTTCCCTGTATTATTCATTACTTGATAAAGTGTAGAGCAGCACGTCTGTCATATCTCACCCACACTGCCTATTTATACCACAGTGTCAACCAGGAGTAAATTTTCATAAAGCTTATCTTCCTCTATATTATACATAATGAATAAAAGGGGGTCTGCAGGATGTGCAGCAGACACTGATAAACGTGATCAATCCCCCGAAACGACTCAGCTCAGTGTATTTTAAGACTACCGGGGGTTTATGTTCAGTCCCATTAAACTGAGCCCACTGTTAGTGATTTGACCTTCAGTTCCTCTGTCATGAGCTGGGAATCCAGAGTTAAAGTGACATCTAGCTGGCATTCACTGACAGCAGATGAGGAGGAGGTTTAGATGTGTGCATGAGAAAGAGATATTAAACCCTAAGAACCCAGAGTGTGACTGACAGCTCCTCCACTCCTCTTGTTTCCTGTTCTTCTCTATAGCACAGCGTCTCCCTTGTTGTTTTTTCCTTTCGCACTCTGTCATCTGACAGTTAACTGCACAACAGGAAGCTTTCCACTGTGGGGGTTATGATTAAATTGCTTTTTTCCCCCCCACAGTCGAATGCTCTTGCATACAGTTACATAAAACAGACTTATATGTTTACACAAGCAATCAAGCATGCAAAACACATTTCTGACAATTCAGACCGATAGGGGCTTCAGATCAAAAGAGATCAAAACGAGGAAGCGTCTGCAGTCATCTGCCAGTGGTGCTTTTTCTTTCACAGTAACATTTTATGAGAAGTTCAAATCTAACTACATTGGTGTCTTTTTTGTCAGTTACTCTTCCTGAGTGAAACTTTCTCTAGCCTGCAGAACAAATAGCGTCTTATTTTGGAAAATTTAGATCTCCTAATTGGAATTCAGCATGCTTCATACTGATTTATTCAGTAACAGCTGGTCACAGACAGGGATGTAGTGGCAAATAAAACCCCTTAAATCTTTTTAACTTCTTCATAAGCCACCAAGCGTATTTGTATTTTCTTAATTTATAGCAACGATCAGTCAGCATCCAAGTGTCAGTTATGAAGCAAACACTTTAGAAAACACTTCTTCTGTCACAGGAACTTAAAAGTACTGAAAAACATCATTACAGATCCACCTGCCAGCCCTGTTTCTTTTACAAAATACAAGGGAAGCCAGACTTTGTGTGTGTTTTCTTAAAGTTGTCAAGATTTAGCATTTTCTTTGCCACAAAACAGTTGCTGTATCTGTGTTGCTTTTGTAAGACTAGCAGCAGTGACGTTTATTGTGTCAACTGCTCACACACACTTTCAACATATATATCACTCTTTATTGTGTACCTCTGGTTGCCTTGCTTCTCCAACAAGGATACACCAGCCACTCTTTTAATCTAACAATACAGCCCGACAAACAATACTTCCAGTTCTTCACAAACAACATTCAACTGGCCGGCATGGCCATCCCTGTCTCTGGTGTGGCTGGTCATCTGAGGTTCAGCACGTTACTGCATATAAAGGGAGAGTGTGATTGGTCAACAAGCACCAGCTGTACCAATCAACTCACCTGGCACTGATCATTTGCTATCTCCACACCTCTCTCCTCTCCTCTAGTCATTTGATTAATCGTAATTTTTATGTGCTGAGTTCTCTTGGAAATAAACTACTTTTCATTTTACTTATTTGTTTATTTTCTGCTATTATTACTTAAACATACAATGATTTTATGGCCACTTTGGGGCAGCAGCAACAAGCTGTGAGCACAAAACTGATGTATTATCACTAAATCAAAATGATAAAGTGAGTTTGTTAGCAAATATTTGCTTATTTACACATCCTTATTTACCACCTGATGAATTCTCATTTTAACTGTATTACACTTTTCATTAACTCCTGAGGGAAATATCTGGTTCTTCAGCAGGTAGATGTTCCACTGTGTTCACCAGCTAGCTTTTGTCTATCTGCCTCTGCAGGTACCATACAGTGGGTTCATCAGGGCTACACTATCATCAACACTATGAACGGACTTTCACACGTGATCTACTGTTAAAATAATGACTGCAGCCACTTTGAGAAAAAACATTAGGCAAAGTCGTATTATTTGTACTTGAGCAGGATGTTTTCAGAATTTTTTCTCCCTTTCCCAGCTTGAAATCTGATAAAATAAACATCTGCATTGTCATTTAAGATAGTCTGAATCAGAAAAGAAAAAAGGTCTGAGGTACAGTTTTGAAAGCATATATCTGTGGGTGATAGAAACATTTTCCAATTTAGCTTCCCATCTGTGTGTGTGTGATTTTGTGTGGATGCACATGCACATGAATGTAAGTCTGTCCGCATTGGTGTGTGTGCACACTTGTGGGTAAATGATGACATCACTTGCATGCAAGGTTTTTCACACGCACCCCTATTTGGCCCGGCACAAAGGCACACACACTTCAAAGGCATGGGGTTTGGATCAAACACAGTGGGTGCAGGTAGGTGGTGAATGTACACAACTCTCTCCATGGCTCCGCTCCCTTCATCTATGGCTCTTTTCATGTTGATGCTTGCAGGAGCCACATTCACTACAACACTTGAATCTTAATGTGAATAAATGAGCTCAAATCAAATGAAATTGTGGTTCAAATAAATCAGATGTTGGAACCTGAGTGTAAAGCGATACTTGACCCTGTGCCTTCGGTCATAAAAATCATTTGATTTCAAGGACTGAGCTGGGCAAAGTGTGAAACTCTGTGGATCTGTGGACCTTCAAAGCTGACAGCCTTTGAAAACAGTCTCACTGCAGCCGTATTTATTCAGTGTTCACATAACAAGTTGCCAGTCAACCAAAGCTAATGCCATTGACAACTCCTGTTTAGCAGGAACTTATCCACATCTGGCCCTCAGCCATCAGTTTAAAATTAGATGAAGCCAAATCTGAGGCAACACGGTGAAGTGCTTCCTAAGAACTTCCGTGAAGTGGCCACTTATAAACTCCCACTTAACTCTGTTGCTGGAAATCTCTGTGGCTGCTCTGCTGCCCAAGTCACACAGTCCTTCAACTTTATTCTTTATTCGAAGTTTGACTTGTGTCCCTTTGGGACCTGAAGGTCGGAGGCAGCAGGGTGACTGCCCCCTCTGCTTTCCTTCTCCACTGTCCCCTCCGCCTCCACCTCGACCCCCTCTCCTCCCCCTCCTGTCTCCTCGCTGCACCCATGGGACGCAGGCAGGGTGACAGAGGGTCACACAACTCAAACGCATGGCCAACTCTATGTCCATTTGCAAAGACCAACGGTGTGTTCATATCAAAATCTATACTCAGCCTAAACTAAACTTTTCAGTGCAGATGGGTATTGTATCTACAAGCTGAATGATGAATGAAAGCAATAATTCTGTTGAAATTGGATAAAATTAAGCCCTTAACTAGAGATGTTTTTTTGTTTGTTTTCTTTTTAATATTTTTGTCAGCTCACAGAGTGAATTTAATAACCCACTGTTTGTCCTCACTACAGATAGGTACTGATCTTTGAAAATGCAATATTGTGTAAAAATATGATTGTATTGTATTTTAATTTAATTTTTATCGACTTTGTTTACTTTCATTACACTTACCTGTTACAATAAATTCTATTATTGTATTTTGGAAAAAAAACAGTTGAAAGTTAAGAAGTTTACAGCCGTGTCTTTATAACCGAGTAACATTAATCACTGTTAACCTGATGATATTCATAAAACTCCCCTCCCAACCCTGCAGATTCCTCCAGATTCATCTCCTCAGATTCTGTCTGTGTCTTATTAAAGGCCCTAATGGAATGTGATTGATGACAAAATTCCTTGTGATTAAAAAGAGCTGCGACAGAGATGGTTGTGTTGTACGAAGAGTGGAGAAATGTCACCATGATGCCTTTAATGGGTTATTTTCAAATCGCCTCTGTGATTTACAGGATTGCAAATAATTTAATATGCCAGGCCAGTAACGTTGTTGTAATAAGCCATCTAAAACAATTTATTGGATGTTCTCTCACAATAATTCACAAGGGTCATGCATGTTTTATGAACAATCAATCAAACTCAAAGACCAGCATGCTGCATAATGAGGAACTATTGAGAGGAATGAGGCCTATTCAAGCCCAGAGACAGAGTAGGACAAACACTTCTCCCTACGAACTACCTTTAACATGGTATAGTCCTTAATGTGAAGGCGTGTGTTTGTCTTCATCTGTCTGTGTGTGTGTGCGTGCATGCATCTGTCACTCACAAAGAGATAGAGTACATTTGCATGAGTCCATTTCTTGAAAACATGCAGTATGCGCACTCTGACATTTGTCCGCTATTACATCCTAGACAGCTTTATTTATCCAGCAGTGGGAGGTGTCACAGTTCAATCCATCACAGGTTACTGAACAAGACTGAGGCTAAGCAGCTCTGTGAGGCTTTGAGCTAATGCTGACATTAGCATGATACCTTGCAGGTGTTAAGCAGGTGTAATGTTTACCATGCTTACCAAATTAGTTTAGCCTGTTAGCATGGAAACATTTCTTAATTAGCATTTAACACAAAGTACAGCTGAGTCTGATGGGAATAGCTTTAGTTTTGTAGGTGTGTGGTCATAAACCAAATTACTCAGTGAAATAAAACTTTGACCTGATGGTGGCGCTGGATGAAAAGTTAGACAAACACCAAACAGGTTTCTTGTTACGGCTCAGAATTCACTCAAAACCACAAATGTCAGCCTCATGGTGGCTTTAGGGAAAAAGCCAAAGGATCACCAAAGTGATTAAGATTCATCCTCTGTGTACTATGAATTTCTATATAAAATTTTACGGCAAATCATCAAATAGTCGTCAACATATTTTGGTCAGAAGGAAAGTGATGGGCCGATATATCCAACTCATTATATGATGTCTATATGAAGACCTGAATTTGTATTTTTATATCTTCTAACCTGAATTCATTTCCAGTCCTTATAAGTAATCCAGCAATATTCAAAAGTATCTAAAATGGTTGAGTTACAGATACATTTGTTTTTCAGCAAACTCAATTTCTGTTACATGCCATTTGTTACTCCCCAGTCTTGTACTTAATATGGGACAGGGAGCACTAATCTTCCCCAGGGGACATGCAGTCACTTGCTCTATTACCTGCCCATTATTGGGCAAGCTTCCAGTTGTATGTGACCATGCTGTAGGTAGAGCTAATCCTGTAATGACACAGACAGTTAATTGATTGCAGTCTGATCTCTATCCAAGGCTCTCCCGCAAGGTGGAAAATGGTGGCTTGTGAGAAGAGATTTTAACCTTCTCTCAGTGAATTGATTGAGAGAGGGACAGAGCAGGAAATACTGCAAGTCTATCCGGGTTCTGGAGCGGATAAGCAGCTGGGGACAATTACTGACATGACATTTTGTCTCCAGCATTGCACTGTTGTACCGTCATTTCGTTTAGAGAGCATGGAGTGAGGCAGAGAGATGTTCCAAGA
Source organism: Lates japonicus (assembly GCA_033238685.1). Taxonomy (NCBI): domain Eukaryota; kingdom Metazoa; phylum Chordata; class Actinopteri; family Centropomidae; genus Lates; species Lates japonicus. The sequence continues at coordinate 13,457,741 of BRZM01000003.1, forward strand.
AACACACTCCTGTCACCGTGCAATCAGACAGATCCTTTATGATTTCTGTGTTTTACATTCATTTTCAGTTCTGTGTGGCAACACACATGATGCAAGGTTGTGAAATTCTCTGCTTGAAAGTAATAAATCTTTATCCCTCATCTTTAAACCCAAACTGCGCACAATTTTTGACATCAACAAATTTCTCTGGTAATGTGGATCACTCAAGAGAATTTCTCCAGCAGGGCTCATCCTGAAATGATCCAGTTTGACAAAGGGAACATCATCTATCAAGCAAAGACTCGATTTGTGAGAGCACTGTTCAAAAATACAACATTTAAGTGATTAAATATTTAATAAAGGCAGAAATAAAGATGTCAAGAATAATTTGACGAGCATAAAGTACACTGAGAACATGAGGGTGCATGGGTCTAATGGGCATTCAGTCCAAACCTGATTTGAGCAGAACTGACTTTTATGACATTTTGCACATCTGTAAATTCATGCAGAAACTACTATGAGGGATTAGGACCCTCCAAACAGTGCCTATACAGCAACGGGTCCCCAACCTTTGCTGCACCACGGACCGGTTTCATGCAAGATGATTTTTTTCAGGGACCAACCGTCGCCGGGGGGGGGGTGTTGATTACCGGAATTCGGGATAAAACCAAACACACGTAAAGAGCACTTTAAATATAACTCACCATAACGCAGCAGCAGGCAGCATCAGCTCTTCAGCGACAGTTAAAGACTTCTTAGCCTTAGCAACGCGGTTAGCAACGAAGTACGGCCTTAGCAACGCGGTTAGCAACGAAGTGCGGTGTTCTCGGTGCAGCTACACTTGTTGCTGTGGCCCTAACGACTTGCTTCTGTCCTTCTTCACGTTTTTTTCTTCGCGGAACTTGGGTTCAAGCTTGTCTTTTAATGCAGGGTGCTTTGTCTCTTTGTGTCGAAGCAGTTCTGGAGGCTTCATTGCCTCATTTGATAGCCTGTTGCCACATATTGTGTGAAGGAGCATGTGATAACCTGTTGTGATAAGGCCGTATTTAAAGTAGGACTCCTCTTATTTCCCACTAAATGCAGCTTTGTTTTTCTTGACAGTCTTAAGCTTTTCTGTTGTTTCATCATTGGGATTTTTTCCCTTTTCAAAGACGCTCTCCGCGGACATTTGTTTTTTACTCATTTTACCTAGTTAGCTAGCTAGTTTTACTTGTCGGGCATCACAGAGACAGGTATGTGTCAAACGGTATCATGAGGCACAGACGGAAGTGATGGGCAGAGTTTCCTGTCATTTTTCAAAATAAAACACCCCGCAGACTACAATAGTAAATAATAATAATTAATTAATAATCATTGATAATATAAATTATTTATTCTTCCTGTGCAGCCCGGTACGGCCCGATGGTTGGGGACCGATGCTACAAAGGGTTCAGTATGCTTGAAATGAACCAGTTCGTACGACGAGTCCGCACACATTTAAAGACAAAGTGTTAATATCTGTTTGTAATGGCTTCCAAAGTCAGCTGCCACAGCTCCTTGCTCCTTGCTGAATCCAGCTGCCTCCTTGTCTTCTGTGTTTCATTTCTCAACACAATGAATCAATGGCCTACACTTTCAGACAGTGACTCTCCATTTGTCTTGGCACACAATAAAAGTGATGTAGCTGTGTGAAAGAGATTCAGATCCTGCATACCCTACCACCTTATCAGCACACATGGCTAATTGCTGTGTCAAGTTGCTGTGTTTGTAGTGGTGCTGGTGTTGGAACAGTTCCAAAAACCTTTTCCCCAGGTACCCTAACATTCCCCTGCGTTGAAAAGGTGTTGTGAAAGGACATTCAGATGCTGTTACATGGTCTGACAAGCACTTCTTTTGAAGCAAACTGACACCCTTCGAGTGATAGAGAACAAGTTCAACAGGATGACTAGAGGAACAAGCTGTTAACCAAAACATCATGTGCCTGATTCCCTAAATATCCAGGGATTTAAGGACTGAAACATGTTTTCCTCTGCACCTAGAAGTGCGCACAAGTCAAGCTGCTCTGTGACCATCTCTATTAACACTATTAAGAAACATTTTTGTTGTGTAATTTGTGTTATGATGCTATACTGTATGTAACGCCTACAACTGTGCCTTAAATAAGCGTGACCTTTCAGTATGTGAAAATGTGTTTTATGCAAAGTCTTTCACACCATTTTAAGGAAGCTCATTCCACTGAATCATCAGAACAAGCAGACAAGATACATTTCATTAAGAATTGAAAATTTAAACTAATAAATGTATGCACATTTATAGCCAATACATCTGCAGCTACAACCTCATTTTTCCAAATGTTTTATCAGCCAATAGATATCCCTGAGCTGTGTGCTGTGATTAATAATGGCTCTGCCAGGGGTTACCTCAGGAATAAAAGATAAGGAATGTTGGTTTATTCCAATGTAAACTGTGAGGGTTCAATTAACACTGAACCAAGTGTCCCTACATTGCTATGCTGCAATGAACAAGATTGACAGATGGGTGTGCAGGAGAAAGGTTAGAGGGGCTTTTGAGGCACCAGTGGAATTATGGGATGGGAGGGGGTCGGGCGGGAGTCGGTGAACACAGATCACGCTCAAGATCACACTATGCTATCCATACCAATAGACTCATGCACAGACATCTCCATACAAATCTCCAGTTCAGTAAATTCACTGCACACACAGTTGAATTTGCACACATAACACATATCAACACAAGGGCTGGGGATGTGTTGCTTTTTTCCCCTCACTTCTTTTCTCCTGCACACAAGGAATTTGTACAAACACATTTACACATACATCGATATAGGCATGCATGGGCACACAGACACACCGGCCGGCTCGTAGGTTAGAGGAGCTCAGTGTGTCCACTAGTTACAGAGCAGCTGGGCAGGGTCATTATCATCTGTGAACTGCGACTCACGCTGACATTGTCTGGATGGTCAGCTGTGATGGGGTGGCATGCTGCGACAAGCTCCAGGTGACTCCAAAAAAAGAGAGAATGGAAGGGGGTGGCAGTTTACGAGAAAAATACATGCCAGAGATGGACGCAGCAAAAACAGAATAGTGTGAAAATTTATAGAAGGGCTTTTTTTGCAGAGGGGTGAGGAAAACAGTTGCAAGAGTTACATAGAGAAGAAAGGCAAGAAAAAGTGGAAGGATGAGGCAGAAGAGGTGTTTGATATTGCGAGGAAAGAGCACAGAAAGGAGAAAACATGGCAGAGCAACAGAATGAAAGAATAAGGGAGTCAGAGAATAAAAAAAGGTGGAGGAAACAGTTTTCTTTTTTTTCTTCTTTTCTTTTTTTAAATAAAAAGCCCAGCGTCAGGATGAGTTGAATAGTGAGCCACAGTCTTGTCATCATGTCCCTTTTTCTTCCCAGAACAACTTGTTTGATGTGTGCAGAGTAATATGGTGAACAGCGGGGGGTATCCGCAGCATCAAAGAGAATTTAAACCACACACTGGGCCATTACAGTGTCCTTACATCTGTATGTGTGTTGATGTCTGTGCGCCTGTGCCTGCATAATAGAGGCTGAATGTGCCTGTGTCGGTGTATGCACGCAGCACATCACATCGCTTGATTGTATCCCTCTGCCGCGTTGTGACAATTATCAACCAGCGGGTGTTCTTAGCATGATGTGTCTTAAATACCAATCACAACCAGCAACCCCCCTGTCTGTTGTTCCATCATTGAGTGTAACAGTGGAAGTAATAACAATGAACTCCTCTTGATGATCCATGACAAGAGACGACCAGAACCCGGGGACGACATTTGTTTTCCGCAAGCTCCCCGTTCACGGCTACCCACGTTCATGCATCAGCAAACACGCTCCGCTCTCCGGGGGAGGGAGGAGGTGTGGAACAGGGAGAGGAGAAGAAACAGGAAGAGGAAAGTGACTTCTGTCCAGAGTGCGTTGATGGATGGTCCACTCGGTTTGGCTCAGAGCTCACATGAATAAACATGCAGGGCTGGGGTTTTGCTGCACACACTCCAAATGCAAACTTTTGATTATGTGATGAGATGAGATTTTTGATAGAGTGTCTGAAAAATCTGATTATGGCTTCTGCTCTAAGGGGATTCAGTTATGGCTGGATTGTTAATGTGATGTTTTGAAGGATACAGTTGTGGACCATGGATTTTTCCTTCCCAGCTGCAAACAAACTGAACACCACAAGTGACTACACTTTGTTCCCTCTCTTAAAGCCTAGATTTTATTGTCAGCTTTATGTTTTGCATCTTATACGAGACAGAGTAGTAATGAGACATATGTTATCACCTAATCGATAGTTTCAATCGACATCTCTGCAAATCCTTCACCAACTTTTTCCCAGCGTCTTCCAGCTCTCTGCTCAGTGAATTATGGACATTAATTTTTATTCATAATTATGAGAAATAGATTTTCTGGTTTAGCTTCTCTCCGTCTCCCTGAGGCAAGGCCCGCACTGAGACACAATCTTGTTCCAGCTTTGGCTGACAGTTCAAGGCTGTCGCTGTACCGGACAGCTTGTGAGGATTAGTATTTGAATGTGGAGCATTGCTGAAAAACTATGTGAAGTATGCATGGTCACATTTTTGGATGAATAAACATTAGTGAAATCTTCTGAGAGGACACATCACACATGACTTTCCTACTTGTTCTTTTTCCTAAAACAAGTGCAAACTTTTCTGAATTTACCTCATTAGACTGATACATTGGTTCAATTTTCAAACCAAACGCTCCTGTATGTTCACTAGGTAGTCGCTAACTTTTTCTGCTTTTTTACTGGGAACACCTCCCTGCTGCAACTGGAAACAGCATTGATGAGAGCAATGATAGAGGTGACCTGAAATCTAAGTTGTGGGCCATTTACCCAAAGCCACTAAAATGAGGTAAAAGATATGGAAATACTCTGCAGAGGTGAAATGAGAACTGCAGAGTTGGGTGGTAATTCTCAGTAGCTTCAGCAACCCCTTTCAAACACAACTTGATCCATTGTTAATGTGAAAATATTGATTGTAGTCTGCCTAATGTCCGATCGTCCCAATAAATGATGTTTCTGTCTGTTTTATTATCAGACAGGAACCTAAAAAGAAGACATCATCTGTAATCTCCTGCATGTTTCTCAAGCTCTCCCCTTTTAGAGCTGATGGAGCGTAGTGTTAGTTCAGGCAGAGCAGTGGGGCTTGCATTCACTGATTGGCATCAGCTGCTTCATTCACCAGCTGCGTGGCTACAAGCTGACTAGTAACATACCGTCATTTCCTTCCAGCTGCACCACGTCCATTATAACCTGACACCTTCTATTAATTATCTGCTGATACCTTTATGCCAATGCACACATCTCACCTGTCACATCTCACCCTACTGCCTTTAACTTGGTATTGTTGATCTGAGATTTAATGTAAAAGTGTTTTTTAATTAGTTCTCCCAGCAGTATCCTCATTTCTGCTTGGAATATTATAGTGTTTCCTCAAAGATAAGTGTTAATGACTTGAATATAAGTGTCTGATTGAAATGATCCTTGGCTGACCCTTGCTACATATACAACTGCACTCTCGGTCTTGTTTGTTATAGTTCTGTCAATATATTTAGAAGGTATTTCCTTGGACACAATGCCTATAAACACATTTACCTTCTAATGATATTTAACATGTTATCAAACAACTACTTCAACAACTCAACAGCTTCACTGGTTGCATCTGCATCATTCTCTGTTAACACAAGGGGATGGTGATAACAGGAACGCTTTTAAAAGTAATGCAAACTGTGGCAAAAACAACACAAACCAAAACCCACACAATGCCAATTAGCACTTCTCTAACCAAAGCTGCAGTCTTAACAAAGGCAGCTCTCACTGGATTGTTTTAGGTTACACAGGTACTTCTGACATTGAGGCCACAGTTATAGATGCTATCGGCCTGTTGGACTGTTCAGAGCTGAGTGTTGACAGAGAAATATTTGCAAATTAATGCATGAATTATCTTAATTATGACCTCATTAGCACACATGATTATGTTTAATATATCATGGTGATTATAGCAGGACATGCTGTTTTGCTTATTAAGACAGTGGGAGACCTGAGAGAGACAGGCAGCAGGGGAGACAGAGGACATGGCTCTGCAGGGTTTTCATCCCATGTCAGCAGGGTTAACAGTGTGCGGTCTCTCAGCTGAGGGCAAGAGATACTCATTCCTGGTTAGTCTCACTGAATCTGAATCCATTTTACAGGGTTGCTTCGCTGCGGCTCAAAATAACATTTTCTGACTTTTGTAGCATTAGACATGCAGATAGTTTTTGGGTTTACTTGTCCAGGTTTTGAGATATCTGTCCCTAAGGTACTTATTTCCACTACAATACAATTGAAGTAAATGGAATTTACTTTGTGGTGCTCACAGCAATGAAAACTGTTCGTAGTTAAGTGACATCTGTGGATTATCCAGAGTAACAGGACTTAATTTCTGGAAACACACATCGCTCTTGATTTTTTTCTTAAAAGTAATTTATCAATGCTGTGACTACGACAAATAAAATTGGACTCGCCTCCACTGAGACAGAGACAGACTGACACATTGACCAATATCACATCTGCCACTCAGACTCTCAAGGATCCTCATCCCAGAGGGCTCATATGAGATGGTGGACCTATCTTCACCAGATTAGCCTTACTTTATTCTCTGTGGAAAAGAGCGGATCAGCCAGTGTTCTGTTTTTTATTCTTGGCACAGAAGCTGCTGCCACAGTTGTAGGCTCCATGAGCAAAATAATATAATACCTCTGAGTCTTGGCTATTTCGTCACAGTGAAGAGGGGCCACAGAATTAAAAAACAAACATGTTTATTGCATTCTGCTAAAAAGACTGATGCTGTTCCTAAAAATTGATGTCACTTAATAATAAAACGTCACTATGGGTCATAATACGCTGCTTGAACAGGCATCCTATAGTGTTGTTATTAATGGCAGGACTCTCATTGATAGGACGACACCACTTGTCAGTGCCTTCCAAAACAGTAACAAACAACTGCTGCAAAGATAAAACACATTTTCTGATCTGACACTACTATGGTTATAGTTTAGGTGAAGTTTAGGGAACAATCATGGTCATGGTTAGTAGAAACCAGTGTTGATAGGAAACAGTAATCAGTGATGTGTTCAACCATCCACTCACAACCTCCTAACATCACGTGACTTCCTCCTTTGCTCCCAGAGTCATAATTGCTGCTGCTCCTACACTGCTTTGTCACTTTCATATAAACATATGGTTTGTTTTTTAGGCATTGGTTGATTTTCCTGAGAAGACAGTCTCACTGAATCTTACCTTTTGTGGATCCAGCCTTGAGGAAAAAAAGAACCATTGCGCAGTAAATGATTGTCCTTGTTCTTTGACAGGTAAGTTCTCCATGCCACATTTCTAAGAATAATGCATTTAACACTGCGTAGGGCTAATGCAATATTACACAGTTTTCATTCTGAAAGGCACAGCTCCACCCCTTAACTACATATTGATCTTATCTGTGCAATTTAGCACTGCCTTTCTTCCCTGCAAAATCGCATCCCTGGAGGATAAGCAATCCAGCCTCATCACACACACAGATGCACGACAACACGCAAACAGTAACAACACATGTACACACGCACACACTGCGAGTGTGATAGAGGGAAGTATGTGTGTGTGTGTCTGTGTGCGGGGGTCACACTCGAATACATGACTAATAGACTGTCGACATAGATAAATGACTTTTTAAGTAACAGAAAATTGCTCTGTATTCCATTCACTGAACTGTAGTTTCCTCTCTTCTCTCTATCTGTCTTCCTTCTTTTCTTTCCCTTGTCCTCCACTCATTTGTCCTCCTTTTCACCGCTCCCCCATCACATCTCCACCCTCACGCCCTCTTCATCTCTACATCCTTGCACTACTGAGTCCTTTCTCCTCTGCCAGTTCTCTCATTCTTGCCCTACTGTGCGACTCTTCGCTTTTCCACCCCTGTTTCCAAAGCAACAAGTAGCAGAGGTTTGGGAGTCTGCTTTTTTTCCTTCTTCTTCCTCTTCTTCTCCTTTTTCTTCTTCTTCTTTGTGCGTGTGAAGGAGGAGACGGGAAAAAAGATCTGGGACTGCACAATAGTGGAATTATGCAAATTAATCCACCCAGTGACAATGGATTAGAGCGGGCTCTCTCACAGCTGACAGAGAGGGTTTAGAATGAGCTCTCAGAGTCACTCTAAATGATTCTTGTCTCACAAATCAGATTCACATTCACGGTGAAGATTTCTGTGTCCACCTATTGCCTTTCTCCAGCCTGGATGTTTGAATAGTTGCTGTATATGTGCACCGTGTAAACAGACCTGACATCTGAATACTTTATAAAAGATGCAACAGTTAAAAGAAAGCAGACACAGCCTTTGTGCTGAACAAGGAAACAATATTATTATGTCTTCTGCAACAGACAAATTTCCATATGCAGGTTTATATGTGCGTATGGTGGATGCATCTTATTTTTATCGTAAGAAGAACACACGTAACTGTGTCACTCCCACATGTCACTGGTATTCCAGGTCTCATTTATACCTTATTATGTGCATGGCACCTGGATAGTAATCTTTCAATGATCCTCATTTCTCTAACAACATGTATTTAAGCTGCATTTTACCTATTCAAGTAGAATCAGATTACTCTATTCCTTTATAAAATTCTAATGAGTATAATTGCAACCTGACAGCCTTTTCACAGCAAATTACTCTTCGCTATAAACATTACAGGCTCTGCAGAGGCCGTAATAATGCCACCATTTATTCTTTTATTTCAAAATACACCTTTGTCGCATACACACCGCAGGCCCCATCTGGTCAGTTTCAATCATGTTACTAACCACATGTGGACATTGTTGTGTACATTTTAGTGCAATGTGGGAAAATATAGAAAAATAAGCAGACAATACATCAAGGTTGTGATGGGATACACTTTGATTGAACATTTGTTTCAAGTTGTGTTGTTGCTGTCCGTACATTGATTTTGGATTTTAATCCCGTCCAAGGCGTCACTGCTTCTTTAAGTGGTTTGAGAAGCTTCATCTTTACACATGTCCATGGAAAACAAGACTAAGAGTCTACCATCATACTAGTAGCTCTGTGATGGTGTACCTAGGCATGGTGTTGCTTTGAGCTAAATGCTAACAGGATATTTTGATCGGATGGTGGTGCTAGAGAAAAAACAAATCAGGGGATGTCACAACGAAGAGCCACATGGCAAAAACTCAAAGTCTTTGGTTTGGCATACAGGCAGGCAAACAAATCCAGAGTGTGTGAAGTCAGGAAACTATTAAGGCGAAAACACTGGAAGAATAAGACTAGGAAATGCTGGTACACTTATCACAAGGATTAAAGACGAACTGGCACACAAGGCAGGGAGAACACACACAGACTAAATACACTAAGAGAGGGGAAGACAATTAGACACAGGTGCAACAAATCAGGGCAATCACAGGAGTGGGAAACACACAAGGACAGGAAGTGGGGATCTGAAACTAGTGGGAAAGGTCAGAGACACCAAAATAAAACAGGAAATACTGCAACAAAAATGAAAACACAGAAAGCATGATCTAAAACTTGAGGTGGGACATGACAAGAAACCAACTCTCTGGAGCTGCACCACCTGCATGGCAGGAAAAAATATCCAAGGATGTATGACAACAGCTGGAGAAAAAATGTTAAAATATACTAAACACAGCTGTGTTGTTAAGTTAAACATCATCAAACAGAAGCCTACACGCAAAAGTGTAATAGACTGAACGTTGACTTTTGCTCCTCTGTGCTGTGGATACACTCAAAAGATCAATTTTGCCCATATAACTGATTTTTTTGTTTGATGTCACTGACCTGATGGATATACAAAGATATACATGTGCTTCTAGCACATGTTCAAGCTCCCACGCTACACTGTGTATAGTACATGTGTGGACATTCACTTTTTTGGTTTATTTTTTTGTGTACTTACGGCTGAGACATTACAGTGTTTTTTTTTTTTTTTTTTTTTGTTTTTTTTTACAGTAGTTCTCTCACTAATGCTGCAACGATCAGTGTGTGTGTTCAGGTGTCTTATCAGGAGCTTCGGAGCAACCTGACAGCAGGCTCTGGTGTCATGATGCAGCGCATGCTGTGTGCCTTAAGGTGTGTATGTTCATGAAATATAAAACAAACAAGATTAGTGCCCCTCCTCATATGATAAAGCAATTCCTCCATGCAAGTACGCAGGGACACTGCAGGCTGTGTTGACTGAAAAATACAGGTACAGGTGGTGCGATACAAAAAAGAAACGTGTGAGAAGGAAGTAGAGAGGTAGATAAGAGAAAGCTGTAGGAGGAAGGGAGAGAGTCAACACTTGTACTTTGCACTGCATCTGCTATACCCCACACCTCCCCACCCCACCCCCTACCCCCTTGCTTCAGTGAAGGTCTGATAGGGAGCAGATTTCATAACAGCCTAATAACACCCTCCAAGAGGTCTCAAGATACAGCTATTCTATCTCTGCGAGAGCTGCCATCATCTTTACCTCCACAATCCAGCCGCTGTCAACAGCCGTCAACCCCTACAGCCACTGAGCCGACTGATATTGACAATAAAACAGGAGGCAGGATCAGTGGGTTGGCGTGAATGTGTGCACACATGCGTGTAAGTTTGCGCGTCGGTGAAAAGGTCCAGGAGTGGACACTCATTCCAACACCACCACCCAGAGAAGAACTCTGTCTGCGCCTGGTAGCTCGACTCTCACACTGCGGGATAAAGACAGATTTCATGGAGGCATGGAAAGGAATACAGAGAGGCAACCACACAGAAAGAAAAATGTGTAATGATCCCCGTTGTCACAGCCATGACTTTTGGACAGCTCTGGTTACTCAGAGTGTGCTGCAGAGGAGATGGAGAATTGTGAGCCTTGTCATGCATCATAAATGTAATACCATATGGGAATGTAGCTCTCACACACAGTAGAGAATAGGAAATTTGTGCATCCATAAAGGAGAATGCATTACCTTTTATGAGGTAGCACAGGACATATTGTGTGCCAGGCCCCATAAACATACGCATGTTTCTCTCATGAGTTTTTACCCAAGATTTGAAGGAAGGCTGTACGGAGCGAGGGTGGAGGATTAAGAGGCAGATGAGCATAGACACTATTCACACTGAAATGGCTGTACTGCTTTGAGAAGGGAGAGGGTGAGGAGAAGAAATGGAAATAGATGAGAATGAGATGATGTGATCTGGGATCGGAATGTGAATGGAGAGGAGGTTGAAGGTGCAGGAAAAAATAATCAAGTATAGAATGTTTGCGCTGATAGATACAAGATCAGCATGCATACCATTTCACTCACCCCTGCCCCTGAAGAGCTCTTTGGTGGCAATCTTATAGCTGCCTCTTTTTTTTTCTCCTTCTAATATTCGTCGCAGAGGTATCAAACAAAAAGTGGATCTTGAGAGTATGGAGGAGTTTTCATCTCGCTGTCTCTGGTGGGATTGTTAAAGCAGACAGTGTCTATAGATCTCTGGAGGTCACAGCATTCAGAAACCTCCATTTGTTGGCGCCATCATCCCCTCGGTAACAATAAAGGACAATCTGTGTGTGTGAATCAGCTTGTGGCAAGGATCTGGACCCCTGCACCTCGGGGTGAGGACCCTATCATCATCTTTGCTTGCCGCATGGCTCTGCCGAGGGAGCAGCAAAGCTTAAGACATCATGCCCAGATTTGGCAGTGCTTACTTTCAGTATATCTGGCTTTTTCTCTGTCCTCTCCCCGTGACTTAGCAGCATCTGCAGTGAGACTGATCAATAGATCACACCAACAAGAGGTCTTGAGGCCAATTAGGCCAGGCAAGATGGGCCAGGGCCAAGCTGGTGTCAGGCTACGTGTCAATACTGAAGCTTGTCTGCCCTTAGGAATAATGGATAAGGAATAAAGGCAGATAGATATTACTCTCCCTCTCTCTCTGAGTGTGTATGTGTCAGTGTGTGTGTGTGTGAACCCAATGCATTACAGTTACTGATTTACATTAAATGATCATCAGCCCATCCTAGAGAAGTTCTCGCACATCTTAAGCCCTCGACCGCACCCCATTTTCAGTAAATGCCTCCTCCACCAATGGGTCTGCTCCTACATACCAAATAGAGCAGAGAAGTGTGATGAGGGGCTGCTGATCAAATGTCATTGTCCTCTTTTCATGCACAATGCTTTAGCACCCTCTGTTGGTGTGTTAGATGACTTTTTAAAGAAAATATCTCACATCATCTGACTTGTTCATGCATCACAGTTGGCTCAAATGATTTCACATTTTCAACCAGCTCCTGACAGAAAACAGTTGTCATCGCCTGAACCCAACACATTACAGCATTAGTTTAATTTCCCATCGCTTTTAGCAACAAAAAAAAAAAAAAAAAAAAAAATTTCACTCAAGTCTGCCCAATCCTGAAATAGAATTTATCTGTGTCTGATACTTGTCTTGGATTAATCAAGAAGGTGAATTCATTAACCTTAATTGTGAGGTTTATGTGGTGAAAGGGTGAGGTGTGGTGAGGGTTCATAGAAGGGGAGATACAATCCAATTCATTCAGTATTGATTTGCAAAAGACCTCTGGCCAAGCAATAACTGAGAACTTCACACACACACATGCACACACCCTCACTCTCTCTATGACAATCAAGTTAATTAAAGTAGTTGAACAATCAGGTACTCAGATTAAAGACAGAATTAGTCACCCTCAGGCCAAGCACTTTAAATCTTAATCAGAAGCGCACTAATTAAACTTTTGCTCCCAGATGCTGATGTGTGAGGTTGCATACAGTGTAGTTACTTATGTCATTTATTGTGTCATAAACATAGGCTACATATCATCACATACAAAAAATCTTTTCATTCAAGCCATGATGCACATGAAAAATGAGCTGTGTATGAACTTTAAATGCAACACTGGAAATAAATGTATTTTTTTTAAAAGTCTGCATGATTTACTTCTCAATATTAGTAGTAGTTTGCAAAGGATTTGTGTTGTGATCTATACTGCGACACCAGATGGTAAAAGTAGGCTAATGCAAAAAACACGCAGTAAATATGCCAAAGGAAATTATGCTTCTAGCTTGTTTTTCAAAGCTTGACTAACCAGTTATGTCATAACAAATCCTGCTCTGGGCAAAAAAAGGCTTTGGTGCCGCTGCTTTGGCATCCTAACTGCTCTGCATGTTGGTTCAGGCCAAGCAGAGCAATCCAGCCATTCTTAACCTGGAGGACTCCAAGCTAAGAATTCAGTTCATGAATCATGCAGACCCAAGGCTCCAACATGAAATCACTCATTTGTTCCATTTTTCCATGGACTGAAAAAGTTGGACAGTTAATGCCAGAAGCTATTGCAAGAATGGGGATTTTTCTACCTCGTAATGCTTTCAGGAACTAAACCACTTCACTCAGATTCTGTGAATAGAGAGAAGATTGGGAGCAGGAGTGTGGGGATAACGGATTGGAAAAGGAGAATGGAGGAAATGTACAGCTCCATCTCCACAGAAATAATTTCATCTTGTACGTGACCTCGCTTCCTGGAAAGGATCCGGCCAACAGACATGGCCCGTGGTTATCAGGTGCCCTTTTTTCCCTCTTATCAGTGTTGTAAAGTTTTACGGCTCTGGAGTCTTAGTGGTATAAGTTTTAACACACCTTAGCTGCTGGTGCATGGTCCTTTCGGTTTTCTGGATACCTTAAAGGTAGCCATTCAACATGTGTCAAATTAAAGATCAGGAGTGACATTTGGAACACAACCAGGTAGGCTTGTTTGATCCGTAACACACCTACCCAGAAATAACACATCAGTCTTAATTTTACGGGAGTTTAGAGCATAATTACACAAGTTTTCTGGTTATAGCTTAGTGCTTTTATGCACACTGATCAGAGATTGTACCATAAAAGTTTAAACTTTATCACAGATGAGTCTCTGCCGGTAGCTCTGTTTTCTTTTTAGTCTGTCAGTGAATCTATTAGGCATGTGGGGGCAAGAACAGAGAGAATGAGTATGGGGGAGAGGGACTAGGTAATGCAAGGTAATCATTGACACAGCAAAACTGTTGACATTTCTATGAACATTAATGTTGTCTAAAAGCAATACACTTAAACGCCTGCCAGTCACTGTTGGTCGTGAATATCGGTTTTTGCGATGTCAGCATTCTCAAGGACTTTCATCCCACACATGGTGCTTTCCACTGAGCTGTAGGTGTAAACATATCTTTAACACCAAATCCTCAACTCAAACTGAGTGTACTGAATCAACTGTCCAGATGAGTAGGTTTTTGTATTGGAGCTCCCCTCACTAGTGACTGAAAGCAGCGTTGTCTGCTCAGACCTGACGTACTGTAAGTTACTCCCTGATTAAAAGTTTGCTAGAAAAATAGCCAGGCATCGTGTGATAAGGGCTCATATCAGCAACTGTAAGAGCAAAACACAGATTTATTTTAATTTATTGCAATCAAATCAGCTTAATCACTGAATTTGCACATTGTGGGTAAGTTACAGTTAAGCTTTGACACATGAATTTGCACAGTTGACCAGCTGCAGGGATGCAAACGTGTGGTGAAAAGCAGAGAGCAGGAGACAAAGGCCTGTGCCATAGGCTTATAAATGGGAAATTCTATTTAATATACTCAGATCAATACAGATGTCCATGAGTAGTCCACCAGTGCATCTTTACCTTTACTTGGACAGTTTCTAGGACTTTACATCTATCAGACTATTATGGAGTTTTTAGAACAGCTAATGTTAGATTATGAGAGGCGTAGCTTGTCCAAAGATGTTGCTGTGACTACAGTACCAATAGGAGCTAAGTCAGTATAATGACATTGCATATTCACTTGCATTAATTAAATAATCCTCTACTTTTCTTGTTGTACTAAATGAATGGTGTTTGTTTATTTCACAAGTCAAAATTGTAAGAGAAGCTGCTCTGACACCAAGTACAATAACCTTTATAATAATAAATTACAAATCTTTCGTTGAAACTGCACTGAACAAAATGATTTGAATCAGCTAAGTGATTTGTATTTTCCTGTGCTATTCACATATGGCTGGGTCCAAATGGAGCCAAGCTGCTGCTGCTGCTGCATTGGTACTAAAAGGACACAGCGAAACGTTTGTTCAGTGTTTATCAGTGTTGTAATTCCTGCCTCATGTCTGTCCTTCAGATTTTTCAAGAACAGATTTTTTTTGTCATTTCTGTCAGTCCATGACTCACATAGACAGGTTCCCTGTTTACAAACATTTGTGGATGCACGTGCACAAACGCTTTTTTACATTTTCACTAAAGCAGCTACTGGAAACCCATGAAAATACAGTGACAATACAGACACACATCCTTGTCGACCTTTTGTCCTTGGTATTTCTGCCATAGTTGTTGTAGCTTATTCCGGTTGTCCTCCTCTTCTGGCAAACCAGTCATCGCTGGTTGACGTCAAACATATCACCAGCAGCTAGCAGCAGTGGTAATGCTAAACGAGGCAATATACAAAGTTAGCTCCACAAGTAGAGAAAAATGACCTGTGGAGCCCCGTTAACGTTAACACAGCATAAAAAACACTAATGTTAGCCTGCTGTTTGCTGCTGCACAAGTTAAGAAAACTGGCATGCTCATTCTGGTTATTAAATTTGTAACATCAGCATGTATAAAAATCTGCTCTTTTGTCAAAATATACCGGACAGTGGATACACGCCAGATGTGCTACATTAATGCAAAAACCTGTATTGGGAATGACTGGGGTGTAAACAGGCAGAGCACAATTTCCATCCAAAGTCACCAGTATGCTCCTCTATAAGCTGTCACCGACTGCCAAACTGAAACTCTAAACACATATCAAATACAGAGCCTTTGTGATTTTCTTCTTTGTGATTTTTGATATTCATTAAACAGCCTGAACTGCACAAATCGCACAAGTAATGAGGGGAAAATGTTCATTATCTCAAGAAGTAAACCTGGCTGTTATCTCAGAGAGCAGGACTACCTGGTAGCTCCAGATTTTATTAAGGCTGTGGATGGTTTTACACTGAAACTGTAGGAATGAACACTAGTTTTTATGTAAGACAGCTCTTTGACTGTTGCACAGAAACAACCACTTGTGTTGATCTCCTCATAAGTTTTCTCACTCACTCTCTCTCACTGATGTCGCTGCTCCAAAATCTAGAGCAATACACAAAATTGTGCATCAGGTGTCTTGTATTTTTCTCTCATTCTGTTTCTAAAGTGTTTCTACACCATACAGAGGATTGATAAAAAATAAACAGAGGTAGACACCATGGATGTCTCATTTTGTGATTTTGTTTCTTCCATCCTCACATCTCTTCCTTGCCTCTGTGCAAGGAGGGACCTGTAGCTTAATAGAAAGCATACACACTCGCACACAGACAGCAGCACACACCTCTCCACTGCACCGCCCGCACTGAAATCTCTCCTGTTTCTCATTCTTCACAGGTCAGAAGGTATTTTCTGTGAAAGCTGCACGTCCCCACCCCACAGTCATCATGTCTAATCCAACAAAAGGTAAGTTATCTGCCGGTAATTACACGTTATGTGGAACTGCTTTCTCTCCTCCTCCTCCTCCTCCTCAGAAGGGCTCTATTTTCACTTTCAGTTTCACATTGTTAATGAGAAGCTCACAGACAGTCTCTGTGAACATTTCCATGAACTGAATGTAAGTGCATATTAAGGTCTAAATTAGGAATGTGCACAGTGACTACAAGTGGTTCCAGTCTCTGTTCCTTTGCCCTGCTTGGCTAAAATAGTGCCCCTCTGGACCATATTATATAAATACTGTAGTAAATACTGACTATGTTTATTTTCTATTATTATTGTCATCATCACTTTTGTCTTTATTTCTTCCAGTCACTGCAAAACTCATCATTTTTTCCCTCTACAATCTGAGTTCTTTGTTCCATTGAATGCTGTGTGACCCCCTCTGGATGACAGTTTTGTTCTTGTGGTTTTCATTACTCAGTTAATATTCAGCACACCATGGAGGCAGTGTTTGTGCTTTTTAATCTGCATGTTGGCTGTGTACCTGTAGATTTGGAAAAGATTTCAGTGTTTCTGCAACAACCTTAGTGGTATTTATGTCAGTACTGTTACAACCCTGGCTCAAGAGAAGCAGAGTCGAACAATATCTGTGATCTGCAAAGCAGAGTTTATTACAAACAAGGTAAACAAGTGGTGGTTGG
Organism: Lates japonicus; assembly: GCA_033238685.1. Taxonomy (NCBI): domain Eukaryota; kingdom Metazoa; phylum Chordata; class Actinopteri; family Centropomidae; genus Lates; species Lates japonicus. The sequence continues at coordinate 13,474,945 of BRZM01000003.1, forward strand.
TAGCAATGCTACTGAGCCTGCATTGTGAGAGAGAGAGTGGGTGGAGCCTGACACAGGTTGTTTTTTTTTTTTTAAGACCAGCCAGCAGGTGCCAGAAATCAAGAGGATGATCACTGGATCACCTGCAAACACAGAGCAGTTTGACAGTACTAACTGAAATTTTTAATCTCATTGAATTTGGACTGGTTAATTCACATTCTCATTTGTTGTTTTCACTCCTGTAGACACACACGTTGTCTACTTAACCTTCCTGAAACAAACAATCCACTGAGTTCTCCTTTCTGACATGATGACCTAAACAGGAACAGATCCACACCAGAGGCTCTTATGTGTTGTATTAAATTTAGCATTAGACCACAGTGAATTGCTGTTCTAAAAAGCTTGGACAACACCATACAGTTGTGTGTGGGGTCCAGTGAGTCTTCATTTAGCTAAATTATCAGGTTAGCCCTGTCGCCTTGCAGCAAGAAGGTTCTGGGTTTGAGCCCTGGCTTGTGCAGGGAGTTTGAATGCTCTCCCTGTGCCTGGGAGAGTTCTTGATCAGTACTCTGGCTCCACCCACACCCCAAAGACATGCATGGTGACTCTAAATCTCCTGTAGGTGTCAATGTGAATGGTTGTTTGTCTGAATATGTTGGCCCTCTTGCCCAGTGCCAGCTGGGATTGGCTCCAGCCCACCTGCCGTTCTTAAGGATAAGATAATGGATGGATGGATTTCAATAATTGTTTAACTGATAGGCCTGTATGAACCAAGTTTATATCATATGTAAGATACGTTAAATATTCTAACCTAGCTCAGTAAAACACTGAATTCCTGTGCATAACTCAGAAACACCAAGTTCAAGCAGTACATGCTATTCACAGAGACACAGAGGAGGTCAGGTAAGACGGGAATAACATGGGGCAAAGCCAGCAAGAGAGCAGAGATCAGCAACAGACAGGGAACAACACCAGGCCAACAGGTAGACAAAGTTAAACAAGAGGCAGGGTCAAAAACAGGTAGTATGCAAACAGTAAAAGGGGCAGAATAAACAGTCTGGCAGAGGGCAGCTGAAAGTGAGCTGGTATATATACTCTGGGGCTGATGAAGGAATGGGAAACAGATGCACAGGTGGGTGTGGTGAATCAGGTGACAGGAAAAGGTGGAAGGGACAGGGGTTACTGCAGGGCAGGAGGGAGGGGCATGATCTGAAATGACGTGAGAGTTATTGGAAATGCAAAGCAAGCAACTGAAAGAACTCTGACAGTTGTAGCCTGTATAGAAAATACTGTACAGAGTATTGAATAGTGGATGCTGAATAAAGAGAATGCAGAATACTTCAAGAGCTCCTGTTTTACAGAAAGTGAAAATGCTCATGGAATCTGTGAAATCTGTGAAAAAACTTCATGCTGTTAACATGTTCCTGAAACCAGTGGAAATGCTCACTTTATTTCTGCCTGACTTTACACCTGCAATGTAACTGTGCAATTAAATGAGAATGTTGTCAATAATAATCAATCCTGTGAGCATCTCTCCTAAAGATCCTGTTTTCTCAGTTTTAATATGCACTAATTATGACACACCTTGGAAACAATCTTTCAATTTAAGGTTACTTGTGAAATGTAAAATGTAGATGTAAAGTGAGTTAACCATGCTGTTTTTTTCTTCTTCTTTCCATTCTGCTTTCAGATGATATTTATGCATATGCCCTGTCCAAGACCCTGACAAAAGTTTCATCACCTGCAACTGTAGGACTCTACTCTTCATGTCAGGATCGAATTAACATGATCCTCAGACAAATGGAAGGTATTTAAGCAGTTTCAGTTTCAGTAATCACTCTACAAAATTCACTTAAAACATGATTAGTGTGTGAATATACGGTTTGATGACTGTAGAAAGATAGTGTTGTAACCTTCCCAAAATATATGTGATTCTTCACTACAGTAAGAAAGCAGCTGAGTTACATGTTGGTATGTGAATCCACTGCTTTAATGACAACTTCATAGCAAGCTGGTTGAAAACTGGGTGCTGTGCTTCTGCTGTGGAGGCCTGAATGACAAACAGCTTCAGAGAACATAGTCACCTTGTATGTGAAATATGTGAAGACTCAAACAAGAAAATACAAGTTTTCATGTTATATATTTGTGATATTGAACAGGCTGAGTGGAACATGTGCAGCTCTAGCAAAGGTCTCCAATAGAAAAGTTTAAGGTTGTTTCTTTGTGTCACCCTGAAGGTCTAGCAGTCCATGGTTGTCACATGGATTTTTTTTTGACCATGGCAGACAGTATTCTACATGCTGGGTCCGGCTTGATGGTCACATCATAATGATTTTTTTTTTATTGTGCATGACATTTCTGCAGAGGAGCCAGTCTAATGGGTTTAGTGCCATGCTTCAGGGTATTTAATCAGTTGGTTAGAGCCAAATAAGTAAAATTCCCCAACTTATTGCTATTATACGCAGCAGCCGAAACACCTTTGATTATTTTTCCTCTTTACGTCCTGGACAACTAATCATCATGTTGTTTTGCATGTCTGACATGCACATACTTTTCAAATGTTTGTGTCTCCTCAGTGTGCATGGACAAGGAGGCTGTGAGGATTGAGGAGGATCACAAAGAAAAGCCTCGCTCAGCTAAGCCTTCGTTTTCAGGCTTTCTAGCGCTCATTGGCCGACTGCTCTTCTACAGACCCATTTGGAAGAATCAGCAGTACCCTAACGTCAGGTTCATTCACGTGCATTTTAGTGCCTGGCATTTTGCAGGCAGTGACCTGCTTTGGGCTGGGCTAGCCATACGACTGTTTCAGGCCATGCAGATGAACTTTGGGAAATTACACCTTGTACTCTACCGTGTGGCTCAACATGATGAAGAGGAGGAAGTCAAGAGGAGGGTTTGTGAATTGACTTAAGTTTTTTTAACAGTTTTATCACAGAATCTACAGCCACTGTTAAATGCTAACACCAGCATGCTAACAATGCTCACAATGATATTTTCTACACATACCGAGGTGTAGCAGTTCGGTAGATGTTCGCCATACATATTTGGTTAGCCTGTAAACTAATATGCTAACATTTGCTAACTGGCAGCAGAGATGGGAACATCACTGGTTTTCAAGTATTTGGTTACAAAGCAAAGTACTGCATCCAGAATCTCTGTTTTTACTTTTGGTAGAAAATTGTTCCCATTGAAAACTGATGACAGCAAGGTCTTCTGTATTTCTGCAAAGGCACATTACTGTTGCGCACATATGGCTTTTTGACGCTTTTAACATCATAAACAAAATGCCCTTCTGCTCCAGCAGCGCAAGTCTCAGTGGTGAATACCTCATAACCTTAGATATACAAGATATGTACTTGAGAAAGTCAAATTTTGACCAAATGATGGTGCTAGATGAAAGGTCAAGGGATCACCAAAGTCATTAGGATTCATTGTCTGGGCACCATGAATCTCAAAATACAAAATTCATGCCAACCTATCTGATAATTGTCAAGATATTTCAGTCGTATTTCATATTTCAGACCAAAGTGGTTGACTAACCAACGAACCAACCATGAACCAGCTACTGCCATGGCTAAAAAGATGTTTTTTTGTTTTTTTAATTCAGATAGTGGAGGATGTTCCTAACAATTGGAGGTCCAAGAAGATTTGCTGTTGTCCTCTGTGGTTTCTCGTCCTGTCAATTCTTTTTGTACCGCTTGTCATCCTGGTATTCGTTTTGACATTTGGCTTTCCCAAACCTGAGATTAAACCAGACGAGGAGGTGAATAAAACAAATGGCCAGGTTGGCATGCTGGAGGGTCTGATCATTGCTGCATTAGGAGTTCCTGCAGCGAGCGTATTGAGGTTTACCTTTATGATGGGTAAGAACTTCATCTTCAGCCAGGAAATGAACATTAAGAAAGGCATGGACAATGAACGGGTCAGCAGCCAACTGGGTTTCATGAACGAGGTGAGAAAGGAAATGTGGTTCCTGACTCGCTTCATCCAGTTTATGGAAAATTTTGAGAGGAGAAGGATTCGAGTGGTGCTGAAGATCACCAGTCTGGACCGGTGCACGCCCAAGAAAATTGTTGCAGTTCTGGATGCCATCAACATCCTTCTTTCTGATGAGGAGAGTCCATTTATTTCCATTCTGGCAGTGAATCCAGATGTTCTTATGGAGAAAGTGAACTTTGCAGACGGCTGCTTCAGCAAAGAGGATAGAGCTTATGCACTGTTGAACCGCATAGTGACTCTGGCCTTTACAGTCCCACCACTGTGTGATGATTTAAAGCGAAGTTTATTTTACAGCCTCACACGCAATTCAGAATTCCCCGAGGGTGAAAGCATGAGGCAAGATGAACATAGAACTGGGAAACCCAAAAAGACATCTTCCTCAGATGAAACCGAAGTAGATATTGAACTGGAAGAGTCAAATGCACTGATCAATAAAAAATCGACAGCACTGGATGTAAAAGACAATGAAGTGGATGTAAAAGATGAGGAAGTAGAGTCGCTGATCAAGAGTATCCTGACCAGCAATGAAAAAAATATAAACAAGTACATGGTAGATGATGCTATCTCTATGAGGAGGGTGATCAACTCCATTCGAGTGACTGCGATAATCATGAAGGGCTTGGGAAAAAAGCTACAACCAGGAAAAGTTGCAGCATGGGTGGTGTTAGCCAATCAGTGGCCCTGCCGACTCAGCTGGATCATTCAGTGTGTTGAAGATGCTCAACAAAGAGCAGATATTGATGGTAAGAGTGTGGCCAACATTGATGATTCCAAGACCTTGTGGGAAGTCTTCAGCGAGTCCAGGGCAGAGCTGTATGTGATGAGTGCGCAGATTGAGGACCTCCTCGAGCAGGACGGAGATCCCGAGATGTTTGAAAAATTTCTCAAAGATTTCGAATTCACAGTAAAGGACTTAAAGACCTTTGAAATGGTGACGGTAAACTTGGATCATTCAATTAGAAAGGAGCTGGGTCAGATCAGAGGGACATCCAGGCTGAGAGATTCAGGTTGGATGAGGGACCTAGCTCCTCTGCCTCTCACAAGTATCATCAAAATGAACACACAGAATGTATGCAACGAGGTAAGAAACTTTACAAGTTTACAAGTTATAATCTTATCATCATGCCTGTGTGTTTGTATTAATTTTATTTTTTTTTTCCCCTAGTTTAAGAGGATGAATTACCCTGGGATGGATTTCAGCAAGTATATTGATAAAGTGAAAAGCAATAACCTCAATGGTTCGGCACTGCTCTTTGGTGATACAGATAAGCTTAAAGATCTCCTAGGTATGACCTTTGGTGAATGGGCAACTTTCAGACTGCACTTCCTGGGTTTACCAGCACATCTCCGACCACAATACAAGACCATGCAACTGTCACCTTCTCATCCTCTGAACCAGCTTTGGAGATTTAACGCACATGTTGCCAATCATTACTCGCCTAATCCCAGTCTGGTTAACAGCTGTATGTAGGAATTCAGGCTGTTTCCAGTAAGTATGATATCCCGACAATTATGATCTACGTATGAAACATTTGACAATAACAGTACACAATCTGTGCATAAAAATAACAGTAATAACATAGCATTGTTACTTAGAAATAATTTTGGGAAATTATGTTTCTTGCCAAGTGATGAGAGGATCATGACCACTCTCATATCTCTATGCTAAATATGAAGGTAGAGCCAGCAGGTAATTATCTTAGCTTAGCATGTCTGACTGTGAGCAGATGAAAACAGCAAGTCTGGCTCTGTCTAAAGTATAAATATATACCTACTGACACATTAAAGGTCACTAATTAACACATATCAGTGCACATGGCCACTGAAACTAAAACCACAACTTGACATTATTGCATTTCTGTTCCATTCAGCTTTAGAGGCTTACTGCTTTGGACAGAGACAGTCTAGCTGTTAGCCCATACTCCCAGTCTTTCCCTGCCAGTCCACACGGCTTATGTAATTGCTCAACACTTAATTTTAAATAGTTCACAGTTTGAACACTAGGTACTACAGTTTGTCACCAAATTATCGGTAAACCCTTTCAGTGTGAAAAAATTCCACTCCCCCACTGTTGTTGAGACCAGTTTTTTGTGTCTTTTCTATTAGCTTGAATATGGCAGGCCATTTTCCTCCGACCTCTTTCTCATTAAGAAGGTGGTGTCTGCGAGATAGTTCAGCCTGATAACACCAGCATCCCTAAAGTGCTGGCTCAGGCAGTACCACTGTGCTTAACTTCTCAATGTGCTAATGCCAGTGTTTCACTGTCACTGCTGAACCACTGCACCAATGTCTATATGCTTTCTTCTTTGTTCCCTCCTTCACTCCATCTTACACCTCTCGAAAATCCCTTCGAGGGATTTCAACTCACCACTCCCTGTGTCAATTGCTTATTAGTGCAAAGTACAAAGGCGTGTCAAGCCACTGAGCCTTGATACCACAATGAAATGCGTTTCAAATATAATTTGTGATGAGTCGCCCAGCTAAACTGGATAGTCCTGGCTTATCTCACTCCACCCAACGCTCCAATATCCTAACAAACATTAAATTATTCTTTTTAGCTTTGTTGGAAACTGACCAACAAACTACATACAGCAGTTGCATTAAGAGAAAAGTCAGGTACTGTTCAGTTTGAGGCTTTTTAAATGCCTCTCAGTACATTTCAAGTGTTGTAAGAATTATGTGTGAAGTAATCACATACACACACATACATACATACAGAGTTTGGCAACAGGGGCATGCAATAAATCATGTATTAATTCATGCTTTATATCGTTATTGGGAATGTATCATTTCAGTAATGATTAAGCATGAGTAGCAGCACTTTAATAAACATGGATGGGTTATAAATGCTGGCAAAACACTGCCTAGAAATTCAAATATTTTATCTCCTGTGAATGTGTCAAATAACTATCATGTACATCATGTTAACAGTGACAGCTGCGGTGTTACCTGGGTGAAGGAGGGAGATAAAAAGCTATGAAACACATCACCTCAAGAACACACGCACAGCAACTGTTGTTTTACCATTTACAACCATTTTCAGTTCCATTAAAAAATCTAAAGTTATATTATTACTTATCACATGACATTTCTTTGAAAATAAGCTCCAGAGTCTCTATTTTCAGACACTTAATTACACCTAACTGGAACATGCACGAGAGGATATTTATTCAAACTCATGGGTGCTCCTGTAACGATTTACTGTATACTAAAGTTCACTGTGAGGAATAACGTGCCCAAAACTGCAACATGATTGTAGTTTTAACACTTTTTTTTTTTTATTCCTGTGTTGATCGGTTGCACTTCTTTTTTTTACTTTTGCATCTACTGTAAGTTTTTACTGTGACTTTTATTGTGGAATCTGTGAATGTTTTTAAGGTGTGTGATATGCTTATGCTCATGAAATTGTGGAAATTGTGTATGATACAAGCATAATAAGCTTGTATCTATTCAGAACACGGAAAGCCATTAACAGGGTATATTTGGTGTAATGTGTTTAGAAAAACTTTATTGATCGTTCAGCAGAAAAACCTATGACTGTGTATTTGCTGCAATAAAATGTTATTCTCCATGTCATGCAAATCAAGAAAATGTAAACACTGACAAATTAAATGTGCTGGCAAAAGTGTTCCATAATAAAAATGCTCATCCAAGCAAATTCTTTTTTTTTTTTGTTGTATGTCACTTCTCTTTTTTTTCCCTAAATGTTTGCCTACAAACACCTCAAGCGACATGCTGACTCATTAATTATATTTTAACATCAAAGTGTTCTCATGTTAAATAATCAGCAGAAGGTTCATTTCATCTGGATTCCTTTGAACTGTCTCCCCCAGAAAGTTGCAAATGTTAATTTGGATAAAAATATCAGCCTGATGAACCCCAGGCATTTACAGTACAAGCGGTAAAATTACACCATCATTCACACTGAAAGCATACAGTACATACAGGTTACTTTAAAAGACTGATTATGTAGTCTTTCCAATCATAATAGCGCCTTCTAATCTCATTTTTTCTCCCAATTTCTGGTTTCAAAACGCTGGGATTAAGGAGCCAGTTGGACAAATGAACAGTCATGGCATAATTCTAAATAAAATATCTACTTGTAGAATATTTATCGGTTGCACAAGGCTGAGAGAAAAGCAACATGAAGCACCAGAAGTGAACAGTTCTACACATTACATTGTAACTTCTAACACAAAGTAAACATGTATTAGAGTAAACATATCCAGGTGTGGATTCATTAAAACTTCACAGTTGGCAACCCTGATCCCAGTGTTAGCGCATTATTATTAGCTCCTTTTTATATATATTAGCAGGACAAGGACATCATTACAGTCCTACAGTAATTACTCATACTGAAGTATGAAGGCTTAAAGGTGAAAAGTCTGATAAAATTCTGCTTTCAGTAGATATTTTGTCTAATTAAGATAACGTAAGAGGCATAACTGGTATTATAACTATATGAAAGTTATATTTGAACCATTATTTGCATTTTAAGACACACAGTTAATATATTTAAGGTACAAGTATAATTCCAATACAATCTTTTCAAATTCAAAAAAGTTTTAGACATAGCAGTTAGCAACTATGCTCATAGTAAAGTCATGATGAACTTGGACACCACATTTCTTGGCTAGGAGAGAATAACAAATTTGGACAATTTAGGAATGTATTAAAAAAAAACCATTTATGTATAAAAAAAACAACAAAAAAAAATCTGCTAACAGGCACGTTTATGTCAAGACCACAGTGGTATATATATATCTTTTAAATGTATCCCTGATTGACATTTTTAATATTGATGCACTAGTACAATTCCAGGCTCTTGTGTTGTAAAGCAGCAGTTTTCCTAGATATTTTACGTAGCAGGAAAACAGGCTGTTTGGCTTGAAGCAGCTCACTTGCGCCCCAGTGACTCTGCCAGCTTCTTGAGCCTTTTCTTGAGCTCCAGAGGAAACTTCTCGTAACACTTTTTACACACTGGCTTCATGTCAAACTCAACAAACTTGTTTCTGCAAAGAAGGAAAGAAAGAGCATGTAAATACTAAATATTTAATCTAATGACTTGTCTCTTGCCTACATTAACCTTTTCATATCTCCCACCCACCTGCAGAATTTATTATCTAAATATTATTATCACTGCAGGTTAAAATTGATTTGAAGTCATCATCTCCTCACTTTAAATTATATTAGCATGAGAGCCATACTTTTAGGAGGTAATGCACCATCACCGTTGAAATTATCCTGCAGCTTTGCCCTTTACTGCAAGGCAGCAATTACTCATCTCATTCAAATAAGAAAAAAGTCTTGATATAAGCTTTAACTTCTCATAAGCATAAACTGAGCCAAAGTCATGTTTAATACACTGCCAGTCAAAGGTTTTAGATCATCTCAATTTTTTTCAGAGTTCTAGCTCCAGGGAATAACCTCATATGGAACAAGGGTATGCAGTAAAACCCCCCTCCCCCAAAAAAAGTTTAGGTCACAAACTCATAGAAAACAGGGATTAACTTGAAGCTTTAGATAATGAGCCAAAACAGCAGAGGACTAGAATTACAGCCTTGGGGTTATATGTAAAAACCAGTCCAGTCTGACCACCAATGAAGAAATGTCCTCAAGGCTTTACTGAGATATTGCATACACAAGAATGGGACAGGCGGACAACCTGAAAACATAATGCCTCCAGCCATGGCTGACGCCAGCACAGAGGCATAAAGAGAACAAGATGGTGGCTTCAAATAATGGGAGACCAGCACAGTCTCCAGACTTAAACCCCATGAAACTGGTCTGGGATGAACTCCACAGAAGGTGAAAGCAAAGCAACACATTTGAGGGACCTTCCACAACAGTGTTGGGCTGAACCTTCTGGACAATGTTTCATTTCCATTGTAGAAAGAATGTCACAAGTGTGTCTGACTGCTGAATGAGTCAAAAATTCAGATCGACAAGAAGATTCCTTGATTTCAAATCTCCAATTGTTTTTTTCTATACTTTTAAAGAGAGAAACACTGAGATACTGAATTATGTAAATTTAAATATGAGCTGCAAAGTATGTAATGTATACTTCAGGTTTTGCACAAATGTCACAAACACAAAACAACTGCAGGGTCTTGGTTTTACTTTAGGAAAAAAAAGGAAAAAATGACATCATGCAGTACTGTCAAAGGAGTAAACAAAGAACACCACAGAGAAAGAGGAGGGTTGAGATGGCACCAACCAACGGATGGAGTGGAGAGTTGTAAAGAATAGTAACTCTACAGACACACAGCAGGCTTTTTCTTGCGGTCTTTGGCTTCGCGCTCACGTCGAGCCAGGCGGCGTTTCAGCTCCTCAGGCATGCGCTCATAGCAGTGCTTGCACACTGGCCTCAGGTCAATTTCAACAAACTTATCTCTGAGTTACCGCAGACGCAGCAAGTGAAGCATGTAAAAGGAGAAAATGTAGGGAAAAGGGGGGGGGGGGGGGCCAAAGAGGGAAGAGGTGTTGGAGGAGAGTGAAATACACTTAGACAAGTGTTGAGACTGTAAATGTGTAAAGTAGGAGTGTTAGAGAAAACTGAAAGGAACCAGCTGGCAGTATTATACACGATTAGTTAGTAAAAGAAGCTGCTAACGAGAACCATCACTTACTTGAGAGTGAGTTTTGTGTTGCAGGTGGAGCATGAGAAACAACTGACGCACCAGGCTTTGTTGAGAGCAGACACGACTGAGGAGGGCACAGAAAAGAAAATTATAAACATTCAACTGTTACATCCTCAATTCGGTGCAAATTACTAAAAACACTGCGCTGAATATGCGCTTTTAGACACTGATACTCACCATCGCCTTCAATCACACGGTTGCAGTGATAGCACACATCGCCGAAGAGCTTAATAACAGAGAAACAAGGAGATTAGGTGTTCACACAGCAAACACAAATTCATCTATTTGGTGAAGTGATAAGGGGGTTTGTAGTGCTGTGTCTTTTTTTTGAGATTTCACTAACAGTATGATGTCTGTTGTCCTCGAAAGCCATATTATACTTGGCTCTTTTTTTTCCTCACCTGGTTATAATGAGTCTCACAGTAAGCCAAACCCTTTCTCTCGTAATGGCGATGACCGAGGAAAGGCTTCTCACACTTGGCGCACACAAAATGCTGTAAACAAAAACAAATGTTGTTGAGGGAAAGAGATGAAAACTCCTAAAGAAGGCATGTGAAATTGACTGAAGGAGCAGGTGCCAGCACGCAAAAAGGAGCATTTTTTTAGCCTGACATGGATACGTTATCTTATGGAGAAATATTACTATAGTTTGTTTAGTTTTTAATCACATTTAACCCACTAGGGCTATGGAGAAACCACTGCTATGTTTCTAGTGCCAGATAAAAGTTAATTAAGTAGTTGGTTACAAATTAATTCCAGCTAATGATCGTCTTTAGCATTAAACTGACTTCTATACACTGTTTACAGTCTTCAGCTTTTTCAGCCGTGTAAAATTCAGCAGCCTCCAGACAGATGAACGCACAACTTGATCCACTGTGCTCTGCCTCAGGAGAGATAATCTTTTTTTAAAAGAGCTTGCATCTCTCCTACTGCCTCAAATTAGCTCATTTACAGTGTTTTGATTCTAAAGTGGTTTATTTAATGAATTTTAATTTTCTTGTGCATAAGTAATGGTTAGTAAATGTGAAATTCATTATGGATTTTTATTCTGCTTTTGTGCAAAGGCGGCGTTATATATAATATCAACTATAAAAAGATGGTTAACCTGACATTTGTGCACTATTGTTAACGTGTCAGGGGTCTCTCTGAAGCCTACTCCCTGTAGGCCAACTTGCAATGTGCAGAAGACGTTTTACTAAAACACTTGTTAAATTTGTTTAAGTATTGCATGAATTAACACCACATGATTTTGTTACTTGCTACTGAATTAATTAATTCATTGGTTTTTGTGTTTAATGGCTCATTTTATGCAACTCTCTCTGGGATTTTGGACTCTGGGATTTTATCCAATGACTGAAAAAAAATTACTTTTTTCCAAACACCAAATCATGAACGTGGGTAAGCATGATTCCCAAAGTAAACCCCTAAAGGTGTAGTTTTCATTAGGAGGAGCAAACTCTAGACTCAGCTAGCCTGCAAAAAGAACAAACAGCAACACGTGTTTAAAGTTTAAAAAAAAAATAAAAAACAGGAATGTAACATTGTATCTGGTGTTTTGATATATAGCCTCATCTCTTGTTCACAAACCTCAACATGCCATTGCTTGCCCATAGCATTGACAACACGCCCCTCAATGGGTCTCCGGCAGGCACCACAGATTGGTACACCCATCTTGTCGTGGCAGGGCAAACAGAAAAGCTCTCCCTTCAGTTCCCGGGCATCTGCCGTCAGTTCCTTCCTGCGGACAGAAAAACATTTAAACGCATTTTTAAAAAAGAGGAACGCAGGCTTTGAGATTACTGTCATAGCTTGTATTTAATGTGGACCTAAAATATACTCTGAAGCTAAGAGTGCTGTTTTCTGTACTTCATATTGGGGTGGAGTGGCAAGACTGACCCACAGTTGTTGCAGTTGAAGTGGTCTGGGTGATAGGGATCATTCTTAAAGATCAGCGGCTGCTCTTCAATGATGGCATGGCACTTCTGGCAGATATACTTTCCCAGGCCACGAGCCTTCTCACGGTTATGGCACGGGCGACAAAGGTGCCTGAGGTAAATAGAGGAGAACAAAAATTTAGGAGGTGTCGTGGCAGTGTCTGCAGCCTCAGCCACAGCCGCTCAAAATTCCATTATTTGTTAAGAAAGCAGAAGTGAGTGAGTCACCAGCTTGATGTGTGTGTAACCACCTGTTTTACAGCCTGTCACAGTGTTATATTAAGGCAGTAATAAGATGGGATACTTGCCTGCCAGCGTTTTTGACAAACCCCACGTCTGCGAGCACAGCCTGGCAAATGTCACAGCAGAAGCAGTCAGGGTGCCAACTATTGTTCATGGCCTTAATGACACGACCAATGATGAACTCCCCTGAGGGAAACCATAAGTGAGAGGTCAGCTTGGAGCAAATTTAAGTTTGACTTTTCCAATATTTGCTGGGACTGGAAGCTTTTTCCTGGTATGGTACAGTAGTTCATAATGAGCACTCCATTATAGAGTCCTAGAGTTACTACAATTCACTACAGTACTTTCTATAGTGTTCTCAAAGTGACACTTGACTGTTGAACGCATTTTAATTGTCTATTTAATTTAATCAGAGCATGACTGTGTCTCCCCGGACACGCTCAGGCAGGATTTAAATTAATCTTACATGGCACTAAAATGCATCTTGGGTGATCTAAACACAAGTGGGAGGCTCTAAATTATAGTGTTAATAGACTTAAGGACACACTTGGACCTGATCTTTCAAACAACATACGGAGGACGGGGATGCCTACATTCATATATGTGCTATAGTGCAGTGGCTCTGTGAACACTGAATGCTTTGGTATACACACAGCGTGCAAAGTATGAAAGGTCTGTCAAACAGACACTGAGCAAGTCCAGATATGTCTTAATGCACAAAGGAGCCACCATAATAATGAACTTACGTCAAGACAAGTGATTTGCTTATTCCAAACAAGAATGAGAGAACAGTTACAAATTTGTCCCCGCATGATCCCAAAAGAACAAAAGGAACCCCTTCTCTAGCTGCATAGCTTAGTGCACATGTCATTTTGTTTCTGTCTTGCTTCAGTTCCTGCAAACAAAATCAAATGTAAGCAGGGGAGCAAAGCCTAATCACACATGAGATGCATTCTGGTACCAGTGCAATCTGTCTCAATTAGATCTACACATAGTCTGAAAATATGTGAATACAAGATACTTATTCTTTATTTACTATTTGTTTGTGGTTGCTTGTCGTTCGCCACACAACCCTGCAAATACTAGATCTGGACAGGTCCTAAATGAATGAGGCCTGTAATACTCACCACACTGATGACAGCATGGAGCAAACAGCATCTGGAAGTCATGTTCACAATATTTTCTTCCTTCAAACTGTGAGTGGAAGAAGGCGGAGATACATTCATTCATTCAAAATCATTCAAAACACTCTCTCTATATAAGAGTACCAGAGAAATCATCGACATGCATGCAGAAAGTATGGCTCACTGTTGTGGCGTTTTGTGGCATGAATCATGGTGACTAGTATATCTGAGCGCACTACCTCATAGAAGAGTCCCTCTGGAAACTGCTGGAAGCACTGGGCACACACAAAGCAGTGCTCGTGGTACAGCTCTCCATTACTATTGACAATTTTCTCAGTCGGAGCAAAGCCACTCTTACATCGATCGCAGGCTGCGTTGGCCAGGGCATTAGCAATGCTGTTGCATGAGACAAGAATATACATATTAGTACATTACATCCCCAAAGTCCCTGTGACAAACAACTGGGATGCAAGGCTGGACCAATGTTTATCATTTCTCACATTTCTCCTACATTAACTGCTGAGCTTGTTTCACCAGCTGTTAGCACAGAGAATGGAAATAATATGTGAATCAGCAGGGGAACTCAATAACACTCTTGCTCACTGCATAGCCATCACCTAATTTGGTATTGGAATAGAGGAACCTAGCTGAGAGACTGTGCAGCCTTTCCACCACAAACACACACACACACACTCACATCTATACGCTAAACACTAGAGCTAAAGCAGTTGGTCAATTAATCCTTTTTGTCTTAACTGGCAGTAAATTCATCAACTATTCAACTATTATAATAATCAATTATTATTTTGTTTTTGTCCTCTGTCCCCTGTTCCTGCGGGTCAAAGCTTCTCAAATGTGATAATTTGCTTTTCCTTGTTATATCTGATTGTAAACTTAATAATAAGTGAACAAAGCAAGCAATGTGAACATATAATCTTGGGTTTTAGGAAATTATAGGGGGCACTTTGTACTATTTTCTGACATTTCATAGACAAAACGAATAATCACACACAATGACACCTAAACTCACTAACAACCAGACTCAAACATTATGTTAACAATATACAATTAAATACTATGCCACAACCTACAATTTTCTAAGTTCAAGGCAAATTCTGACTGAGGTTTCATGTTGAACATAAAACATGTTAAACATAAAGCTGCAGACTGAACTTAGATAACCCAACCAAGCCTAATTTAAAATTAGTTTTAATGGCATGCCATGCATTAGTTAGTCTTTAAATAACGTACTTCAAATGAATGGATATGCGGATATACCTGAAGCCTGAAGCTCATCAAGGTCATTTAAGTTCAGAGGAGGTTAACGGGAAAATCCACATAACGTTTATAACTAATGAAAATGGAAGTTTGAGCTAACTAGCATGCTAATCAAACAGTCCGCTCCAATGTGGGAAATAAAACTAACGTTATTCTGCTAATGTTGATAAACTAGCTATAACGTGTCAATTGTGAAACAACCTTTAAACTGTTGCACTGGATCTAAATATATATCGATAGCGATATTTTTGTAAGTATGTTAAAAATGGAGGAATCTATTCTCGGATAGCGGTTAGCTAACTTTACCCCAACGGTTACGTTGGCAAGCTAATATACCGCTAGCTTTAGCTTGCTGGCCTCCAAAGCTAACTGGCCGTTCACCTGAAGTTGTGCATGTTGCTTCTATTCGAGCAAACCAGTGAAAAAAATCTTACCTGCCCGTCATTCCTGTCACCCCCAGCATCACCTCTTAGCAGGACAGCTTTAGACCCGAGGCTTGTAAACTGGTACAAACTGTTGCGCTGATGCCGCTCACAGAGCTACCAAAGTTTTTCAGGGGAACGGCAGAGTCGTCCTCTCCCAGCGAAGCCGCGCCTGAGCTGGCAGGGGGCGGCTGCAGTCCACCCACACACGGGGGAGTGTCCGTGGAAGGGTCACATCATCATCCACACTCATCTGCTCCACCAAACCAGACTGTCCCTGGTCTGGGTTTTAACGAGTCTCATCATGGTCATCCGTGGAAAATACATTAATAACATTGATTTGCAAACTCCATTATACTGTCTTTATTTTTGGAATTTATTACTTTGTATTTCTTAATAATATAATTTCATTCTTAAATTTAATAATAATTTAAACTTAATTTCGTTTAATAAACTGGCAATGGCCTCTGATGCTCCGTTATTCCTGCCCTGTGGGCTACAGTTATAATTCATGTGGTAACAGATCAATTAATTCTGGGTATAGTTCATCAACATGTGCAAAACAAATATTTCTGCTGTTAGGACATGTTTTTTATTAATTGCGAAACAGACATTTGATTAAAATATGTCCATGTAATCCTATATAACCCATTATCATGTACAGTATATGTTTATGTGTGGTTATGTGTTAGATTTTCATATGGTGTGTCAGCCAGTTTGACAAAACTTTAAAAAAAAGTTAATTCATTCGCCAAAGTTCACATATTTAACACAACTGAACAGTTGTAACTTATCATACTAACAGGGCAATCAGGGAGATGTCAGACACACCTGAGCAGCATTTAATCTGGTTAAGTAATTACCTGACATACTGCATCACACTGATGCAACAATCCTGTAAATCCAATATCCAATAAAGGGAGATGTCAGTGGAGCACGGACTGCACATCGTACTGTATGTCATCACAGTGCTAGAGGTCTGAGGTCTAATTAGTCACACCTGTGTGTGGAGGGGCTGAAACTTTCTTCCTTCCAAGTATAAAGTATGCAAATATGCACTATCTCCTTCAAAGTGTCTAACAAACACGTCCCATGATTTCAGTCCTGTGTGACAGCTGACTCCAAAGTACTACACAGATATACAACCTTACGCCTTTAAAACAACTGAATTAATATCTTGTGTTTGGACTGATGGAGGAACAATGTGGATCTGAGTAACACCAGCAATTTGACTTCATCAGCTCTCAGTCCATAGCTGAAGTGCGACCAACATGCCTCCTGTTAAAGAAATATCACTTATTGTCCTTTTAAATCCTAAGACCTGAAATTGTAATTAGCTGTGTGTGGAACAGGAGACAGCCCTGAAGTTATGTCTTTTATCTGATTTCACTTAATGGAGCTATTATTTGAATGCATCCTCTCTTGCCTGTGTCTCTTTTTATGTCCTTGTGTTTACAGTTGTTTATACACCTCCTTGGATAGCACTCTGCTTAGGGGTAAGTGGTGTATAAATAACATTTAGTTGTACTATACTTTATTTCTTCTCTCTGTAATGATCCAGTTTCCTTGCAGGAATGTTTGAAACTCAATCGAACCATTTCAACTGGCTTACATGGTAAAATCAAGATGGGTTGCATCTTTAGTGGAGGTGTACTTTTCTACTAAATAACACGAGTTATATTTAGCCCATTATTCACTGTAAACAAATATGATCTATCTGTTACCCAAGACATTTTGTACAGTGCTTGACTAATAAAATTGTATTTGTGATCCCTCAAGTGAAAGAGGATAAGAGCTTAGGAGGAGGTGCAAATGAATTATGAAGGGGAATATGAGAATTGTGAAAACAGTAATACAAACAAATATGACCAAAATGGAAGTTTTAATTTTCACGGTTTTATAAGGAATTTTATCAGGGCATCATTCTCAAGGCAGAGAGTCTACTTAACCACATCCAGATTTCTGTGTCGGCAAACTCAAGTTACAAGGAAGTGTGTCAGTAAGGGTAGGATCAAGACACACCTGCAGGCAGACTATGAGAGGCCTGAATGATCATGTGAACAGGGAGCCAGGTGCATCATCAATGCACTCACTGTTTCAGGCAGTGAAGTTTTCCTTGTCAAGTCCAGACTGTTATTGATTTGTTTCTTTCTTGCATATTCAAAACATTGATTTAGTCTTGGGGTACAATCAAACTGACAATTACATTAAGTCTGAGTCAGTTTTGAGTCAGAAATCCTGATGATATTACAGCTTTAAAAAAACTGGGTGTGGATCATAGACTGTATGTTACACAGCAGAGTTAAGAGAAAGGGTTTTGAGAAGTGCAGAGACACATAAAGTTGCAATACAATTAAACATTTTTTTATGTAAAGCCAAATTTACGCACACCAATCATCTACTTGTTACTGACTAAAAATACGTCTTGTGCATCATCAGGATAGAACAGATCTTCACCAGGTGAATCATATTTCACTGAGGTTAAAGATCAGTCCACTACTTTGGTCCAGACTGAACTTGGATTCATTGTTCCCAGAGGGTGACTCCTCCTGACTCAGGTGATGCGCTGACTTTTCCTCCTCTGTCACCATGAGGTTGACATGTTTTTGAGTGAAATATCTTGGCAACTGTTGGATGGTTTGCCTTTAAATTAAACATTAAACATTCATGTCAGTTTGGTGATCCTATGACTTCTCATCTAGTGCCATCAAGAGGTCAAGTATCAGTTTTGCAGGTACGACCACATACCTGCAAAACTGATGAACAACTGGTGAACAAGATAAACATTATTCCATGTTAACATGCTGTTGTCAGTAATTAGCTCAACCTCACACAGTCGCTTTATGGCTGTAGAGTAGATTAATAGTCTCGCTGATTGAAAGAGTGTCTCTTTTTTTAGCACAAGGCATTATGCTCCTGTACAAACACGCTGATCTAAATTAATTAAGGTTTACCATGAACCATATTACTGAGGGTGTCCAAACATAATTAATTTCTGATGCCTAATTTGTTGTTTTCCACTCCCTAAAACCATTTACGTGACTGTTTTACTAAATGCTTTGTTACTAAACTTAAAGCACCTTCGAGGAGACGACAGGTCCAACTCAGCTCAGCTCTCTTCAGACCTGTACTGTCTTGAAACAATTAAACTATGTAACAAAAGCAACAAGTGAATTAAAGCAACAGTGTTGTCTTCAAACAGGCTTTTTTTTTTTAATATGGCTATGAACTTAAATATTACATATCTTTGGGGAAAGTACAAGAGATTACCTACCAATAAATCTCAGTACAATGCAGCCTTGTTTAGCTAAAATAAAAACAACACACTGTCACTGTACACACTGCAGCCCTTACTTGGCCTATAGTTGAATATTACAATAATCATCTGTAAGCACTGAATACAAATGCAGTTAATATTAACCAGCAGATGGTATGTCTTTATAAATACACAATAAAATGTACTGTAAGCCAGTGAAAGAATAAAGTCCATTTCCAGGCCTTATTGACCTTCAGAAAGAGAAAACAGAAAGTTAAGACATGATCATGGATCCCTATTAAAGGGCAACAACTGAAGAGACATTAATGTGAAGTGATTTTCCTTTCGATTAATGTTTTCAAACAAAATACACAACACATAAAAATCAACTCTGTAAAACAAGTATCCATTTAAACTGAACATAATGATTTACAGGTCTCTTTCCTTGCACTATCCAAGGATTGAAACAAAGTCCACAGGCAACATCCTTGATAAGTCCACCTTAAGACACATTCCAAATATTATTCTTTCACTCTATTGCAACAAAACAATAGCAAGACATAAATATTTCATTCTTAAACATTCTTCCAAACATTCAGTTACATCAACATTCAGCTGCCACACCATCTCGTCTCTTCAGGGCTGCACAATTACCTCATTAAAAAATCATAATTTTCACATTTTTATCAATTATATTACAGCAGCTGCCACATCCAAATGAGCTCTGGAGTTTCTGGATGATGTGGCACTTAATCTTTTTATGCAACAGCTAAATATATTATATACTAAATATAAAGTACCACCATCAATTTAAGTTGCCAAAAGAACTGTTCTTACTATAGGCCAGCCAGGTGTTTCTGTATGATAGCACTGGTTATAATTGTGCAGCCCTGTACTGGCATGTAAATCCTCAATCCTTAATTATTATTAAACATTTACATTTAAGCTCAATTCACAAATGGTTTTCAGATCTTGTGTGTTTTTCAACTGACCGTGATTGAAAATATCGGCCTTTTCTCTGCTGTTTTTATAAACTAATTAATAAATCAGATTTTATCCATGTATCAAAAAACCTGCAAATCAAGAGTAAAGAGAGTTCTTTGCAGGACGACCCCTTTTTTTCAACTTTAAGTACATTTACCTACAAAATATATATGTTTTTGAAATGCTAAGCCAGATTATATATCTTTTTAGGTAGACTATAGACTGTATAGACTATTGGCACAGTGACTGATTGTGCAGTGATTGAGCAGGTCTGGTTTGTCTCTTTCCCAGAAGCTTTCCAACTGTTAATAATTCAACAATACCACCTGCAAATTTAATTTTTCAGAACTAACTTTGTTTTTATAGAATAGAAAACAACTCTATAAAAAGCAAGTTAACTACCAAGGGTGACTCACTGACAGATTTACTGACCACTGCCAAAATGTACCACCAATAGGCTGCAGATTCTGTTTCATTTCATGCCCCAATGACACTGCGGAGTCCTTCGTTAGAGTAAAAGTGCATCAGTAGGATTCACTAAATGTACAGATATATGATTCCTACAATTACCTCCCCACCCCCCTCCTAATTTGTTTTGAAATTAAACACTTTGATATTTACAAGTAGAATTACAATAGGAACATGTGTCAGGCATTGCAGAAATATAGCTACTGTACATTACACACAAAAATATGCTCAAACATCACTCTTTTATATATATATATATATATATATATATATATATATATATATATATACACACACATGTATAGATATATACAGCATATACAAACAAACATGATTATGGCCAAAGTCACTACAGAGCACCACCTTCACAAATAGCTGTTCTTATAAAAAGGGAGATGGAGCTGTCTTTAGCCCCGTCCATGTCAAATCCAAATCCAAGGACGGAGAAAGACACTTCTGTTTTTCTAAATGAGATGCAGTGACTCAGAAACACATTCAACAACATTATGTAGGGACGCGATAACAGACAATGACAGACACATGGAGTCCAAAACCAAACAAAGACATATGGATTCAACATGGAATCTTTATGCGCTATTGCCTACCTGACCACAGTCACGAGATCAAACAAGCTTTGCACACACGGTGACTGTCCCTTTAAAATGAAATGTTTCTTGTACAGTCACAACATATCATTACCCAGGTTGTGTGTGAAGTGTCAGAAACAAAAAAGGAAAATTCAAAACCGTTCCATGAGAGTCAAGGTTGTGAATTTGGATGATTTTAACTGGATATCAACAAAATATATTAGCTTATAAATGGTGATCATCCCCATCTAATGTACTGAGCATTTTCCCATCACACATGAAGATACCTGTTTTCTAAACTACTGCAATGCTGGACCTAAAACATATTTTGTAGTGTGATGACGACAATCTGTTGAATACATCAGTATATCAAGTTATTTAACTGAAATAAAACTCTTTTTAGTTTTTCTAGTACTTGATGCCCGCTCATCATATTGTAAAAATATTTATGGATCAGTCTGCTCATGCAGCAATTAAAAGCTGTGTAAATTAAATAACTCCCCAAATTTCCCCACTCATTCCCAGTTATTCCCAGACATTCCTGTTAATTCCCCTGGTAAAGTGTCAGCCCTGAATACTCCCCGAAACACTACACATAACCAATCTGCAGGGTTTCACGGCCCATGAGCGATGGCTCAGAGGACAAGGTGCTAAATGTTATATGTGACAACTAAACAAACAAATTTAGGCATAAATATACATATAAATATCAAAATTTTACACATGAAACTGCATGGTAGAGTTGAAATCAATGAACATACATTTTATCAGATCAAAAGTCAAAGAGATGTTATTTCTTCATGTCTTCGGGCCGGTGCATATGATGTCTGGGAAAGGAGCTTTCTCAAAAATCAGGAGGGCACTCTCACACATCACACGCACACTCGTAAACTCATACAAACCTACACCTTCTTCCAGATCTCTACCAGGTTGGCATCATGTCTGGGAACCAGACACGACCCAAATGCTTTGACACCTCCCAGTGGATATCATCCAGCCCGTAGCGATGATCTGGGACCAGTACTTCCTCCATGATGGATAGCTGCGTCAGTCTGTCCCCGCACATCTTGACAAACTCCACAAAGGCGCTGCAGGACACTTCACACTCTCCCAAGCCAATGGCGGACAGCTGCGTGCAGCGTTGGGCGATGCGGATCAGCTCCTCATCCAGTGGCCGCAGCCCGTTGGCGCACACCACCAGCTCGACCAGACGCGGGCAGGTGAGCCCGACGCGGCCCAGCACGTCTTTGCTGACGGAGCGGCCGAAGTACAAGTGCGTGACGGGGATTTCATCGCGGAAGAAGGGGCCAAACTCGTCCTCGTAGAGG
Source organism: Lates japonicus (assembly GCA_033238685.1). Lineage (NCBI taxonomy): Eukaryota > Metazoa > Chordata > Actinopteri > Centropomidae > Lates > Lates japonicus. Next base: position 13,497,188 of record BRZM01000003.1, read on the forward strand.
AAGAAGTACATGACCAGATTGAATTTGGGAGAGTGGCGTACCATGGCGTCCCAGCTGCTTTTCTTGATGGTGTGGAACTGCTGGCCGGGGTTTTCGCTAACCACGTCGATGCGTAGGTGCTCAAGGTGAACGTGCTTCTCCGAGGACAGGGCAATGAGAAGGTCGTCACTCAGCAAATGGTAGTTGAGAGCCAGTTCTCTCAGGCCGTGGCACTGATCAGCCACACACAGGATACCTGCAATTGAGAGAGAGAAAGAAGAAGAAATATTTATATACGTCACAGGTTTGCGTCAACTCTGCACAGTATCAGCTATAATTGCTCTTGATCACTCAAAACTGTAAACAATTGGTCATTATTAATCATTAACATCCCTGGTATCTACCATTCCCTCTATGGTCCAGTACCTGCAGGTGAAACATGAGGGCAACTGCTCATTTTCAGCAGTTTGAGTGTGTCACTGTTATTGGCCACCAGGACTTTGAGGGAGGGGTCGTCCACTGGCGTGTCGTCAATCTTCAGGGAGGACAGGGATTTGGAGTTGACAAAAACCACTGTCAGCGCTGAGATGAAGTGAGACTGGTGGGAGACAGAAACCTTTAGTCATCCTTTTTCTCCAGTAAACACAGTCAGTCTTCTCAGGCAGCCTTAAATTGCTAGTTTTACTTTCCAAAGACATCAAACAATCTGACATGCAGACGGAACCAGAGGCCGGCATTTAATTCCACTACACATTTCCATTACTGCCCTCTGTGGTTGGCAGAAACGTCTATCATGTCAACCTTTGTATGAGTGTATATGCATCTCTGTGCAGGTGCTTGCAAAGTACAGGATATAAAAAGAACCGAACCTGCTCACACGCACTCCTACTTTTATATTATATGCACAAATTAAAAAACAAACATGCAAATGTGCAGCCATACCACTTTGTTAATGGATTGTTTTCAAGATTGACTATCACATAAAACAGCTGAGTGCTGTGTTTTTAGCTGACAACTTCAGAGATTTTAAATTACAGACCCTCTCACAGGCATTACTCAGACCAGCTGCATCAGAGCTTTAAACTGGTGAATTGGTTCAGCAGCTCACTTTGGGCAGCTCCATGAAACTGGGCCTGGCTGTGGAGATGAGCCCCAGTGTCTTCAAAGAACAATTCACGAGCTGAGAGAGGATGTCACACGCTGCCTCTGCGGACTCTCTGCTGCTGTCCACCTAAAACCAGTATGGAGAGAGAAAATGAAAACCTAGTGACACTTTAATTTGAACAGAACGTAAGAATTCACTTAATCGCACACCTCACCGCTTCCTCTCCTCCTCACTATCAGTTCATACCTTGAAGCTGACATACTGCAGGTGGTTGGAGTGCCTTTTGATTATCTGTTTGATGAGGTCTGGGTGTGTGGCCTTCAGGTAGGAGCTGGCCGGCTGGTTTAACTCGAACTCAAAGCACCGCCACAGCTCTGGCATGTGAAAAGCCTGGTTCCAGCCTCGACACACCTGTGGCAACAACAGTAAAATCAAGATCTGATCCATGTGACCTGTCTCTCTCAGAAACATTCCTTCTTTGGTTAAGCTTAGGGTTATTCAAAACTGACTTAACAAGATAAAACTATATAATAAAAAAGGTATACATTTTTCATGTGGCTAACATCAGCAACAAAACTAACCCGCTGGTAGCAGACTGAGTACTCTTTTATACGGAGTCTTATTTGTAATTATCATTATTTTCCATAAAAGGGCTCCTGGCCAAAAGCACTTTTTGAATTCCTCGGCAAGCTGTCAAAGTGTGATTCACAGGAGAGAGCAGAAACCTTTAATTTACCCCCAGGCAAGTGGCCTTCACCCTGGCACAAATGTCAAGAGTATGAGACTTGTTGGCACAGAACAACTCCAGGTGTGAGTGTATGTTTGTGTGTTTATCCCTCCCCGGTTCATTGTTAAGAGCCCAACTTACACCTTAAACAATAACTGACAGCATCAATAATACAATTATTACGGGAAAATTACAATATTTAATGATGAAATAATGAGGAATAATAAACGCATCACTCCTATTTGTTTTGAAAATCTTGTATGTTGTCATATTTTGTGGTAATGGCCTAATTTCACTGGGTTAATGCACCTGTTCAGTCTGGTGGAGTCAAACAGTCACTGACAGTATACTCAGAGTTTGGATTTTGTTAATAATGTGGTACCAAAGAAATCAGACAAACCAAAGAAGCCAGATGTATTGTCAATACATGTGTAAAGAATGTGTGACTTTTTGCACAAAAATCCAGAGAAAAATCACGACAGCTGTTGTGACAGCCTGCCTTAAAACATATATCATTACACACATTTTCTGACTCAGCTGAGAGTGTGAAATGAAGTAAAGTGAAAAAAAAAGTGATAAAAGTGTCATTAAAAATAAAATTTTACTTCACAATGCACACTAGTTGCCCAGGTGTAAATGAATACATAACATATAAAAGACCAAAAACACAAAAAGTGTTTGTTCTGCTATATTTATCCATTTGATCTTGTATGGGTGTTTGCAGTTTCACTTTATGATTGCTCTTGAAGCCAACCTTTTTTTACTGTTTGTAGCCTTTCTGAATTTGGAGAGCTATTTACTTTAAATTTGTCCTTTCCTGATTTTACATACTATGTATGAGGGTAGCAGTCAAAATACAAGCTGAATGGACAAAATCTGAACCTGCCTGTTAATCTAAATAAATGTCAATGTTATGTGTGTGTAAAGTAAGATTAACAAAGTTTACACAGGTGTATTATTATTGTTAATCTCCCACAGCTCTGCAATGGCTATTTTTTATGCAACATTGTGCTCAGTGCTGCCCCAAATGGTATAGAGTCATATTGCAACAATATTTAAAAATTTTTAAGTGCACCGCCTTGTTATTTCAGCTGTTTTAAATAAAACAGCATGCCACATGCTACCCTAACTAACAGTAATAATCAGTGAGTTCTTACAAACCATCATTTGACCATCAGAATGAGCTGCAAGCTGCTACAATAAATAAATACAATAAACACTGTTTACTGTAAAATATTATGTACCAAGTGTAGCGACTGATGGGACATGATTACTTGGCTACCTGAGAAGCGTAAGCCCTGTCCAGTAGAGGCAGGTACTGGAAGATGTGGAGCAGGATCTCCTGAGGCAGACACTCCCAGCGGGTGCCCTCCTCCTCCAAATCGTTCTCCCTCCTTTGCTTGCAGGGCCGTTTAAGAGTCTCCTGAGACCCGGCGCTGGTGCCACCCCCGTCCTCCTGCTCATTCCCTTGGAGAACTCGTTTCATCCTGGGTAAACAGAAGGGGAGTAAACAAAATCCAGATGATTGGGACAAGTGAACTTTACAGCGGGAAAGATGCTCCTGATTAACAGCACTGTTTCTGCAGGGCTTCTTCATCACAAGACCTGACTAAATGTTATCCCATTAAGTCCATGTCTGGTGGGCTGACTCATGCGGTCACATACTGATTATGTATCTGTGAAATGATATGTGGCTGTAGAGCAGCAACATTCTCATTAACATTTCTCATTAACACATAATATAAATAAAGAAATAGCAAAAATGAGTAAATTTATTTATTTAACAACAATTTTTAACAAAGTAAAATTGCAACTTCTCATATGTGTGAGACATGAAGCTCAGTGTCTCAGACTGTAAACTCTATGGCAATTTATTCTTTCACTAACAGTTTCAGTTTTCAGCTCATTTTAGGTTTAATAGTGAAAAATGATTTGTAACCCTGCCTGTTCTGTCTTCATGCACTGTCACCTTTTTTTGTACTGATATTGTTATTTCTGTGCCGGATCTTGTTATTGTTTTATCTAAAACTTGAAACGCTGTCATCCTGGCCAGGTGTCACCTAACCTCAAGGGGATTTATCTGATTAAATAATTTTTTTTACATTTATACACAGTTTCTTTGTTGATTTTTTAGAAAAAATGCCATATCAGACTATTTATCATTTTATTTATATGGACCACTCCCACTAACTTTTACTATTCAACATCAATACTTAAGCAGTATCACTAGTAATTTGCTTCACTGTGATTTTTACAGTGATCTTTTATCAGTATTATTGAATACTGACAGGATCAGGGTTAATCAGTGCACACTTATTTGCAAGTCAGCTTACAATGTTTGATTTCCTATTGTCATGCATGCAAAAAAGATACAGTGATATATTTAGGAAGGTCCCCTGATTACAATGGTGTCTGTTCAGTGTGTTGCCAAGACCTACCTGACAGACTTGTGAATAACCAGTAAAGTTGCCCCAAAAGGCAAATCTTTCCTCCTCAAACTGTTTTCAGTGTTTTCCTCTGACCACCTGAGAGTGAGGAGGACACGCCTCCCTCTGCCTCAACCAACGCCACCGTCTGATCAAAACAAAGTTCGCTCCTGCTCGCAAAAACTGTCTTCAACTGCACATTGTTGGCACATAAATGACACAATGTTGGCGACGTTTAGTGGTTAGTTTCCAACACAAACCCATCGAACCAAGACCGGAGTTAGCTTAGCCGAACCGAGCGCCTCATCTTGCTAACTTCTTAGCAAACAAGTGAATACTAATTAATCTGAAGTTGCGACTGAAAATTTGATCATCTAGTCACATAATCTAGATTCTCATGAGTTATAAACCCAGCCATCTTCTTACCTGGCTTTCGCCTTCGTCGGATGTTTTATCAGAAAAGGCGATCACTCAACGTCAACCGGGACCGACACAAGAAAACTGCGTTCGAGCTGGCCGACCGATCAAACACATTGGACCATAGGACAGCACGGTGTGTCGGGAGGTTAGCAGACACCGACTACGAGCTTATGAAGCGAGATTTTCAAAAGTCTTTTCGTGTTCCCAGCGCCTGACCTAGTTTCGTCTCACAACTCTGCTGCTTCGGTAGTTCAGCTAAAGATGGCGTTTGTGTTGTTGTGTCGAGCTGAGCGAGTGGGCTGGCCTGCAGTTACAGTGAACCGTCGGCAGGGGGAGTCGCTAATAGATAGATAATAGATGAAAGATAATATGATGCATCACAATATTAGACAAAGAACAGCCATACAAGCAACAACAACATAAAAGGAATATACACAGATAGTTAGGCGGGTGGTCAGTCTAATGGCTGTGTTTTTTAAAAATCAATTATATCTATAAAAACATCCCCAAAGATAGAGTTGCTGTGAGATATACACTGTGCAAGAATGCATACAGGAAAACATAAAAACACGTATACAGTGACAGAGACATCTTAAGTTATATCATTACATTTGCTTGTGTTTGTTCTGTAATCATAAGATATAAAGCAATAAAATTTAAGTTAAAAAGAAAATTGATTTCTTGAAGCCAAACAATTGAAAAAGCTAGCTGGCTTCATGGTGTTATTTACTACTACTTACTTACTTACTACTTAAGCACCATAGGCAGGAGTCTGGAATTTCCCCAGTTAAAAGTGTTAGTAGTAGAGTTACCTGATGAGTCAATGTTTGTATCCCAAAAATGACTTTTATTTGTATAGCACAATACATTCAGTCATAAATCACATTTTGCAAGAAAGAAGGCATAGTCCAACATACATCAGGAGACGTGGATTGAAAGAAGACTGCTACATCCCAGCTCTGTCAGTCAGGTCACATTGAGAGCTATGGTCTCACACAGGTAGTGCCGTTTGCCACCGCAAACAATGTCATCCCAGGAGTTTAACCAATCCTTCTGCCCAATGCGTCTCGGTGGCACAATGGCAACGCAGTCCTGTCCTGAGTTGTGTTTGTCCCAAGAGGCAAGGGCGTTGTTTGGCTCCAGACTCTTCCAGTAAATGACACCTGACTTGAGTGGTTTGCCATTGATCCAGAAATGGGTGCCCTCCTTCACCATGTCCTGCAACCCGATCCACGCTGAGTGGAAGTTTACTTGAGGGTGAGCCTGTACGAACTGAAAAGTTAAGTTGGTCAAGAATGCCTGGTCATTAGCATTCAAAACAACAGCCAGGTCACCACCCCTGTCGAGGCAGTCACGGCGAGCAATTTCCCACTTCTGTATTTCTTGGGACAGGAAGAAGCAGCGAGAGGCGTGCTCGACCCAGCCAGGCGGGCATCGTGAACACTGCAGCGTGCTCTTGTTGCAGAATCCCCAGAGGAAGGACAGATGATCAGAGAACAGGATTGAACGCTGGTGTTGATTTACTGTTTTCAGCTGCGTGTTGGTTTCCCGTTCATTGATTAACAGTTGGCGCAGGCGTTTATTTTCCTCAGATGCCAAAGTGATGATTTTCAGTGATTCATTCAGAAGCTGGTTCAGTTGTCTGTTCTCCTCTTTGACGAGGTTGCAGTTTTCCAGGGTTGAATTCAGGAGCATATTTAGCTCTTCGTTCTCCACTTGCAACTGTATCTTGTCTTGCAATGTGCTCTTCAAGAGCATGCTCATCTGTGTTTTTTTAGCTGACAACAAAGTGAAGTTGTACAGAGTGGCGTTCATGAGCAGCTTCAGCTGGCCATACTCACTTCTCAGAGAGGTGAAGTTTTGATAAGTGGAGTTCAGAAGTTGCTTCAGATGACTGTTCTCTATTTTCAGCAGTGCACTGATGTTCCATGCAGCGAGTATCTCCTTTGCCGTATGCTGTGATTCTGCTGGTGCACTTGGGTGTTTATTTATCTGAATAACAAGGACGCCGGTCACACTGATAAAGAGCACCACGAGAATCACGATCAAAATGACGTGCCAGCCCAGTCTCTTCATGCAGCTGTTTTGCGTGTCTTCTCTGCTTATCTCATCTTGAACATCTGAGGCAGTTTTTGTCGGATCCTCACCAGAATTGTCATATGGAAAACTAAGAAAAAAAAAAACACACCCAAAAAAGTTAAGGGATCAAAATGTGTTAAGAGTCACATTTAAAAACCTGGTCCATGGCAATATATTGTTTATTCATTATTTAATGTGGTAAATGAATGACTAATGAACAACTTAAAATATTTTAATATATAGAAAATAAGGAATGAATGTAAATAATAGATAAAGAAAATAAAGATTAGAGATAGTTATACTGTATGCTGAGTATACACTGTGTAATGGTAATATCATATTCTATTCTAGAGAATGCAAAAAAAAATAAATAAAACAATAAGAAAAACAAGAAATGTAAGGAAAGGCCGAGCAAATAAATGTTTAGCAGTAATGGAATAAACTCAAACGGGACAAACTATAACGGGAGCTACAACAACAGGCTGCCATCTTGAACCAAAACCATGAACCAATCTTGAACCAAAATCAATAAGTAGTTGTTAGTTTTAACTCCATACAGCCAAAGCCACAGACAGATTACAACGGGCCTTCGGATACATACATGTAATAGTCCTTTCACAGACTCCCAGACTAAAGACAGAGACAAAATGATTACAAACAGGACGTCGTTTGTAGTCATTTTGTCCCTAAGTGGTAGTTTTGTGGTCGTCTGTGTTTGGTAAATATTATTAACCAATATTCCCACCCTGACTACGCTGTCCCACACATATTACATCCAAAAATAAATAATAACTTGTCAAACACTGTAAAAGTTGCCAACAGTCAGAAACAGCTCTAAACCTCCCATCAGTGTACTTTACCTCACTTGGATCTCCTCCGTGTCAACCATGTCTTCTCTATTACTGTGGTTTTACTCTGGTTTTTCTATTTTTCCTCAAGCCCATGTTTTTTTTTTTTCCTTTCACTGGATGGTACTTCTGCCTATTTGGTAGACAGAAGTACCATCCGTAGATGTCGCTAGATGGGGTTAAAACACCACCAGGAGCCAAGGGACACTTCCACCAAGAAATTACCAAACGTTTGACATTACCCCTGCCTGATTTTCGACCCCAGTTTCCATAGCAACCTCCTGCGCGCTGGAATCATCGAATCATCGGAGCGAGATCACGCTGCTGACGTTACGCGAGATTTAGCGTTATTTACTGAAGCTGTTGACAGCATTAAAGTGGTAAATGAAGTATTCAGAACATTTTCTCAAGTAAAAGTACTAATATCATACTGTAAAAACACTCTATTACAAGTAATGCATTTAAATTCTTACTTAAGTAAGTATAATAAGAAAAATCTATTTTCAGCGTTAAATTTAAAGGTCTCAGTGCAGAGAAACGTCCCCTGTGATATATTTTGCTTGGCTAGACTAACCTCCTAGGAGAACCCATTATACATTTTATTATTTCCCCAGACACCCAGAAACATAACGGAACTGAAATGATAAGTTGATCAGTCATTTGAGAGAAAATTAATTGGCAGCAATTTACGTAACTGATGAATCCTTCCAGTCATTTTAAGCAGAATGCCAAATATTTACTAGTACCAGCACCATACACTGAATGGTCAATCAGTTATATAAGAAAATAACTGTTGGAAGTGTTGATAGTGAAAATAATCGCTGGTTTCAGTCTTAGCTTTCCTATGATGAATTAGTACAACCCAAGGTTTTCTGAGTATCAATTACATGACACACACACAAAAAAGAAGTTTGATACATGATCCAAAACATGTTTTAAACAAAGGAGCACAATATGAACTAAAACAATTAAGGTCTTAGAGTTTAAGAGACAACAGTCCCTCTGACAATAATTATCTGAAAACATACATGAGAATTACTTTTAGGTGTGAGATGTGCAATTGAGACTCAATGAGTTGATATACAGTTTCATGTTTATTAAAATGGGACGGATTTACAGTTTGTACACTCCATCCACATTGGCATTGATTAAGAAAGCAACAAACAAGTACAAATGCAGTATATACATACCAGTATACATATATTTATAAAATACAATAGCATTTTTTTTCACACAACTGTACTGTATTTTTTTATTATTACTTGAAGTCATTGTTAGGAGGACTTTTAAGCAAGCTACACTTAAATTGTTCAGACAGAAAGATGCTGTGCATAAGCTGTGACTTTCTCTCATGGAAAGCAGGTCAACCTACGCTATCTACAATATTCAGATCTCCATGTTAGAAAAATAGTCCCATGTTTGCACAAAGTCCCCTACAGAAATGGGTTGCAGTTACAGAAGGCTAGCATCAACAGCACAGGCACCAGAGAAACAAGCAAAACCCACAACAGTGATGTGTTTTGGTTGGTTGGACAGCGGAACTAAAAGTTCAAAATAAACAAAGTAACAGTCCTTGGGAGGCTTGATTTGAGAAACCTGACCAGTTTCTCTTTATCAAAACTGATTTGGATGAAAATCTTGTGGAGAGTTTGTAGTGTGTAAAGGATAATGATTAATTTCTACATTTTCTAAAACTGACAGCATTCCTTTTTTCTTTTAACTGTAAATCTGGATGGACATTTTGAGTGAGAGACTGTGGCACATTAATAGGACAAGAGACAAGTGTTAAATATGAAAACGAAAACATGGAGCTACACTGATTAACCAGTGTATTCCACACACAGCAGCTTTACATAATCACGTTCAGGGTTTACTCTCCTTCCTCTGTTATGTTCATGCGTCTTCTGCCACCTTAGATAACATCGTTTTTCAAAGTGAAATAGTTTGACATAGTTAAGACTGTTTTTAGCAAAGCATCACCTCCAGCAGACATTTAGGAATATGTCCCTGATTCTGACTGTTCACGCAGTTTAGCTACACAAACACATTACACTCCAGCCATTAGTTATGTCTGTCCGGGAGAAACATTTATGAGGTCCAAGCTGCACTTTATTGTTATCTGACACCTAACACAACATTTGGAAAGCACTGAAAGGACAAAGCAGTGCTCTGTGATGACAAGTCTGTAAAGAATTTTAGGGTTTCATTATGACAGACTGGGGCCAACTTCTGTTTCTGCGAGAAGTGTCAGACTAAAAGGTTAAAGCCGTAACTCCAGCACGCTGGGAGAGGCAGTTATGAAAGCTGAGATGCATCAAACCGCATGTTCTTGGGCCATCAAAGTCAAGGATGATAAAGGTTTTGTCTTTTCACAATTTCCAAACATTAAAAAAAAAGGTTTAGGGGTTATGCGCAGTGTAAATATCATGCATTATGAGACCAGGATTCCTCATTACTTTCATAAGGAATGTGGAGGAAATGCATCTTTGTACACATGAAGCACTTCATCTGGAAGCTTCACACCAAAGCTGTACACTGTCACAATATGTCTGAGTTTGTCGTTTTTCATAATTTCAAGGAAAATATTTCAATAGCACAGTTCTACTAGCTGTCAAAGCATTTCCTTTTAACCAAAACCAGGGTGTTTGTCAAAAGATTAAATTGAGGATTTCTTCCAAACAGATTCATATGGTTTTTTTCCACATTCTTGAAAAGAAGAGAGTAGAACAGGAGAGTACAGAATACCATAAAGTAATCTCCGTAATACACCGACCACCTGTGGTTAATTGCATTTGTTTTAAAAAATTTACACATTACTGCCACCTTGTGGTCAAATACTTTTTTACAGCTTAAACAAAAATTGGTAATATCCAAGCTGTGAAAAAATAACTTAATTACTCACTGACAGCAGTAACAGAGAAATTATAATTGAATTCATAATAATGGTATTCTTGTGAAAATTGACAAAGTTTATTTAGGATTCAAATTAACTTTATATAAATCACTGTGTGTACCCTAGCCAAACAAACAAAATGAATCCATGATGGCAGGCGGGCAGTGAAGATTCCCCTAAATTTATTTATTACTTACTCAAAATCAGACAAAACCTCTGAGGTTTGATTTCACATTAGTTGTTGATAGTTAACTGAGCCATAACATTTGCTTTCATGTTTTACATGTGTATACCGGCATATTATCAGTAAAGACGAGTGTTTTAAAAGGTCGATTAATGTGATCTGATTGATCCTTCTCTGGTTACACTTATTGGTGATTAGTGGAGCGATGTGCGATTTCATGTAGTGTTTTGCGCCATTCTTGCTCCACAAACGACAACCCCAATAACAGGACATTTAAAATCTAATCAGTTTGGATCAAATTGCCGCTGTTAAGTCACTAACTGAAATACTATAACATTATGGCTGAGGGGGAAAATAAAGCAGCAGTGAGACCAGAGCTAAGAGACAATAAAGACTCTTTTTTTCCATCAGCACTGATAAGTCTTTCATATTAAAACCTAACACTGCAATGAGCAAGTTAGGACAATATTAATACATTACCCATATGAGTTCATTAAACCAGAACCATGAGAGTGGTAATACTATTCATGCTATGGAAATATTTGCAACAGAATTCAAACACTGTTTGTGTCCTTTCGTCTCAGGTGTAAAACTGTACGAGCCAAGACGAGGACAGGCAGCACTGAACCCACAATAAAAGGACAAGAGCCTGTCTTTCATCAGTTCTCTGTTTAAATGGATTAAAGGGCACGGTGACTCAACTGCTGTTTTTTTTTCTTTTATAAAAATTTGCAGTCTGAAAGTGTGGTATAATCGCAGCACAGGAATAAATAGCGGAAATCATCTGTTTCTCCCTCTCACTCACACACACACACTCGCACAGCTTTGTTTGTGTTTCTCATTACCTCCATAGCAGATTCTACTATGGCAATGTGTGTTCTGTGCTTTTTTTTTACCGCCTCAGTACAAAATCTCAGCACGTTCTGCTTTAGTTTGGTGCCTCCAATCACAGATCACATGACAGTTTGAAGGGTCAAGTCTCACGTATGGTTACTGCTATTAGTTAATTGTCTCTTTGTAGGAGAGTCTCTTACTCTCTGGGCGACGCAGTGAGTATGGACAGGCACTCCACCCGGCAGACACACCACACTGGGCTCACTGAAGGTGTTGTGACACAGGTGGCATCCCTTCTTCTCAGACACAAAGATGGGTTTCTTGCGCTCTTTCAACTGGAGGAAAAAAAAAACACACAACAGAAGAAATATATAACGAGTTAAAGCAGTAATACATGGTTAAAATCCCATCAGACAATCAGGGACCGTTTATTCCACCAACAGTCCAAAATATCCAAATCCAAATATGTTCAGTTTACTATATATGATGATAGAAAGCATCAACTCCCACATGTAAGAAACTGGAACCAGCAAATGTTTGGCATTTTGTTTGGAAAAATGACTAAAATCATCAATCAATAACAAAAACAGTTGCAGATTAATTTTGTGTTGACTGACAGAGCAATTAAATGACTAATCTTTGCAGCTGTTTCAGTTGCTCATTATTTAATTAATTTATTCAGGATTGCTTCATCTATTGGAGAAGTACTGAGAGAAATGTAGCTTTGTATTAGCACTGTCTGTTGTTATTATTATCATAATTATTGCTGTTAACCCTTCATATAACAAGCTTGGTCACACAACTAAAAAAGTTCACGATCTGATAAATGATGGTATAGTAGCCTCGCCTCTTAAACAACAGAGGAAGAAGTATGCATTTATTTTCTTAACTCATTTTTGCTTTATGTTATGCATTTCTCACCCTGTCGTGCAGCAGCTGAAGGTTTTCAGAGTGGGCTAGCCCCAGAGCAATCTGGGAAGTGCGGCAGGCATGCATGCTGGCCCTGACAGCTCGACCTAGAAAGGGCCGCAGCAGCTGCAGTGACCAGCCTTCAGGGAGCATGCGAAGAACACGGACTGCGTCAAACACCTCGCCATGCCTGTTCAAAAGGTCTACTGCTGCCATCTCCAGGTCTCCGCTGCCACCTCCTGCTGCCGTCTGGGATTTTCCAGGAGGGTTCCCATCTAGGTAAACCCCCAGGAGCAGGTGAAACAGCTGCTGTCGGTAAGCAGAATCCCGACTAGAGGAGGCCCATATACAGAAGGCCTCAGCGGACGGGAAGTCTCTGAGCTTGTGCACCAGTATGTGCAGCGCTTTATCATGCTCCTCCAGCTTTCCATGTAGTGTTGCACGCTCTAGCAGCAGTTGTTCACAGTTTTCCATCTTGCCTATATAGAGCAGAAGAATGATACATCAATGATCAAAGCCTGCAAGGCGATCTACCCAGTCATTCTGGAACAAAGTCATGAAATCTTGAGAACAACGACAAGGATTCATAAAATAAAGCTGATTAAAATACAGCATTCATACAAGTTTACACAAAAACAGAAAGATAAAACATTCATCTTCACACGTGTCTCACCTAAAAGAAACTGCACACGGTATAGATTGGACTCCCTGAGCAGGGCTTGGAGCCTTTCTCTAGCTCTGGTTAGCTTCTCTTCATCTGTTGGCGACTGTGACAGCAGCGATAAGACTCTCTCCAGGTACAACACAGCCAGATGTGTGTGAAACTTCTCCTTCTGTGTCCACAAACATGGAAGAAAACAATTGGAATTCAATTAACTTTTCTCCAAAACCCTCCAAAACAGTATCATAAAAATCATATCAAAAAAAGTATTTTTACATTTATTCAAGCAGCATTTTTCTAATTACCTTGATGTGAAGGATAATTAAAGCAAAACAACACAATAACAGAACTTAAAAAAAGAAAGATTTGATCTCAGTTTAAAAGAGAGCTATATTTTCCTAAGTAAAAATCTCTAGGTTACATTAAGTTCCAAAAACTGTATTCAACCATCCATTTTCTCAAGTACTTAAACTCATGACTCCTAGGAGGAGTGAGGCAGAAATTGAGGATGTACTGTAAATACCCTTCAAACTCAACCTCATTCACTAGCTCACAGGTCAGGATTGTAGGAGGAAGTCAAGTGACAGTGCTAACCACTGAGGCACCATCATATGACCTGCTTCATCAAACTACTTTTGAATTTAGAATGTGGTCAATAGCTGCTGCAGTCCATGTAAATGTAGCCATGCTAATAATGCAATTCAGCACTTAAGAGAACTGATACTGCAGGGAAATTCCTCTAATGATGCTTGCTACCCTGAGGGTAGGGGAGTGTTTGTATAAGCTACAAGACACCTCTGGGGCTAGCACAGATTTTGAGATTTTCTTGAGGACACTTGAGCAGATTCAGCACTTGTTGACACTAAGACCTGCCAGTGCCGCTCTCACCACAAAGCCACTCGGTCACATTTCTCATTAGCAGCCGATAACTTCGTCCTTTCACTGTACCTGTATCCGTCGCTCTAGCACCAGGTGCTCCAAATAGAGAAGCAGTGCCTGGTCGTGCTTTCCCAGATAAGTGATGACATCGTCAGGGTTCAGTTGTGTCTGATCCTTCCCGACGGGCCTCCTGGTAAAGATGTGGACACCTGTCTACAACCAAAAAAAGACAGACAAGGTTGCTACTGTAGTTCTACCACTTCACAATATCAGAAACTGATGCAATGAAGGAGAGAGCATGCAGAACACAAGACACTCAACGACCCACATTCATGCGGAAAGTGACAGATGACATCTCTTCTCTTTAACTATCTTGTTTCATATGTTTACCAACTCATCCAGCGTCCAATCTAAATTGTTACTTGTTTTGACCATTACACAATGATGCTTCTTACTGTCATTTTGTCTGAGCAAGGACTGCTGCTGGAAATTAGACCTCTTAGCTAACTCTGACTTATTTACGGCTTCTTTTTTCCTGTCACTCAGTGGGCATTGTCCCTGAAGTGAAGTTTAGGCAGAAGGTAAACATGCGACTAGTTAACATTGTTGTTAAACCAGTTTAAAAATCAACTTTACACCATGTTGACTGATAATCTTCGACTGGCAGCACCATTTAATGTGTTAGTAACCTACAGTGGGATCCTTCCGCAAGGCCCAGTCTGCATATTTCCACACAAGGTCCAGGTTGAAGCAGGAGCACAGAAAGTCCACAATGTACTCATATAGGTCAGATCTTGTGGAGTCCTGCAGATCTCCATCGACCACACGAATCCACAACTGTCAGAAACATAAAGAGGAAATAGGTTAAATTCCTAAACATTATGCTGGTGCTGATTCTTCTATGAAAGCTGATAATGAGCAATTTTTTGGCATACATACCTGAAGTGCTGCTGAATCCTGACCGTTATAATGATAGAGCAGTCCAAGTGCAAAATATCTAAGGGGGGGGGGGGGGGAGAAGACTGAGTGAAGCAAAGCCGATCCATCAAGATTCTATTTCTTTACAAAGTAATTAAACTGAAGTGACTAAACTGGACACAGTATTTAAGCTTCACCCAGGTGCTAATTAAACAGCAATGAGCAAGAAAAAGTATTTACCCAACAAAGCCTCACCAGCCCTGTAGGAATTTGCAAATTTATGTGACCACAATAATTAGTGAAAATTATACTGATCTCGACAGTATCCACAAGAGTGTTAATTTTTCCTCTAATTACCACAGTTTTAAGCATGATATGACATGACCAAATCAAGACTACTAATTTACTCTGATCGTTCTCTATAGAGCCGCCGAACCAAACACACACATCCACATTAAAAGATGACATTTAACAAGTTCAGAGTGCAGCCGCAGTTTCAAAATGTGTGGGTGTTGTTTCACTTCAACTGCGCTTTGGTGCCCATTCCAAAAACAGTGCTTCTACAGATGTGAAGTCTGCTGAGACTATAAAACATCTGTGTTAAAATGCAGTGACTTTCATGTCATCAGTTGTATTTTTCTCAAAAAGGAGCAGAACAAAGACAAAAATGAAAGTATACACACTTGTGATATTTTTCTAGCCATGGGACACTGTCTGCCAACAGGCAGGCGTTTTCTGAAGCTAGCAGGTCTAGAAGGCTCTCATGATCCTGTTCTGCATACAGTTTTAACAGCGCCGTGTCCACGTCCTCTCTACAGCCATTTGCCACCTCTGTGCTTCGTACCTGTGTGCGGAGATAAAAGAAAAACATTTTGGAATACATTCTGAAGTCTGATGTGAAAACTCATTGCAAAATTGTGCATAAATCAAATCAGTTTTTATTTCCTTTTACCTCTCCCAAATAACTGATGAGGAACTTCTTGCATCGCAGCACTTTTTCCTGATCACCCTGTGCTAGGTGGTTGAGATCTGCAAACTCGTGGAGAGGAGGGTGGCAGCGTGTGAATGAAGAGGAAGCTGGCAGCAGAAGTGGGTAGAGAGATATCAGCTCCCGAACATCCAGCTGACCCTTCCTGCAAAATATAATAATGATCATTATGTAATTTATAATAATCAAGAGGTGCGCAGCACAAAATCAGTAATAGTAATTAAATAGAAAAATAAACACTATAGTGCAACATGAATCACTAAAAGATATTTAGAGACGAGGCAGTGTTAAGACTTTTCTAGGAAAACCTTGGCCCTGAATGGTATGACCAAAGAGTTTTATCTCATGACCAAACAAAGCTGTTTAACTAAAGCTGGAGAATGATCAAACACTGACTCAGACTCTTACCTGAAGTGTTCCTTTGCTTCTAGAAACTGAAGTTGGCCGAACTGTATGAAACCTGCCTGCTGGAGGATTCTTTTGTGCAAAATCTGTATGTGCAGAAAGAGAGTTTTTCAGTTTAGATAAATACTCAGTTATGTGATTTAGCTCAGATAAATGGTAACAATCTTAGTCATTGTATGGCCCATGACTCACATACACAAAGCCGTCTTTTAAATATACTTCAGCAATAAAAAAAAAAGTTTGTTACCTGGAACTTGTCTTTGGGAATATTTCTCTGTGCTCCCTCTGTGAGAATGAGCGCCTCCTCCACTCTGTGGCTGGCCAGTAAATCTTGTATCTGTCTCTCCAGCGGCAGGGGCACCAGGACATACACCGCCTTGGTGGAAGCCAGAATGACCTTCCCTAAAACACACAACACTCGCAGGTCAGAACTTCAGCACTCCAGCAACAGCTAGAAATACGCACAGTGATATCACTGGTGGCCTGTCAATAAACAACCATGAGTCAGCTTAATTCTAATCCTGTGTCTTACACAACAGCCTTTAAAAAGCTTCATGTGTATCCATTATTTTTGAATGACTGCAGGCAAATCAGAGGTAACAAACAGCACGTCAAAAACCTCTGATAGAGTTTCAAGCTTCAGTTCACAGCTTGGTTTCTAAGCATCAACTATAACAATGTGTGTTGCACTTCCATCTCTATCCAGACAGAGCTTAACATCTGTCGGTTGCTTCGTTTTTTAAAGCTCTGTAGGGTTTTTTTTTTTCTAACATTGAATTGAAAAATGCTCTGTAATAGGAAAAGGCTGCCAAGGCGTCAGATCCCATTAAGAGTCAAGACCGCGGTGTACAGCGTTATACAGCTTTCAGCCTCTTTCTGCTAAAAGGTTTTTATTTCTCAGTCCAGAAGTCCAAGACAATGATTATTTCCATCCCTAGACTATTTAATACCAGAGGCCTGTTTTCCACTAAGGAAGCACTTGACAGTAAAAGACACATAGTTTCTCTCCATTTCCAATAATCTATATGAGATGTACAAATTAAAGGGGGTCTCTACTGATTTTACACATCAAAATCAGTTTGCATGGCTCTAGACGTAGCTGCATGAAGTCTGATAAATGTCCTAAAATAATGTCACCACAGCGGTGGTTGGTGCCTACGTTTGAAAATGAATCTGGGGTGTGGAGTTACAAAGAATAAATGAACATAAGACAATAACTTTTGATTTTTACTTTTAAACTGCCCATCAAGAGCTGAGAAATGTTACGAGTGTTAAATGCTAAATAAGTGGAGTGCTGCTTTAAACCCACGCTCCCCCCTAAAAGTCAATGAGTCGATGCATCCATTTTAAAGGCCCCGAGTCAACTCACAAAAATGTCAGTTGACTCATTACAGTTTTTTCAGCTGTCTCACAGTACACAAAGCAATGCAGAAGCAATAGCATGGCAGGCTGTAAACTTTCCATCCAAAGCTTGTCTTTAAATGACCAAGCCATAAAACTAAAGAGTGATGGAGGTAGAGACAGTGATGGAAATGAAGGCCAGGGCAGCACCAGACAGCGTGAGGCAGGGCAGAGAGACTCATTTCTGTTGGCCGCTCTAATACTCTCAGCTCTGGTGACTAACTGATGGTGCTGTCAGCAGCCCAGCAGGAGCCCTGCAGAGCTGTAAAATGTCATAACTGAGCTGTGTGACCAACTTTTACTTTCTCTGACTGTGAGGAAATGTGATGTTTTCAGGGAAACTCAAGCCAATGGAATTTTTGATTGCCAGGTAGTCTATATGGGTAAAAAAAAAACCTAATCTGATCAGTGTCTTCATCTTCCTCTCACATAATTTGACACAAGTTTTTATTATTAAGGGAACTTGTTGACCTTCGTGACCAATACACCTGTTAAATAATGTCAAAAATGCCTGTTCATTAACTGGATTATCACTCCTCCTTCTGATTTCTGTTAGTATTATGTGATGATACCTTCAAAGTCTTGCAGAATGTGTCCATCCCTGAATGACAGGGTCTGTTTCAGCTGTTGGTCCAACATGCTGTGGATGGTGATGAAGCTCTCATCTAAGGCCACCACGTACGGAAAACACACAGCGGCACCAATCACGCTCTCTGACCAGTTGACTGGAGCTCTCTGAGATACCCCCTCTGCATTGGCAAACATTCCTGGAGGAGGGATGGATGTGGAGAGACAATTTTAGACAATTTATAAGCAGGAAACTGTCAAGAGATACTCTTAACTTTCCCAAAATGTACAGATTAGTTACAGTAGTTAACCTGTTTTGACAATTCAGGGACTACATGATATACTGTACAGTGATCTAAAAAATAATACATAATACGTAAAACACATTAAACACTTATTTAACACTTGGCTGTTTAGTGTAAATCATATTTTTGTCAAACCTTCTCAGCTGTATATAACAGTATTAACATAATCAATCAATTAATTTGACCTGGGTCTAGATGCTAAGTAAAAAGTTTATGGATGGATAAACCAATTAAGAAATCATTAATCAAATAAGATAACATCTGCTATGACTTATGATACTAACCATGGCAGGTAGGACAGAATATTTAAGACCTTTGAAGATGAAATTTTAGATTTTTAATACCTTTTAAGGCCTTTGTGAGACTTTAAAGACCTGCTGATACCTTGTTTTTGTACTGACTTACCCAGACCACCAGGTGCTGCTAAGAGGAACTCTTCCCTGCCGATCCTCTTCACAATGGGCCTCCTCTCTTCACTGTTGTAAGGAAAGAGGTCTTGGGAGGCTCCTGTGTTGTAGTTCAGGATCATGTATTGTGTAGCGAGGGCCAGGCACAAGAAGTATCCGTCAAGACTGACGGCACAGGGCTGCTCAGGAGTGGTCAACTCTTTGACCAGCTGTACTCTGTCCTCATACACCATGTAAATCTGCACTGTCCGCCGCTTGGAGGAGAGCACGCCCATTTCCACACAGAACGGATCACCGTTCACTGGGTTCTCATTAATGCAGAAAGCTGTCACACCTCTGATCTTGGCTCCACCCCCTGCCGCCGAGGGCACAGTCTCCAATGTCACCATGTCGACGAGGAATACTATTCCATCACAAAGCACTATCAGACGCTCCAAAGCTGAAGCAGCCCGCAGCTCAGCAACAGGTTTCTTGAGGCCCAAGTATTTGTGCAGCAGCTTCTGAGCCGAGTAACTCAGTTTCCCTTTGGAGGAAGTGACCTCGTCGAGCAGAAAATGATGGATGAAGCAGTCATTGGTGCCCACGTACAAGTGCTTTCCACAGCATTCAATGCACTCAATGTTGATGCGAGCTTTGTCGCCCATGAGGAGATCGCGCTCCACAGCGGGGACCAGCTCAAAAGCCTTCACACTCATCTCGGCCAAGGCATCTACACTAGATGATACAAAACAGACAGGCATCAACAAAACTGCAGACAAATTGAAATAATCAATGAGGGTATACTGCAAAACATCTTCTTGTGATACATTATTAATTCACTGGCGATATAGGATATACTGACGTATGGGTGTGTCCTTCATTCACAACAAACTCTGAATCTATTCTGCTTTTAGGAAGCTCAGAGTTTTGCTTGTTTCTGACTGATTTACCTCTGAATAGCGGCTCACTTGACTGTGAGCTTAAAGTGCCAAACATTCCCAATATCTTAAGGTTTTGGAGTGTTGACTGGGCAAAGCATCATCTTGGACTCTGGGAAATTGTGATTAACATTTCTTACTATTTTCAGACCTCAAACAAATCAACTAATTATCAAAAATGAAAAAAAAAAACTTTAGTACAGTGTGCTTACATATTTAGCATAGGACTTTGTTTCATCATAAATATGAAAACGCTGAATGTTTAACATACATGAATTTATACTGTATTATATGTTTTGCTTGCTTTTTGTTTTGTTCTTTTTTGCCACTGAATTTAGAGCAAGTAGTAACTTGTA
Organism: Lates japonicus; assembly: GCA_033238685.1. NCBI lineage: Eukaryota > Metazoa > Chordata > Actinopteri > Centropomidae > Lates > Lates japonicus. Next base: position 13,517,396 of record BRZM01000003.1, read on the forward strand.
CACCCACCAACTGCATGGGCTGTGCACTTTGGGTCACACCTTAAAATCACTACTTGTGCTCTAACCCTTAGGATCACACACTTAACTGATTATGGTAACTTTATTTCTTTTCCTACCACCAAGTAATGCATTTCCCTTACCAAGATGTCATGTAATGTCTTGAAGCTAAGTTGGTCCTCTTTCCTAATAAGTATTCATGCAGAGTCTGGCAAAGTCTAATGGTAACACTTAACTTTAGTCCCCTATCTGGCATTTATAAATAGCATATAGACATTTAATAAAATACACACTACAATGTAGTTATAAGTACAATTAAGTGTTTTTATGCATTTGTAAGTAACTATAACTCCTCCTGTGGGCACCCATTAGAAGAGGCTGCTGAATAACTCATAACGAATGACAATGTAGTTGTACTTTTATAAAATATGACTCCATTGAACAAGTTATAATCGTTGGTAAATACTTAACATGACCTACTATTTGCTACATAATAGCATGTTATGAAACAGTTAACAGCTGTTTATATACTGGGAATTAATGCTAAATAGAGGGACTTAGATTAAAGGGTTACCAGGTTAATTTTCAACAACTCTGGAAACTATTACTCGGCATAAAACGCTGCTTTAAGTGGTTAGTAGCTAATGACGTTCACGCTAGCTAGCTTACCAAACCATTGGAGGCTAATGGTAGAGGCAAAACAAAGTCAAACGCTGGTTAAAAGTGGCTGTTTGGTGGTTTACATTAATTGTTTGTAACGTTTATTATTCATGTGGTGAAGTCGTGGTCGGGTTTCAATTGATTAGGTAGCTTCTGGGCCAGCTAGCTGAGCTGGCTAACGTTAGCTTTGTAGAGGTTGTTCTCCAGTGATGCCAATGCTAGCATGCTAACTTACGCTAAGCTATATTTTCAGTTAGGCTAAAGGAGGGCTTATTGATAATGTGTATAAACAAGCCGTATTATTACATTACAACACTAGCGTGGTGTCTGTCCGAAGGAAAAAAAACGCCCAATTTTCAACCGGCCTCCCCTCCCCTGAGATGATGCTCTGCGCACCAGCTCCCTGCCGAGTTTCTCCGGGAGCTGTTAGCATACCTACCGCTGAAGACAGCGCTCGGGACGGCAGGCCGGATCACCACAAACAGGCGAGCCTCACTACTCCAAAAACAGCAGCCGCGACATATATTTACACCTTAACACTGATATATCCATGCTGCTAGGGTCGGCACTGCACCGACAGGCAGAAAATATGGCTTGAATGGCAGCGTTGGTTGGGTCCTTCCTCGTCCGTATGAAACACCGCCCATTTGCACTGAACTCCTGCTGGCTGCAGGTGATTCAGGGCTGCGTTCAAGACTGTCTGTCAGGGGGGAAAGTTGTTGACGATTTAGCAACACATATCAAAATGTTTTAGTAAGACGTTTTAATGTATTTTTTGTTTTGTGTAATCCTTATTTAATGAGGTAGTCACGTTAAGATTGAGAGCAAACATAATCAGCCAACAGAAATAACACAACTAAGACACATGTAATAAAAACAAGTAATAAAAAACATCAGAATACAAAGTTTTAAAATCTCCAAGTACTATAAGGGACTCTAGTTTGAGGGCAGTTAGCAGCGCATAGTTTATAAAAACTATATTTAAAAATTCTGTGTGCTGTAGTTACAGGAATTAAATGTTAAAAGAGATATGATGTAGTTTGACAGCTTTAACAATAGAGATTTATAAATGAAAATCATGAGAAGGTTGTTTCCTTTTGTCTGCTGGGATATCAATCCAACCTTGTGATACAGAGAACAATGATGAATATGCAATTTCCCCTTACTGATAAAGCATAATCCATTATTAGAAACAGGATTTAGCTACCAAAAAATAATGGGGCAACGTGACAGAACAGAATATAATCATAATCAAGTACAGCAGCAAGATCTATGTGAGTACCATTTAAAATTTAAATGGGAGGATAATCAGAGTCACTGGTGGAGGTGGAGAATATCATGCACTTGGTCTTTTCCAGATTTAAAAGAGAATATGTGATACAAAAGTAGCTACAGTTTGGACTCCCCTGGGCCAATTACATATTTTGTTTATTTCTGTGGAGGTGAAAATAGGTAAACAACTCCTGTAGCAAACAGACATTCATTGCATGGATAGTCAAGAAAGTGAAGCTCAACATTACTGGAAATCTGTGGAAAGCTTCGCGAGGCATCCTTAAAATATCTCAGAACTTGTGATCTGGTGAAAATTTCTAAATCTATACCAGAAAGGTTCTTAGCTGGTTTCAAAAACTGTTTGCAAGCTGTGATATCTGCCAAAAAATGGGCTATTAAGTACTATTAATGTTATGCCACCATAGCAGCAAACAATTATTTTCATGATCAAAACATCTGATGATTATTTTATCAACTAGTTAGTTATTTCATATTCCAAAATGTCAGAAAATGGTGAAAATGCCCATTATTTCCAGTATACCCTGTTGAGTTTACTTACGTAGAAAACTGGAACTTTGAATGATCAAACTTGGTGTAGGTTAATTTTCTGTCATTTGACTAATTGATTAATCATTTCAGCTTTAGAGCACTGGTTGGTTTCTCGATGTCCAGGTAAACAAGGAAACCAACATGTATTGTGGGGGTCAGTTGGGGTCCTAGGAAGTTAATTCCGTCATGCTAGAGAGAGAAACTGTTACAGACGTTGTATATCCAAACTGTCCCTGAACGCGACTCGGCCGCTTTTCACCCAAGATGCACCTGTCCAACTGAACTGTCTGAGAAAAGCCATTTTGTTGTGCTAGCTAGCTATGTGCTAAAGAAAGCCACCAAAACATGGGTCGGCTGTATCAACGCTAAATATGTGGCTGTTATGTTTTTGTTTGCTGTCGCAAAACACAATAATTGAACTCTTTAAAATCTGTAAGTAGTCGAGACTGGCATGGACTAGCCTGTGAAGCTAAAGTGTGGGGGAGAGGACGAAAACTGGTAGCTAAAGTGTGCTGCAGTTTCAAATAACACACTGTTAGCTTGTTTATTTAGCTGACCGTAGTTATGTTTTCTGATTAATTAACCTTACGTTAGTCAGTGTTTGTTTGTGAATGTGTTTGAAATAGACTGCGACTGTCTGAGCTGTCAACCAAAGACAACTGAGTCAACGAAGAGGCTGTGTCGGTGACAATAAATAAACCGGCGACTGAACAATCCAGCAGTAACTTAGCAAAAACACTTGGACCATACAGCGTTAAGCCAAAGCGCTAATCTGATAATGGCAGAGGACACCCGACAGGACAAGAGAGCCAGCTTCTCTGCTATAACGGAGCACAACACCAACGGGATGGCCAGGACCTCTGCCGTGGCCTCAGGCAAAAGTGGCGCTTCAAAGAAGTTAGTGATCAAAAATTTCAAAGGTATTGTTACTGATCGATCTCTCCTACGATATCTTAACATAAGAGTGTGTAACTTAACTTTTAGATCATACAGGAAAAAGTTATTGGTTGTGTAAGTTTTTGACAGCAGGTATAAAGTACAATTTGATGACCTGACTGCTCTGGTTAGTGTGCTGCTATTATTATTATATATTATTGTTGAAATAGCGCATGATTTGCATTCCCAAGTGCTTTAGTTATTTTGCTTTATGCACTGATTTTTATGAGCAGTGATGATTTAATTTAATTTTATTTAAAAGCCTCTCACAACATCTGGATTTTGCACATATGTCCGATGCAAGTGCCCTCCAGCTACAGGTTGGGTGAGAGAAATAAAAGTTTAAAAAAGGAGGAGCTTACACATTCTGACAGGTTTTATTTTCATTTATTACTCATGTTTTGGCATAAACACCTTTTGTGGTGTGTTCAAACCATGTCACACCTCAGATATTTCTATCTAACCAGTGATATCAGTGCAGGTTGTACTGATTAACCTGACCTGTACTGACTCATATCAATTAGAAACAATTGAGAAAAAGACCAAATCAAACCTGTGAAAAACTAAATAACCAGAAGAACTAAAGTGAAGCAACTGTATTGTGGTGCAGCAAACAAAATAAAATCATACATAAGTTACAAAATATACACATAAATAAATAATGTCAAAAAACATCAAGATGCAGCCCATCATGCACTGTCCAAAATATCTTAGGGCTTTTAAAAAAGGTGCGAGAATCAGTTCCTCATTCATGCCACTTAGGGAATAAACTAGTTAATCCACATATAAAGTGTAGCCTACTTCTGGTCTTAATGGTATAAGACAATCTTTTGGTGTTCACACAATTAATCAATCAATTAGTGAGTTAAATTTCAGAAAGTTTATTATTGACTCCATAAATAAAACAAACATTAACTGGTTATAGCATTAGACAGTTGTTCATTATACTTGTTTTAATTGAGAATTAAAGAGTTCAAATCCTTGGTTATAACATACAGTAACTTTTCATATAGGCAGTTTAGTAGGCATGAGCTGATGTGCATATTCATACATTCATCTCAGAATAATAACTGTCTCTGTTATTATTTGGATGATTAAAGAGCTAAGTTTTAACTCTTCAAATACTATTAAACATGTTTCATTCTGTACAAAAACTCAAAAAAGTTTAAAGTGTGTCTTAATGAAAAAATGTAAAACTAAGTTTTACTAAGGGCAACATATGCATGTGCAAACTTCAGAACAGTATGTGTCCACATTATTTAAATGAAGTTAAAGTAACCAGAAATGGAATAACAATGAAAATAAAGTTCTTTGATCATAAAACTTTCTTTGTGCACCTTCCACCATGAAACATGCTTATTTACCAACTCACCTGTGGGTCCAAAGTGTGCGGTGTAGGAGGTGCTCCTGCTTAGTTCATTGTAGGTTATTCTAATAATGCTTTTTTAATCAAAACAGGTATGATTCCGCCTTGTGCAGCAATTGGTGTGGAGTTATTCAGAAGGTTGTTTTAAAAATTACAAGTAAAAACATATCTTTTTTTTTTTTACTTCTAACATTTGACAGAGGCCCAGTCAATGGCTCTGATTGTTACCAAATATGCAACTTATCATGTTTGTGCTAAAATATGTTTTATCCAAATACTAATATTGTTAAATTTGCATTAATGCGTTCCTGTTAGCTTGTTTGTACATTACTGCTGGCTTTTTGTAACAGACAGGCCAAAACTAGCAGAGAACTACACTGAGGACACATGGCTGAAACTACGAGATGCAGTGGGCGCCATTCAGAACAGCACCTCTATCAAGTACAACCTGGAGGAGCTCTATCAGGTTTGCTGTCAGCATTTTCTCCAGGTCCAGATAAGTGTGTAACTGTGTTGGATTGTAGAAATGTGTGCAAAACAACCGAACATGTTTTAACACATGATCTTTCTGCAGATTGTACATCACAGCCTTGAGGTTGCTAGAGGTTAATCTCAGCACAGGGTTAAGATAAACTTGTAGAGATCTATGACTTGCTTGAGATGGGTAATCCACACCAGATTTCCACATAACAAAAGTGGATGAATGCACTGTATGATGAATGGAAACCAGTGGCTAAAAATGTTAATTATAGACTTCAGTACAGGAAATATGCAATAAATGACCAAAAACACCTGTCTGGTCCTTTTGAAATCAAAAAATCATTTTATAGGTGCTGCTGTTGCTGTTGCTGTAGAATTGTGAACAGTCTGTTTCTCTTGTGCTCTTGTCTCCGTGCTTCTTCTGAATCACATGAAGGCGGTGGAGAACCTGTGTTCGTATAAAGTCTCCCCAACGCTGTACAAGCAACTACGACAGGTCTGTGAAGATCACGTGCAGGCCCAGATCCACCAGTTTAGAGAATATCCTTTTTTGTAAACAATTACATCGGGTAAGATATGCGTAGAACCTGAAACCTGCTTAAACCAAATGCAGTGCTCCTTTTTAAAAAAAAAAATCACAAACCTGCAATTTTGACACTGATTCCAAAATTGATTGTGTTTGTTATGTTCCAGTAAATTTTAATCTTAGCCTAGGGAAGTCAGGGCTCTACTCGCACAGCTCAGGTGTTGTTGCAGTCTTTTCTCACAAGGGGTCAATATATAACAAGTTTGCAAGTTGTGGTCTATATTTACACATTACACACAATGGGGCTTAAATGAGAAGTGGCTGTGACCAGTGGATAATTCAAAGATGTTTGACGTGTTGTAGAACAGCTGCTTTATAACAAAACAGGAAGTCACTGATTAACAAAATTATCTCAATTTATGGGCAGTCCAGTAATGAGAGCTTTAATTTATTTTATCATGTCTAATGCCTTCTAGTTGATTCATTGTTTTGTTGGTAGACTGGACTTGCTTTGTGGCCTTGAAATATGCATTTTTATTTCTTATAAGAACCTTGTCATGCTCAGTACAGATAAGCTTGAACACCATCTCTTTTTCATCCAGTAAGTGAAACCAAGGTGTGCATGCAGGTTTCCTGTGAAGTATGGTCATTCAGCATTTTGTTTTAATGAGTAAAAGATTTTTTCCTTAACGTTGAGCTCACAGAGTCTTTGGACAATCTTTCCTTCCTGAAGCGAATGAATCGTTGTTGGCAGGACCACTGCAGGCAAACTGTAAGGTTTGATGCTTGTCACTTCATTTACTTCAGTTTTATTCTGCTAATTTAAGTCACACGTTTAGACTGTTATTGTTTTCCTCTTTATAGATAATGATCCGAAGTATCTTTCTCTTCCTGGATCGTACCTACGTGCTTCAAAACTCACTGCTCCCCTCCATCTGGTAAAATAACAGCTTTTTCAAATGATTCTGTTTGTTATTGTGAACTTAAGGTGCTAATGTTATGTATATGTTGCAGGGACACTGGGTTGGAGCTGTTTCGTACCCACATTGTGAGTGACAGTGCGGTTCAGAAGCGCACAGTTGATGGCATTTTGGAGCAGATAGAGCTGGAGAGGAACGGGGAGACAGTTGATCGTAGTCTGCTCAGGAGCCTACTGGGCATGCTCTCAGACCTGCAGGTGCCTGATCGCCTGTTCACCATAACTAATCAGTAGATGGTCTGCATGTGTGTCATTGTTTTGACCTCTTAATGTCTGTTCAGGTTTACAAAGATTCCTTCGAGGAGAGATTTTTGACTGAGACCAATCGTCTGTATGCAGCGGAGGGACAGCGACTCATGCAGGAGAGAGATGTGAGCAAGACTCTTAATCATTAATCAATAACTTGATATTATACAGAATGCCAAGGATACAGGAAGTATGTTGAATATGTGTGTTTGTGTGTGTTCAGGTGCCTGAGTATCTGCACCATGTGGCTCGTCGGTTAGAGGAGGAGAATGATCGTATCGTGAGCTACCTCGACCAGAGCACTCAGTAAATTTTTTTTATTGTGTTATTGTAACATATGAAACAAAAATCATGTCATACATTGACATTATAATATCTCTTGTGCATACCAGCCTTTTTAAACTAAACAGAAAAATTAATAACCATTTATTACCATTTCATTCCAACCTTAGAGATAGAATGAACTTATTCAGCAATCATATGAATTGAATTTTGAGGAGACAGTCAAAGTAAATGCGGTGCAAGTGGACAGAATGGTATATTTGCATGTATTTATTTATTTTTAATACAATGATATTCAAATGGTCTTAACTTTCAGACCAGTAGGCAAAATTGTGCACCATGGTGTCAACTGACTGCAGAAAAAGGGGTTATCCACTTTCTGTGTTTCTAATTTTTCCATCAACATTTGAGTTTGCTTTTTTAATCCTCCATATAATTGAAAACTCGGTGTTTGTGTAAAAAATTGTGTAAAAATGAACATTGTGCAACGATTAGCATGCAAGACCACAACTCCAGACTTAATTTCAGGATTTTATATAGTTTTTTTTCTAGTTTCTGTAAATTCATGACCCCAGAGCTTCAGTTGTAACTCCAGTTTTCATTTGCTTTCAACAAATTACTGATTAATAGCAAGACTTTAAGTGGAAAATATGCTGTGCAGAAACAGGGTTACAAGATCAAAGTACGGACTTTGAATATCTCTGCATCTGTTCTAGCTTTTAGATGCGCATTCTCATTTTTTCCCCTTTCTTTCTCCTCATTATTTCACAGGAAACCACTTATTAGCTGCGTTGAGAAACAACTTTTAGGAGAACATATGACTGCAATACTACAAAAGGGTATGTTTGTGTGGGAGACTTTATGTATTTTGTGGCTCGCTGTGAAATAGTTGTGATTAAAATTTTAAGTAAAGTACAGTATGTGACCAAAGCAAAACAGGTTATCTACCCTCCTTGTAAAGCTGTACTCACTGTTTTATTTTTCAATTTGTGGAACTGATTTGGTTATAAAAAAACTTAGTCGTAGGTAATTTTTTTTTCAGTATATGAAATATATATGTACACATGCAATAATGTGTAATGTTTCTGTTGCAGGTCTGAGCACTCTGCTGGATGAGAACCGTGTGACTGAGCTAGCCCTCCTCTACCAGCTCTTCAGCAAGGTGAAGGGAGGACTTCTCACACTGCTGCAGTTCTGGAGGGATTACATCAAGGTATACACATTAAGACAGCATGTGCTAAGTCCTTTTATGTCTGAGAAATGCATATAAACATTATTGTAATCCATCTCTGGTCTTAGTCCTTTGGTGGAGAGATTGTATGTACTCCGGAGAAAGACAAGGACATGGTGCAGGAGCTACTGGACTTCAAGGACAAGATGGACAATGTGGCACAGAGCTGCTTTACCCGGAACGAGGGATTCATCAACGCCATGAAGGAGGCGTTTGAGACCTTTATCAACAAGAGGCCCAACAAACCTGCTGAACTCATTGGTACACAACCGTAAATAATTTTACGTAGCACATTGTATTGTGTGTTTTTATCAATTCCACCTTGTGGTAACAGCTTTATTGTTTCCCATACAGCTAAATATGTGGATTCTAAGTTAAGAGCAGGGAACAAGGAGGCTACAGAGGAGGAGCTGGAGAGAATCCTGGACAAGATAATGATAATCTTCCGTTTTATACACGGTCAGTTACTGTTTACAACTCTGTGTGTGGTGGATGCATATGTCTGAGTGCTTTCTCAGTCAATTAGCGTTACTAATCACTATGAAGCGTTACAGTCTGATGAGACCTCTTGATCTCTGTCTCATCCCTCCAGGAAAAGACGTGTTTGAAGCTTTCTACAAGAAGGACTTGGCCAAGCGTCTGCTGGTTGGCAAGAGTGCTTCTGTTGATGCTGAGAAGTCCATGCTCTCCAAGCTCAAACACGGTGAATCTCTAGTCCAATATATCTTGAATTAACAAGTTGTCATCAATCAAAATCCTTCTCTGAGTCATTTAAGTTTCTGTGAGTTAGAAAATATGTTTACATGCAGTTTATTGGATTTAATTGCTACAGTACGAGCAGCTGAAGCACTGAAGTGAAATCTATATACATATGGTATAATATAGTCTGTAATTGGTGCGTATGTGTTGGTGTGAGAATACGTCAGCTGTGACTTCAGTGGTTTTGACTTCCTGCAGAATGCGGAGCAGCATTTACCAGTAAGCTCGAGGGGATGTTCAAAGACATGGAGCTGTCTAAAGACATCATGATCCAGTTCAAACAGGTAACATAAAGTTACAAACATACTGTATATGTGCAGATGGTATATATGCATTCCGCTGCACTGTGTCATTAAATTATGCATTTTTCATGCATAATTGATGTGATATTTTCTACTCAGTATATGCAGAACCAGAGTGAGCCCAGCAACATAGAACTTACTGTTAACATCCTCACTATGGGCTACTGGCCTTCATACACACCCATGGAGGTCCACCTGCCCCCAGAGGTGAGTTTTTTCTGTGTTTGGGTGCTGTTCTTTATGTGCAGATTGCTACAACCAGCAATCTTGGTACAAGTTGAATCTTTTTTTTAATGTTTCGGTAGATGGTAAAACTCCAGGAGGTGTTCAAGCTGTTCTACCTGGGCAAGCACAGTGGGAGGAAGCTGCAGTGGCAGCCGACACTGGGCCATGCTGTACTAAAGGCAGAGTTTAAAGAGGTGAAGACTCAGTACATCTGGAGGGAAGAGAGACAGCTTGAGAAAAGATCTGAACTGCACTGACAATGATCATTTTATCCTGCAGGGTAAGAAGGAGCTGCAGGTCTCCCTGTTCCAGACCCTGGTGCTGCTGATGTTTAATGAGGGAGAGGAATTCAGCATGGAGGAGATTCGCACTGCCACCGGCATAGGTTAAACCACATATCTTAAAATATGTAGTACAACTATTCTTTTGTGGGAGACCCACCTGCTGTGGTACCTGCTGTGTGACACAGTGTATCAATCTCTTTTGTCCCGTGCAGAGGAGGGAGAGCTCAGGCGTACGCTGCAGTCTCTGGCCTGCGGAAAAGCACGGGTCCTCAACAAGAACCCTCGAGGGAAAGACGTGGAGGATGGAGACCGTTTCAATTTCAACAACGATTTCAAACACAAACTGTTCCGCATCAAGATCAATCAGATCCAAATGAAGGAAACGGTAAAAGAGTGCATTTCTTCCTTTCTGCGCACACTCTTCCTCAACCAGGGCTTACTTTTAACCATTTTTAAAAACATTTTCTTCACAGGTAGAGGAGCAGGTGAGCACCACAGAGCGTGTGTTTCAAGACAGGCAGTATCAGATTGATGCAGCTGTGGTGCGCATCATGAAGATGAGGAAGACCCTCAGTCACAACCTACTGGTATCAGAGCTCTACAACCAGCTGAAGTTCCCAGTCAAGGTGATGTATCTTAAGCTTTTTATTCTCATGATTTATATTTTTCTTTTTAGCACACACACATAGAAAGCTCATCACTTTGCTTTCCTCTCTGCAGCCGGGCGATCTGAAGAAGCGCATCGAGTCGCTCATAGACAGAGACTACATGGAACGTGACAAGGAGACTCCAAATCAGTACCACTATGTTGCCTGAGGGGGTTACCACTGTCACCGCCATGCTTTCCTCACAGCAAGCAAACGGCTGCCCCCCCCCCTTCCCCCTCAAAAAAAAACAAAAAAAAACAGCATTGCAGCCCCTCAGCCACCCGACTCTCCTCTGGTGCCCACCTTTCCCTTCATCCACAGTCCTGGACGCAGCATCCAGATCACACAGAGCTCCAGAGAGACAAGAGAGACTTGGCTGTACCATTACCCCACTCTGCAATATCTTTAGTGGGACTCTGAAATGGGGCTGGGGGAGTGGCCCGGGTTGTTGATGGTTGGTTTATGCGACTTACAGATCTGCTAATGCAAAACTCAACTGAAAAATAACTAGCACTTTCCTGTTTTCGTTTTTGTTCGGGATTGGGATTTTTTTTTTTTCTCCATCACGTCGTTCTAAAAATCACTTATTTTCTACTATAGTTGGTTTGTCTTGAGTTTTAAGATTTTTTTGTTTTGTTTTTATTTTTTTTATTTTTTTTTTTTGTTCAAGGTGTTCTCTTTATGAATGGCTGCATAAACTGCTGAGTGTATAAACCTGATTGGTTGGTTGCTTGGTTTGGCAGAGAAACAGCTGCTGAGGACAAAGAGAAGAGACTCGGGGATGGATGAAGTGGTCCAGAGGGGGCTGATTCAGATGTGTTTAGGGTCAGGGGGAGGGGGGGTCGTTGCTTGTAACACGGACGCTAATCGATACGCAGGCAAGCCACTTGGGTATGTCTTTGGGTTATCTTGTATGTTTTGACCAAAATGTCCAAATGTCCAATGTCATGTGCTGACGTTTTTGTAGATCAGATTGTATTCTATGTACGAGTGAGAAAAGTGAACCTGAATAAATGGATATTTAATGATTCAATTAATTATTTGTAGATAACCAGCTAGAGGTAGTTTTGTTTTTTAATTTGTCATATTTTTTTTAGTTGTACACGTGAAGGATTTGCCTCTCTCAGCTTGAGCTAACCATGTAGGTCTTCACGCTCACAGCTCTAAATCAATCTTAGCAACAAAAAAAAAGCATAACAAGTTATTAATAGTGAAATAAGGGCAGTTTTGGGAAATGATGCAACAAGGAAGTGGATTTCTGTCTGTTCCCATGCACATTATGCTATTTTCAATAAATTACAATCATCACTTTGATAGAAAGGATTTAAATACCACCAGTTACCAAAACATGGAACTGAAAATGAAAGGGTGGTAGTTTCATTATCACAGCAGGGGATGTACATCTAGTGTATGGTTAAGAAATAGGTCTTAAGCAAACATCTCATCAAGAGATACTCTAGTTGTCTGGCATCATAAGACAAGGAACCTGCATGTCTTTTGTTAAAAAGAGTGGTTGAAGTATGCAGGGAGAATGTAGCAGGGTGCTGATAAGTCTCGGACAGCAGCATTAAAGCAGCCTCTGCGTTCCTTCTAGGGTTTTGCACACCCTCGTGAATTGATGAAGGTGTCAGCTGACTACCCGCAACACATGAACTTGCAAGCCTGCACAGCACAGGGGGTGTATGAGAGTGTGTGTGTGTGTGTGTACTCTCACATGCTTCCTGCCCTTATGGCAAACTATATGTTGTGCTCCAGATCGTACCTTTTATAATAATAAAGGAATGTGTCCATGTGTGCACTCACCCCTTCATGGCTTCACTATTTTACCCGACAACTACTGTATTTAATACTATATACTTGGTATTCAGTGTGAAGATGAGGCCAACCAACCCACCGACGCCAATGAATGTGATTCAGCATTTGGTTTTGGTGTATTCCCCTCCCAGCTCATTACATTGTAATTACTTTTAATTCATCAACCCTGACATGACACTTGTGTGAGTTCCCCGGAAACACGAGAGGTCGTTTTCATTGTAACGTTATTCCTGGAAGTGCACTATTTTTCTCATAAGGTGTCTGCTTACACCCTGTTCGTAACACCTCACCTACAGTGATGCAAGTCTGTAAAAAGTCATATTTAACAGCAAACATTTTTTAAAAATAGTTACACAGGTTAAAATAGTGATGTGTGATACGCTGCTGTTTATTCGTGACATTTTGTTTTTATTATGGAGCACGGTTGACGGCCTTGAATAGAGCTCACAGATAAAGACAGAGGGGGAGGGAGGGGGGCGGTCTCACGTGACTGGGTAGCTCTAAATGCTACCAGTTCACATGACAAGATATGGCTTACTTAGTCAGTGTGGTTATGACCGACTCTTAACCGCGTTTAGAGAGCGTTTTTTCCCAGCGGGACATGCTTCCTGAATACTAAATAACTGTTATTCTCTATCTCCAGACAGCAGAGAAACGTAAGCTACAACAGCGACGCTTCAGTTTTTGCTAACGGTCCGTCAAGTCAAGTGCAGTTTGTGCTGCGCCGCACCGTAGACCCACCTGCGCCCGAAGCAGCGACGACAACAACAACACTGCTCCGGGTTCCCACCACCACCACCACCGGTCTTAACAGAAGGACAAAAAAAGTGAATTCTGCTTTGTGGTGTCGTTTAACCTGAAGGATGAAACTCCGTCACGCTTTGGCCTCGCTCATTATCGCCTGGTTAACGGTTTTGGGTGAGTGTTATGCGGTTTAAAGGTGCTCATCGCCGTCCTGCACCGACCGTTTGACCAATCGACGTCAGTAAACCTGTTGTTGCTTAGTCGAATGTTATCCATGCTAACGTAGACAAACGGTTGTTGACGACCTAAACAAGTAGTCGATTAATCGTACAGTTGTAACTGGCTGCCAGTGATGGAACTTAACCGAGTAAATTTTAGGACTGTAAATAACGATTATTTTCATTATTGATTGATTAGATTATTACTTTTCCGATTAATCGTATGGTCTATGAAATGTCATTGTCGAAATTTAAACTCCCCAGAACCCAAAGTGACTTCCTAACAAATCTTTCTTTGTTCGAACAAAAGTAGAAAACCGAAACATCTATTTAGTTTATGGCGAATTGTGACAGCGTAAAGCTACAATTGTCTGTCATTTGACAAGCTGAAACAAGTTTGTTACTATTTTTGCTTGTTAAATGTGTGAAACTACTATGATTATCAAAAGAGTTACGATCAAGTAATCGGTTAATCAACTAATTGTCTTAGCTGTAGTAAAGCACACAGTGCTATATTCAAGTACAAATGTGATACTCCTACTCCACTAAAATTTTGAGGGAAATGTTGTACTTTTAGCTCCACCAAATTTATTTGACAGTTTTATTAACTAGTTACTTGACTAAGATTAAGGTTTTGGACATTTGAAGACGTCACCTTGAAATTGGGATGGACGTTTTTCCCAATCATTTTACCATCCAAATAACTATTCAATAATTTATGAAGAGTAATTGAAAGAGAATAATTTAAGTAATTGTTACTTGTGGCCCTGATTGATTGATTAATCGAGCAGGTAATTGGCAGATTAATTGGTTATAGTCACTCATGGCTTTGCTTGATATATGAACATAAAAAGGGACTTCCTGGTGTAGGTCAACTCCCAGTGGAAACGTAGATATGTCCCTCCAAAATCCAAAGGTCAGCAGTCCTCAGAGAGTTAGGTCAAAACAAAGCTGAGAGGTCCCTGGACTTTATTCGATTTGATTCTATTCTATTCTAATGTAAGGCCCAGGTTTTGTTAATGTTTTGGACCAGCAGATTGGCCTCATTGTTGTGTCATTTGAGAGCTTCACATGACTGCAACGATGGCTTTGTGTTGCACGCAGCCCAGCAGGGGCCTTCTGTACTGACAGTGCTAGTTTATGGCTGGTTTAATCATCCTGAACACACACAGGCACCTGGCTGCTGACACAGGAAAACAGGCCAATACTGTTGTAGTTTCAGTAGTTGCAGTATACCTTTTTCCCAACCTGTATATAAGTGAATTACTGTAGGTCTTTTGTCTTCCACTAATGAACATGTGAGAACTTCTGCTCAAGACCCTGGTGACCTTAGAGTTTAAGCCTGCCAGCACCAGCATTTCCTCTCAACATAAGGAGATACTATTCTTTTTTCTTTGTGTTTTTTTTTCTTAGCTCTCTCCACACCAACTGTCTAACACTGCTATCTGCAGCTTCATGCTTTGTACACACACCCGCTTTTACCTCATGATCACATTGCAGTGTTGTGTAAACTGTCTGCTGTGTGTTTACAGGGTGAACACAGAGGTGACATTGGGGTCAAGTTTCAGCAAGGCAGCAAGGGAGGAGATGGTGTGTGATTGACAGAGATTGAAGCGCAGCGCTCTCTCCATTAGTATCAGTGGATTGTATTAATGCAGAAAGCTGAAGATGAAGGGAAGACAGGGCAGGGAAGTGAGAGGACTGTGAAAGAGGGAAGAGCTCAGTCAGTCGGCTGTGTAATAACTGAATTATGAAATTAATACCAGTAATGTGGTGAGCAGATTTATTTATTTATTTATATAGTGCCAAATCACAACAAAAGTCATCTCAAGGCACTCTTCATAAAGAGCAGCTCTAGACCGTACTCTTTAAAATAGGTATTTATAGAGAGAGACCCAACAACAGACCCAACAGATAACACCACCTACAAGCCAAATGTGAGATGAAGCTGTCTCTCAGCAGTATAAACATCTTTTCAATTCCAAAAATCCCTCCTAACAGTAAACTATTGTTAGTGGCATGTGATTTTGGAAACCTGCCAGCACTGAATTATTATTTTTTAATCACAAGTAGTTTTTATTTTAATGTTCTCAAACAGTTATTAAGTACTTCATTATGTAGGTCTGAGCAGAAAACAGAAGTACGTTGAGAATGTGTGTCTGTGCTGATGGAAAGTCAACCAAAGAGGAATAATGGTCACACATCTGAACCAAATTGCCTCACCTTCAGTATAGACATTCTGGGGAAATGTTTCGCAAGTAGTGAAACTCCTGCATTGCATTACTGTGTTATAGAATGGGTGAGAGTTTTTAAGGATTTTTAAGGATATGAGTTGTGGGGTTGATAAGTATATGAGTCCTTAATAGCCACTGTAGTTTCCACACAATATGTTGGAGCACAGCACAGCCACTATCACACACACAGACGCACAGCAGTGAGTTGGCAGTTTCCAGGCCATAAAGGTATTAATAGCCTACAATGTAAGTGTGAAAGTTGCCAGGTTGGCTGAGTTGGTCAATGCTACTTGGTGAATCTGCTCACAGGAGCCACAGTCAGTATATCTAACAAGTATGGGAACTGACTCTGTGGGCTTTAAGTGCCATTAAGTGTCCCAGGAAGCCTCTGAAGTGAGCAAGCCTGTACAGTATAATGCCCTGCAACTGGCTCACTTGAATGCAACACAGCTGTCATCGATGTTATTAATGACCAATGTGGTTTTCCTGCTTTCTCATGTCAAAATGTCTGAGGGAGGTTTGTGTTTTTTATCCCTCACCGTTCGCTCTCTGTCGACCTCTGGTGGTGGCTTGTGTGAACTGCTTTAGTGTGTATGCACGACATGGCATCATGTAACACTGATCATGTTACTGTTATCATTTGTGCCCATTTTGTAACCTTTATCCAACCAAGAAAGTCAAATAAAAACCAGATAATAAATACGTATTCAATATGTTTAAGTGTGTCCTCTATTATCAGTACAGTAAAGCAAACTGACCTCTCATCTTCTGGTCAAGATTGTGGGATGATTTAAGTATTATGAATTAATGCTATGATATGTGTTCGTCCAGAATATGACAGGAAGACAGCTCAAAATAAGTATTTTTCCAGTATATTTTCAGTTTGATTGAGTTTGTTTGTAAGATATTTACTTTTATTGACCTGTGCCTCCATAATCATGATGTTCTCTCCTATAGGCTGTATTGAGGCTGTTACTTTTGAGGTGAAAGAGGGGAACTCCACCTGCATTAAGGCTGAGCTCTCTGCATCATTCTCCATCACCTACAACACCTCCAACAGCACAGTATGTACAGCAGTATTCTGGTTTCCAACAGTGCCATATTCCCCTCAGCTTATCACCAGCGCTGTATCTCCTTGTGAACACTGGTCGTATCGTTCATCTTTCCCCAGAGAACAGCGCAGGTCGCTCTGCCTGACTCCGCCACAGTCGACACAGGCAGCAGCTCCTGTGGCACAGACGGCGGCTCACCGTGGCTGGTGGCGGTGTTTGGACCCGGCCACGCACTGGGGCTGAGCTTTTCAACCAATGGGAGTCTGTACAGCGTTGCTAACCTGACGCTGCAGTACAACCTCAGCGACACATCAATCTTCCCTGAGGCCAACAGCTCTGGTGAGAACACCACGACAAACTTGTGCTTGTATAGATAATAACATTTACGTCCAATTCAGATATATAAAGTAAGTAAAGAAAATGTTTATAGTGTTTAAACCAGATATCAACAAATACACAGCAAATGGGCTTGTATACAAAGGTTATAGACGTGACTAATTTGTTGTATGTTTAATTGTGTCCTAGATGTGGTCACTGTGGTGTCGGCTTCAGTTGGGATCTGGGCGTCAATCAACACCACCTACCGCTGCGTGAGCCCCACCACTTACAGAGCTGGTGGAACAAATGTCACTTTCTCTGACATGAGGCTAGAGGCGTACATGCCCGGAAATGACCTGAGTCCCACAGGTACGACTCGTGGTTGTGTTTCTGTTCCTGAATGGGTGGGTTTCTACTAAGTTTCACCTGCTTTTTAATGATTGATTATATTGTTGTTATTTATTATTTTTCTTGTCACAGAAAGCGTATGTATGGCGGACAGGGCCAGTACTACAGCTCCTCCTACCACTGCTGCTTCTACTACAACAACAGCTCCACCAACACCAACCCCTCCTGGAACACCTGAGCGGGGCGACTACTCTGTGAAAAACAGCAACGGCTCAGTTTGTCTCCTGGCCCAGATGGGACTGCAGTTCAACGTCTCCTATGTCTCTAAATCTCAGAATAAGGTAATGTGGGGCTTCATGGGCAGTAAAATAAGTGTTGAATTTGTCATAAATACAAATAGTTTAAACAAACTTTTTCTCTACTTTGCCAGACTGTCCAAGATTTAGTAAACCTGACCCCCAACCTGACAATATCATCAGGATCATGTGAAGCCAGCAGAGCTACCTTGGTTTTGACACAGGAGCAAACCACCAGACTCAGCTTCACCTTCACTCTGGTAAATTCATCTTTTTTCACCTCTTTTTTGTGACTTTAGCATCATGGTCAGTTTGTGTGGATACAAGTGTTCATTCAGCTCTCACTCCCGTCCATAGAACTCCACGTCCGGCAAGTACCACCTGAGTGGGATAGCTCTGTTTGCTAATTGGTCCGATATGACTGGTATGTGATATGATATACTGTGATAAGATAAACACTTTTTTTTTCCGTTACCTGTTTAATTTAAAGAAAAATACTGATCCGCTTCTCTCCACAGCTCCCTTCTCAGCCACTAACACCAGTCTGAACTACCTGCGGAGCACGCTGGGCCGCTCTTACATGTGCAACGCAGAGCAAACTTTAGTTGTGGAACCAACCTTCTCTCTCAACACATTCAGACTGCAGGTCCAACCCTTTGGAGTCACCACCAGCCAGTTTGCTACAGGTATATCTAATGTTTTTTCTTAGCCATTTTATTCCAATGTTATCGCTGTCCTCTGGTCTCCATTTTGTTAATGATGGTGGAGTTTGTTTGGAGTAGGTAGCCTATGAAAGCCTGAGAAAGCAGCCTGAGATTATCAGACTGAATTAGCATTTCACTGAAGTTAGTGGTTGGTTAGGAGCAGTTAACTGTAGAAATATGCACATTTAAAGGAATAGTCTGGCATTTTGGGAAATGTGCTTAATTGCTTTTTTGCCAAGGATGGGACGTGGTTCCCATGGAACCCTTGAAAGTTTGTGAATTTGAGAAAAAAGATCAAGGTCTTGATTTATGTCTCAAACTGTGAATTGAAGGGCTCTTCGGTGTTAGAGGACTGGGTCTAGAAAGTAATTGAAGATGATGTGGGAACCATTTTGGGATGAAAAGATCAAAGATACACCTAAACACAGAAGCTATACAACATGTTAGTCAGTGAGCTTTAGAAAAGCTGTAAGGTTTATTTTATCACTCTGGAAAGAGTTTCCAGTCTTTACTCTGAGCTAAGCTCAGCTGCTGCTGGCTATAGCTTCATATTTAGCTGGCAGACATGACAATGGTATTAATATCCTCATCAAGTCTTGACAAGAAAGGAAATAAGTGTAATTGTCAGTATCAGATTTTTCATTGGGAGTTGCCACTGGCTAACTTACAACAACTTGTTTAGCAGCATCAAGCTCATCTGCACTTGTTGCCAATTTTGTGGCAATTTTCTGTCACTGTTTTCATGCCTCTGGCACAGGAAGAACTCCCAGTGACAAACATCTGATTGGCTCGGGCGTTTCCAACTAACGAGGAAACGACCATTAATGAGCACAAAACCAGAACTATGTGAATAGCAGAGATGCGAGTAGAGAGAGATTGAGTGGTCTGGAACAAGGCCCAAGCAGGCTTTCGTCAGTAAAATCACCAGTTCAGAATCACCCCTCAGTAATCCATCTGTTGAAGCTGCAGTTGGATGGGGCATTTACTGACTTTGTAATATAACATTCAATTCTCACCCTTTCTGTCTCCAGCGGAGGAGTGTCAGATGGACCAAGACCAGATGCTCATCCCCATCATTGTCGGGGCAGCTCTTGCCGGCCTGGTGCTGATCGTGCTCATTGCGTACCTAATAGGCAGGAAGAGGAGCCATGCTGGATACCAGACCATCTGAATGGACCCCTCATTTAACTTAAACCTGACAGACTGATGAACCTTTAGTGAGTGAATGAGCGAGTGGACGTGAGTATGAGTGAATGGAAGCCGTTGTTTCTCTGTGGTGAGTGCATGTTTCCTATGTGACCTCTGGATATTTTTATTTTCCCTTCACTTTTATCTGTGGAATGATGATGAGAAGCCAAATACCTGCTATGTTTTGATGGTGTGCATCTTAATGAAGCTTCAGAGGACTGAGTCTCCACATAATCAAGGATGGAGGCAGTTTGCGTTTTGCTTTAATGCACCATCAGCTGTTTGGATCTACTCTTGTTTCATTATGTTCTAGGATTTGGTTGAATTTGCTTGAACTGCTGTTTGTTGTTTTTAGCTATGTAATTATTTATATTAAAAAAAGCAATATCCCATGCAGTTAAAGAGGAAGAGACAAATTAACTGGCCAAAGTTTAAGTTCCTATGGCTTGTCCACTCTTGGTCAAAAGTCAAAGTAAACAAGTATTTTTTTATAACATCATGAGCACAAGATAATCCCAGTGACTCTAAGAGAAGGGATTACTCTGAATGTGTCTTTTTCAATCATATTCCTCCACAGTGGAGATCGATAAAAGCCTGAACTGCGCCTGTCAGTGCACTGAGGCACAGTAAGGTAACTGGTAACAATGATGGTAAAAATGTGGATTGCTGCTTTGTGTTAACAGCATGCAGTGGTCCAGCCATGCGAGTGCGACTCTCTGTTACTAAAATTCATTTAACAGGACAAGTGAACAGGTGCATGGGTTTCTATTCTCACTTTTCCCGCCAGCCTCTCCCATGTTAAAAGAGATGTTAATATGAATTGTAGTGATTTTATCTTTTATTTTTATAGAAAATGATGTGATCTCGTTTTCTATTATGCATCTTACTGAAAGTTAATAAAAATCTTAAAAATCCTGGATAGATTTTTTTCATGCAGCAGGACCTTTTTATGTTTTTTTTTAATCTAGTTTTGTGTGAAATAAATATGGCTGTTTACTCAGAGCTGTTCATCCAGGTGTACATTACATAGAGTACTCAGAACTGGGATCAACACCAAGGTTATTTCTGTCCAGTGCAACAAAATCTGATATCAGTACTACGGCAGTTTTAAAGGGCCCTAAAACCCAAACACAGCACGAACTGTACACACCACTGTTAGAGAGAGCAGAGCCCTTTCAGTTGTGCTTATATTGCTTCACCATGGTGCATTTGAATCAACTGCATCATATACTGAATTGTTTAAAGTTGTTTCTGTCATGAAATCAATATAATTGACATTGGATTACCAAAGCATGTTCTGCCAGCATGGTTTATCATGTATGGTCAACAAAATTAGTTATTAGTCTTTATAATATTCATTACTGAGACGACAGTGTGAAATACAGTAGGCAGGTTCCTCTTGGCTGTGTTTACAATGTGCAACACATAATTTATCTGATCTGGGCATTTGCTGCCAAGACTTCATTGTCTCTTCATCGGAGTAAAGTGCATAAATCCACATTTTAACAAAAAAAAAGTCACTTAAAATAACATACATTGATTTCAAATGGAATTGTCAGCCCATACAGCACATTACTAAAAATATTCTCACATGATCATTCATTTACATTTAGGTTATATGGCTGTCTCAATGTGTGATTAAGACAAAAATTACATGGAGTAGTTATTGTGACTTGAAGTCAGTTTTTAAAAAAAAGTGCAAACAAGCGGTTCCTCCCAGTGGAATGTGTATTGACTTTGAACAACAGGTGGGTCAGTTTGGGTCATGACTCTTCTGCGATGATGCGAGATCGACATGTTGCCCGCAGCTTAGTCAACGTTGCCATGGGGAGACTTCCTGGTTCAGTGAAGATTTTCTAGGAAAGCCAAGAAACAGCAGGATTATGGGATTAACAAAAGCACATTACAAGGGATGTTCGTCATTTCATGTATCGGTTCTTCTTTTACCTGCATGAAAGTGTGGCATTCGTCAACAAATGGTCCATGGGTGATCTGCTTGAAGTTTTGGCAGACATCTGGCAGTGACTGGGCCTGTTGAATCAGAGCCTGGTTGTGGTGGATCAGTGTCAGAGCCACGCGGAACAAGATTTTCGAGCCCTCGTAGAACAGGCAATCCCAAATCCGCAAAACTGTCTGCAGAAAAACAGCAATGAGGAAGTGAATCCCAACAAGTCATGATGAAGTTTGACCTGTGGTTTAAACATCAAGTGCAAGATTATGTTTAACAACCAGTTGTAGATATTGTACAAAGAGTGACATCCAATTACCATCAGATAGTGTAAGTAAACTACTGAAATCCTCTTGGTCATTGTTAGAGTTGTTATGGTGATATCTGAATGACTTGCTGTATTTCTAGTGCACCAAAAAGCGGTGTGCTTGTATTGTTAAGGTAGAGGATCTGAAAAACTACAGTGAAACAATATTTTAAATAATTGTAACAAAACTCAAATTTAAATCACCAGCTACTTTACAATGTGTAACTCAGGTGCTTGTTTTAAGAGGATCTGTTGCTGTTAGTGTCCAAGCAACGCTGAATCAATCTGAAATCTGAATCTGAAATTAGTGAGAAGTCATGTCCAAGCAACTGCTACTGATTGGTCACAGAGCCTGAGTGTGAGGGGTGAAATAGCATGAACATCTGCATGTGTTACATCCTCCCAGTAAAGCTCCAAGTGTGTTTGAACTAACGTAGCAGTCCACACCCTCCCCAGGCCAACAGAGGGAGTTAGCAACAACTAAGACTGTTGTATATGGTGGACTGACTGTTTTAAAAGAGAAGAAAATGAGGAATCCACTAAGCAACAGCAGCACTGCCATAAAAGACAGATTTAATGAATTGTTTACTACAGTGAATGGTGTTTTTGACAGTACTTTTATTGTGAGAAATTAGAGGCTATGTAACATTTACGTTTAGAATAATATTGGTATCGTGAATTAGTGACGTCACCTCTACTGGCAAGATGTCTATGTAGAGACAGATGAACCATCGGGAGACCACCAGGGTCCACATGACGTTATGATCCACCATGGTCTGCCATACTCTGGGGATTTTCATTTTCACAAGCTCCCCTAACACCTCCTGGTCCGTCTTCAGCCCCAGCATGGCTGGACTGTAGTAGTCTGTATCAACACACACACACACAGTTGTGAGTTATACACACTGCAAGCACATATATACAAATCAATTCCTGTCGCACAAAAGCTGGACAAACTGCTTAAATGAAAAACCCAATTAAATGAAATTACTCCTGCTGCTACCAAATTTTTCCTAATTTAAACTAACACTCCCTTGTTTGAGTGAGTGTAGGTCTTAAGCCACGGTCAGATAAAGACCATGTGACCTCTTATGAGATTAGTCTTAGCCCAGAGCAAAGGGACAACCAGAGCACCTACACGCATGCACCTGTCAAGAGGCTAGAGCAATGGAAAACACACACCTGGTAAAATTCTGCTGAGTAGTGCATCCATCAGCCAGAAGGATTTCTCTTCATCCTTTGTGATGATAAGTAGATACCCAGCTATGAAGTTCATCCCCTGAGGACAAAGGGACACATACACAGGTTGCACATGAAGAGAGCACATAGAGCTCTACAACAAAGCATCCAGAGGAGAGACCGCTAAGTTTACACTGGACATGAAATAAGGAGAGAAAAAAACAGGCTACCTGAGTATGATTAGAGATGAATGGGGTCTAGATATACTACATTAGAGACCATCAACACAGCTCTGCTGCCTGTTTGAATTGCAAAACAAGCTGCATATGGTCTGGTGAATGAGATTTGCCTTTCAAATGCTGATAATTAACATAAGGTTACACTGAACTGACACTGACACACACATACTTTCTTTGGATGTATAAACATAAGTGTGGGGGAGCTCACTGAGGTTACAGGTAAGTACTGATAATGCTGTAGAAATTCACACGTATACACTCAAATTAAGTTTGCATTGTCTACTTCATTTTGCCTATAAGGATTTGAGGGCTTTTTCGAATAATTTTTGTCCCATAATCTACAGCAATACTGTGAAGTACTGTGTTGTTCTGACCCACATTATCAGCACAGAATCATCGCACAAGGTCCCTGATAATACTGAGTATAGTCACAGTAAGAACAGAATCCTGCAAAAATCCCTTTATTCTCAGCAGTTCAGCGTTACCTGGCAGTAGCCCACCGCTTGGTTGTGGTGACCATACGCCAGCAGCACATTGTTCAGAGCTTTCTGCAGACATGGGCTGGATGTCTTACGGAACAGGATGTTGTCTGGAAATGTTCTGTTCAAGTCTAAAAATAAATAAATAAACAAATAAAAAGACCACATTACTCTGTGCTGTGTGTTTGTGTATGTACACAAACATGAGAGCGGGTGAAAGAGAAGCAGCAGGACAGAGAAACCTTGTAGTCTTATGTTAAGATTACATGTCTAAACATTAACCTGAATATCAGAACTTTTATAGTTGTTTTTGGCAACAAATCTAACATCACAGAAGAAGCTGTGGGGACTCCACCCTGCTCAGGTCAACAGTGGAAAGTACTGTAGCACTAAAAGGAGCTGCTGTGCAAGTTTCATGGAGAGTTCAGAGCACAGTTCTTTTTTCATTAAGGATTAATTGTTTGTTGTGATAATTTTACAAAGCTGTTAAAATAAAAACTATTTCCACTGTTCACTTTTCTTTTTGTACCTATCTCTCATTGGCTTTCCTGAAAGAAACAATGCATCTCCAACCCTTGAGTTCTTTCAATGCTCTGCCATTTTTGTTCTAGATGCCCTGTCAGTATCTCACACATGGAAACTTCTGTTTGAGGAGCAGTCTCCCTGACTCACAAAGCCATACATAATGTACTGTAAGTCATACTTAGCACCAAACTATTCTGTAAAGTGCACAGGCTCTGAAACACCAAACTGTTGGGCATCACTGTAGCTGACTGTTGCCTGTAGGTTTTGCAGTGTGTCTGGCACCGCTGGCTATAGTCAGCATTTATCAGCAACCGTTGAGCCGAATCAGCAAACTGAATCAGCCTCAGGGGCACTCATCAAGAAAAAAATTCCCTGACCTGGTGCTCAAACGCAATCTGTTATTTTACTCTGAGTGCAGTTTCTCTGCTGTTTTTATCTCTGGCGTTTATTGTTTCACAAGCAGAAAGCTACATAATGACTGCATCAGTGCAAAACAAAACTTCATAGTGCCAATTCCAATTTTTTTTCCAAATATACCATACGAAACTTTTAAAAAGATTCACTTTAGTTGTCTAATTTATTTTGTATGTTCATGACCATCTTTAGATTAGAGACAGTTATTTTTTTCCCTGATCAGGGGTTAGTTAGAGGTTTAAATGCAATTTATAACAGAGGACATAAGGCAATGCGTCTGTGCCAGGGCTCATCACTGTTCACAGCCTGACCTGTGCAGATGGTCTCTGCCAGTTTGGGGTCGTGCTGGGCTCCCAGAAGAGACTGGTAGTATCCTGGGTTCTTCTCTAACTGGTCTTGAGCCCCGCTGGCTGCCATCCAGATCAGAGCCCGGTGCTCATTGGGAATCCCCTTACGCACGTAACGTTTTACTGAGGGAGAGGGGGGGTAAAGTTATTTTATGCAAGTCTCACTCTTTGAGGATATGTGCGTGTTCAGTCTTCACACTTACATTTAACATTCTTCTGCACCTTGCCTTTGCCCTTCAGTAGTTTGGACCACTTGATGGTCCGTCGAGTGAGCACAACTAGATACTCAGACATGAGCTCCTCATAGGACTCATAATCAAAGTCCTCTGAGCGCTCAAAGCCATATGGATCCACCCTGAGCCAAAAAGCATGAGAGAAGAAACTGTTAACAACTAATGAAACACATCTATGGATAAATCGCTTTGTAGCATGTCTAGCCACATAAACTGTATCCACAATCTGGCTGTAGATGAAGAAATTGTGGGTGTGGGTGGCTCAACCTAATGCCTTAGGTAACAAGATAATCTTCCGGTGGCTTAACCCTTTCATGAGAGCAATGTCATCCCTAAAGAAGAAATACATCCACAGACCAGAGATGTGGTAGTATCCTAGGTCTGTTTTGAAAAACCCTCCCTCACTATGTACCAAAAACAGTCCAGACTTGGTGTGCCTGGTGTGGCTGTGCAAACACACGGTGAACATGAAGGTATCATTAAGCAAAGATTATGTTCCTCACTGGGGTATGTCACTGTTGACAAAATAAAAGCAAGGGCACACATTGGATATTTCAGTGTGGAGTCTGCGAATGTGGCAGTTGATTTCAAGTGTTGGTTAGGGTTATCACTGTCTGTTTGAACAGTGAAACAGCTCTCCTTTTCACCGAAAATAACCCTTTGCCACAAACTGAAACGCTAAGTATTGATTTCACACATCTGCAGTTCCACTGAAATTCAAAATACACTCAGTTGCCAGTTTAAGCAATACACATACATAAAAACTACTACATTCTAGTACAACTGTCCTGCAATAAATCCAACCCTCATGAAGATTATATCATTCAGTTTGTTTGTTTTTTTAAGCCATTCCTGAGACATTTGTCACAAGCTCACGTTGTAGGTGTGTGTAATTACTCTCACTGCCAGGACGGGGAGACAAAAAAATCAACACTGCAGGTTTTACATATTCAAATTGCTTCGTTTTGTTTGACCATCAGTCAAAAACCCAAAGATGTTTAGTTAGCCATCATAGAAAACTGGGAAATATTCAAACTGAGAAGCTGGGACAAGGGAATTTTAAAAAAATTTTTTGCTTTAAAAGACTTAAAACCATTCCTTAAGTATGAAAATTGTTGCCATTAATTTTCTGTCAGCTATAAATACACTGATGAACCAGTCATCTCAGCTCTAGAGCACTGCTGGACTGGTTGGTTTAGGTGCCTGAGGCAATAATATAACTGCCATGTATACCTGGGGTCAAAGGGGACCATGCAACAATTTTTTACCCAATGGCCCCCTGTGGTGTTAATACAGCCATGTAAAATTCACAATACAATGCAAATGATAATATATGGGATAAAAATAAACTACTAATAACCTCCAGCAGTTATCGCGAGTTGTAGAAATAACGACAATGCGTAGCCGTTAGTTGGTCGTAACGGTTTAAATGTAGTTAGTTAGCTAACGTTACTGCTCACATTTTCCGCGAAATGAGGAATAAAAGTAACTGCATGCTCAGAATTTACTTATGAGGTAAGTTACTCAATTACAGTTGAACTTTCAACATGGATAAAATATGGTTTTGAGTGTTTAGCAGGTGGAGTTAACCGTTAAAGAGAGTTAAACGTTATGTTAGCTAACGTTACCTGTCCACTCTGTCTTTAGCTCTACCGTCGACGGCGGAGCGGGTCCGGTGGTTTGTCGCCTTGTTGTTCTTCTCCATCGCCTCTTCTGCCCCGGTGATATCCTGGAAATCCGTGCTACAGTCTCACCATGTACCCCCCGTGTTGTTGTTCTCCCAAAACAAAGCACAAGTTTACCAACAAACAGGTCGGAGTCACAGTTTAAAGTTGAGGTAAGTTAGCGTTCACTTTCTCCATGTTTGCGTGAGGAGACGAGACGCTGCTGCTTTTTTCTTCTCCTGGGATTAACGTGCTATTCTCGAAGAGGGAAAGCCGTGAAAAGAATCCTTAAGCTTTTTTCCCCCGAAACAGGAACAAGTTTTAGCCCAATTCTCCAAATATTTTATCGACCCGCTGATGTTCAAGCCGTATGGAGAGAGTGGAGTTTGCCTTGAGGTTTTTTTTTAATCGCCATCCACATGCACCTGCTGCTGCTGACCCCCCTCGTCTCCTCGGAGTGCAACTAACTGTAGCTATAACGTTCAAACATTACGACCAGCCAGACAGTTTTTTCTTTGTGTAACCCCAATGATTTAAATCTCTTCCACTCCTCCTGTCCGGACTGCTCCATGGAGGATTTCAGACTCGTGACGTTTGCCCCGGGACACACACGTCAATCAGACCTAATGCTGCTTTCAAGTAACTCCCGTAACGTCCCACTTCACAGCTCGCATGGGACTTCTGTTGCATTCACGAAGCTTTGGAGAGAAAAAAAGCGGAGCTGCTGTGGTTTTAAGTAATTTCAGGATAACACCAAAAGCCCCCTCCCATGAACTTAAACACCCAGCTCAGCTTAAACTGTCTCTATAGACAATACTATAGGCCTACATTCACTATGTGAACAGTGATGGCTTTACATGTTATATATAGAATAAGACAATAGTCATTTATTTACAGTAATGAACGGTAAAATGTGGCAGTTGCTGTGCCAAATTGTTGCTGCACTATTACCCTGAAGACTGAGTGTTAATAGCCTAGAGTTGTTCTGTTTTTTACTGTTTGCATGCATGCTTATTGCCTGGTCTATGTTCCACTGTGGTCTGTGAGGTCTATGGGTTTTTTTTTCTTCTCTGTATGCTGACATGCATATGTGGGGAAACGTTGAGCTTCAGTTTACTCTTTGCTCATGGTGTTTTTATGAAGTGTTAAAGCTGGTAAAACCTCTCCTCTCACATTAACCTGAACCATAAGCCGTTACCATGAAGTTAACCAGTTATCTTTGCCATGGGATATCTACTATTCCACTATGACCTGTTTATAATTCAGTTCAGTTCGGTATTACTTTATTTATCCCTGTAAAGCAATTGTATGCAGGCCGCCAACCAGCTCAACAGATACACACTCACAGTAAATAGGACAGAAATAAAGATCCTGTTGATCACAAAGATAGAAAGAAAGATTCAATGACTATGAGCTTAAAAACATTAATAAATAACTATAATATACATAAACATACTATAACATAAATTTCACTTACAACAATAAACAATGCACAAAGCAATGAGACTGTTTATAAATGCATTTAAAAAGGAACAGAGCAGGGGCACAGAGAGGATAAAAGACCTTGCATGTAACATCTAGTTTTAGTGTTCAGTGATACACTTATTTATCACTTATTCATATATTGACTTAATGAAAAAGCATAGCAACCCCTGTTTTGCAATAAACATCTGCAGCACTGAGGAAAAATAGGCAAAAGCACCCAATATTCATTTGGTATATAGAATATCACATTAATATCATCTGTTGACACAGATATAGCAACTTCCTGATCATAGAAGTCTCTAATTCCTTTTGCACTTTACGATGTTAGTATGTCCAATGACACCTGAAGGCAGCAAAAATGGTAAATAACCGCACCCTCTTCCGCACAGCCACGTTGCACAGGTGAGTGCAGACATCTGTTAACCTCTCTCTGCGGGGCAGAGCGTTGAGCGTTGGTCCAATCAAATATACCTGGGTTCAAAAGTATCTGCTGCATGGGTGATTTAAGGCCCCCACAGTCATTGTAATCATTGAAATCACATATAATACATAAAAAAAACTAACAAAATAATAATAAAGGTGTATGGCTTTTGAAATTAAATGAACTCAAAAATATGGCGCTCAAATTCCTCAGTGTCCTAACATCTGCACAGTTTCACATCCTTGAGGGAACATATGATGAATGAATGTTTTTTTTAATGAGCTAATAAAATATATATACAGTGTAGACTGAAATTACTTAAAAGTCTTGTACAAGTTAAGAGTGGAAAACTTTGCTCTCATGGGAAAAGGTGATGAGTATCAAAGCAAATGAAGCCAGCCTTACATCAAGTCACCAGATTTCAATTTGATTATGAGCTAATGAGAGAATCTGGAGCAGAGCTGCAGACACTGTGTCCCATCGCTGTCATTCAGCTCCAGACAGGAGTCAGACTGTCACAAAAATAACACTCTTCTAGTGCCTTTTTGTTGTAGTAGTTTCTTTTTTTTTTAAAAAAGCTAGAGAAGGGATAGAAATGTGGTTTGTGTAAGTTGTATACGTAAAGGACACTTACTTGTAAAATTACTCAAGGTGAAAAACTGTTATTGTTTGATATGGCCCAGACTTTAAGAGCCAGCCATAAACACCACAAATACCCTAATTCAATGTGTGTGTGTGTAGAAAGGAATGTGACTATCCAGAAATTCACTACATTTGAAGAAAGTCGTGCTAAGCCCTAAACCTAAATAAAATTACTTTAAATTTGATTTAAGCATTTCTGCTCCACATACACACATGGACAACTCCTTAACAACATCATACTCCTCATCAGGATAAGCCTCGGGATGGACAGATGATGGATCACGTAGGCCCCGATCTCTTATCCTCTTGTGAAAATGCCAGAGTTAAGTCCAAATGCAGATTTGTATTTCTGCAGTTGTGTAATCCTGCTGGTGAGCGGGCGGGGATGTAACTGCGAGTTGGATGAACATCCAACCACTGACATGTCTGGCACCGCTGAGTGACCATTTATCTGTTCTCAGCAATTGTCACTGCATGCTTTTTAGACTCACTGCAATTCTGTGTTAAGTGTGTGTTGGGCTCCATTCCACAGGTAGACAAGGTCATCTGTGTGTAAGCATGTCTTCATTCATGTGGTGGAACCTTGTGACCATTATGACCCTGTACTGTATCTGACCAGGTAATTTACATACACAGGAGCCAGTAGTAGTATTATTAGTAGTATGTATCTATATACTATAACTGAGCTCAATACATGGTTAGCATTTCTACTAAAATGACCATATTCCACTGTGCGAATAATGAATAAATCAGGCGGCAGTAAGAGTGTGCTATTTTAGTTTTGATAAGTTTATTTAAAAATAAATGAACAAGCTACAATCATTAAAATATAATACTGAGTTCTATTGTAATACTCACAGGGAAAGAATATATATATAGCATACAGTTAAACTTGAGCAGTGTGCACCTGACAATTGAATTATCACAGATTTATATTGAATTAAATCATAGTTCAGCTTCAAAATGAAATGCTCTTCTGTTGCCCAGTTGTCATATCATATTATGCAGTGTAAATGTTGGCGCACTATTTGTTTATCGCCCATTTTCTTAAAAGTAACAAATGTTATAAAGAGTTTTTGTTTCCCCACAGTTCTGCCATTTAAATTCAAGAGAGAAAAGTCACTGGAGCATTCACTGGGCCTTAAAGTCATACTGAAACTGATTCCAGATGCAGGATCAGAGAGATGATCTAGCAGAAAACAATAGGTGAGAGGACAGGAAGCCAATTAAGACTATTAAGATGCTACCAAGGAGGACTAGAGGGTAGTGTGGGACACAGGGAGGCAGTTTTAGAGTCATGTGCAGTTCCGCTGATAGCCAGTAGGGTGCAGGCCAGTGAAGATCAGGATTACTTGTCTATGCATTTGTCTGCAGATGCTGCCTTGTAGAGCGCCTCTCCCAGCTCCTCCAGGCGCTCTCTTTTGTCCAGATCCTGGAATAGGCCCGGGGGAACCTGGTTCATGCCGTGCATGAGGCCATAGAGACAGCCTGCGATCAGGCCTGTGGCTTCACTCTCACCTTAAACAACAGAGTGTTTTCACAAAAGTCCACAGTGAGCACAGCATGTGTTAAAAGTATGTTTTAAAAACAACTCACAGATGAAAAATGCAGTAGTTCTCACCTCCGTGGAACATGGCTCGTTTGCACAGCTCATTCCAGTCACTTCCTGCAGCCAGAAGGGCGTCGTATGCTATCATGGGGGAATCGTGACCTCTGCGGCCTGCACGGCCCTCTGAGCTCCAACGTTTATACATCTGTATGGACGGAAACAGAAAAACGGGTGCACTGTTGGAATTTAAATCTGTAGGTGAGCTTACCATGGTATATGTTTTGACACAAGACTTACCTTGTCTGTCTCCTCAGCATCATAGCGATCAGCGAACAAAGGTTTGTTCTGTCCTTCCTTGTCTATCTCTCTCTCTTCAAGGTAAAACTGCCACTTGGCCTCGAAATAGAACCAGTTTTCCTGATACTCTGCATAGGAACGTACAATCACACACTTTACTGGCATCAGCTGACAGTCATGCTCTCACAGATACATGCATACACACCAAACAGAAAATTACTATAATATATATATATATATATAAATAAACTAATATATAGTATTCTTTGTGTTATTATCAACCAAGCTCTAACATGATGTGCCTCTTGCAAACATGGACCCCAGGAAGACTAGCTGTTAATTTGTTACAGCTAATGGGGATCCTAACAAACAATAAACACTGACAGTGACAGAAATACAATCTAACCTGCCATGTGTCGTATGGTCTTCCTGCAGTACTCCTCAGCCCGAGGGATGACCTTCATGAGCTCGCGGCCCCAAGTCACAAGGGGTTTCCCCTGGATTGCATAGGATGCAAACAGTGCCGTTGTCAGGGAGCCGAGGAAGCCTGAAGTGAAAAGTGACACCACAAGTCACTATGCCAATTCTGTCTACTGACATCTCAAACGCACCAATTAAATCAATGGTCTTGTAGGTAAAATGCAATTAGAGACACTTTATCAGTAAAGAGTTTTTCAGCAGCACAATAATCTGCCTGTAGCTGCAAGCTTTCTCAGGATTTGTTAGAAACCACCAACATTGTCACCTGTGGGGTGGTTGTGTGTCATTCTGCCAATCTCAATGCTGACCTCCACCAGATTGTCCAGTCTCTCAGGCTGCCAGTATCTCATACCCACACACATGGCCTTGGCAGCTGCCCCAAATCCAGATCCTGTAACGATTGTAGCACACATCCAGACACACATTTTGATATACTGCAGTTATGTTGGACTCATAAACTTTAAAAAATATATATCTAAAATCTCCAATGACCTTTTTCATTGAAGGGGGTATGCCAGGCAAGCAGGAAGTTGTGAGGTTTGAGATGAACACAGCCCTCCACTGTGGCAGGATCAGGGGCTCTGCCCTGGAGAGACACCATGGCTTCAACGTAGAGACGCACCAGCTCCCGGTATAAGTCCTCCAGACACCAGTAATCTGGACACACACACACATACAGACACACAGTGACTGAGAGTCATTCATAATTGGCATGCAAGGCGAGTTGAGTGGCTCTGGTGGTGGGCTATGTTTAGCCTCAGCCCGCCACACCACAGATTAGGACCAGCATGCCTGCGGAGCAAGTGGAGTCGCAGCCACACACCATGAGGTCAACTGGGAGCCCACAGCCATCCCGCTAGAATTTGTTTACCTGTATACTGTATGTGTGAGAGAGAGAGAGCCTGTGTTGACAAAGAAGCATCCCCTAATTTAGCGGTCTAGGGCTTTGATGAAAGACAGGGACTTTCACTCAAAGGTGGTTCAGGTTCTGTTACAAGGAGGATAAGGCAGGATGGACCTGAGGTTGTCAATGAATGTGAGTAAAGAAGTTGAGAAATGTATGATGATAATGTAATACACTGGATAAACCCCTTCAGTGACTCATAAGGACTAGATATGCCAATTAGTTTTTATTCTACTGTAACATTTGTTTTTATATACCGTATTCCTGCGTGTTGGTTTGATTGACGGAGCCATGTCAGTGTTTACATTAACAGCATTCATTCCACTCCATACATTTTTGTCTGGTCTGTGTGTGAGTGTGTTTGTGTGCAGGCATGCTGTATTGTGGCTAAATAGGGCCTCCTAATCTCAAAAGATGTCATCACCATTTCTCGCGACCACTGTCATTGGCTTTGAGCCGCATCTACAGCCACAAATGACACCGGCAGATTATGGAGGAGTCTGACCCACCATTGTTCAGTAAAGGGGAGCTGAGGATCAGCTTTTCCAAAGTAGTCTATTTTAGACTTTTGTATCCTGGCAGCTCTTGATGGCATGAGATGGCATTTGGGTGAGGGCATTCATAGTAAGGTGTCTACTAAGATTTTCTCTTTGATGTCCTGTGGCACAGATGGATTATGGGTACGTCAGTAGGTTTTGTCATTCAGGTTTGGTCTGCCAATAAGTGATTAGCAGCTTCCATTGACTATATAGAAGAAGCTATTCCGGTTGCTCTAAATGGAGAAAGATTAAAAGCATGTGTGTCTCTATTTTAGGGACATATTAGGTTGTGTTTATAAATTGCTAGACAGATAAAGAAAGTTTTTGGCTTTATGTGTAGAATTAGAGTGGAAGTATGATGTGTAAAATTTTGATCTAATATAAAACATTGTAAAATTGAAGAAAGAAGCAGATTAGTTTGTAATTTCGCTATGATTTCTGCTCTCCAATCTGCCTCATAAAAACTCTTTGACATTTTTCATGACATCAATCCTAAACATACCTGTTATAAGTGCTTCTGCTGTGGTCATGTGCATCAGCGTTGCATCACTCAGGGGCCAGTTATCAGGGTCCAGCTTCAGGGCCCCCAGTCCCCCCAGAGAGGCCAGTTCCTCCTGGATCTTCTTGCCTGAGGTGCAGCCTTCCCAGCGTCCCTTCCTGTAGCCCAAGGCATCCCCGACAGCACCCAGAACCATGGCTGCCTTGAATTTCTCCATGATACTGGGCTCTGCTCACGCTGGCTCACCCAAAGGATCTTCTCTTGAATGAAACCGCCTCCTCTCCTGAGATTTTTAGATTTTTAGACGGTCACAGAACAGTGAAAACAGTACAAACTCTCTTGCCCCAAAGCATCCTGAAGAACTTCAAACGGACTCTCCAGCTCTCACAGTATTGTTAAGACTTTGACTTTGATGTGGAGCTACCACAGACCTCTCCCACCTTCCCACCCTCTGAGCTCTCCTCTAGTGTCTCATCTCATACACAAAAGCATCATGTTATCAGCCACAGCTTCTTTGTGTTGGGGCGGTGGTGAGTTCAGCTGTGGTCAGGTGTCTCCTAAAAAGGCAATCCCCATGGCCCCAACGCCTAAAAGCTGGATGGCTGGGTGTGGAGGGGTAAATGGGGGCTGGACACACTGGAAGAGATGCTAATGCGCCGCTGGGCTGGAGTGCAAGCTCGTCAGCTGGTGCTGGACCTTGTTGACATCCTGCCCGCCCCATGGGAGGAGGGTACGAATGGAGCATCATCCCAACTGATGCCTCCCACCCACTCCATGAGCCTCTCTAATCCTCACTATTTTAAACTTTTTTATGAATCATCTCCTGCCTTGCCACCAGCTAATCTACTCTCCAGTTACGTATGCGCACTGTATCCAAGAGTTC
Source organism: Lates japonicus (assembly GCA_033238685.1). Lineage (NCBI taxonomy): Eukaryota > Metazoa > Chordata > Actinopteri > Centropomidae > Lates > Lates japonicus. Next base: position 13,552,088 of record BRZM01000003.1, read on the forward strand.
CCCTCCCGCTGGCTTTGTTTAATCCTCATCTTCACCCACTGCCACAATTTTACCCCTTTTGGGTCGTGCAAATTACATGAATCTGTTATTTCCAACCCCTTTGTACACTTTCAACCTGTCCGTTTTCTGTTGGTGAATGTAGCCCTGAACAAAGAAACAGTAGACACAAGGCATTACCAGAAGAGCTAATAATGATGATGATATGCAGCAGGAATGCAACCTGATAAGAGACAACTGTTACCAAGCTGACATTTTACATACACTCTCAAACACATGCTGAAGGGCAGTGGTTCTCTCTCTCTCTCTTTTTTTAAAAATTTAGTTTGCATATCTCAGAAATCAGTTAATATAAACAACTAAAGCACAGAGATTATTATAGTAACACGAACTCAGTAGTATCATTCTGAACTTTCAGTGGTATAAATTTTAGAAAATACTGTTATCCAAAACAAATTAATTATTCAAAAGTAAGCTGTAAATGAAAAAACTAACAAAATAAATTGCTGAAAAAATGTCAGAAAAAAAGGATCAGGTCTTATATTTCACAAACATTTGCCATGTTGTGATTCATTCTGATTACATAAAAATATTAATATAAATGTTTGTATTTTCTAAATATAACACATTACACCTATTTTATTGTCTTCTAACTACATGTGTCAAGCTGAAACAAGACAAAACAAAAAACATTTGTTGTCAGAACTAACTGATGTACTTGGTAACCAGAAGTGCATATTTTACAAGACTGTTAAAAACAACATGCTTTATTGACAACTTTCTTAAAGAAAACAATGTATGGTATGCTTCAGTGACAAAACATAATAGTCTGTTTCCTTTCTGGCAAAAATAATACTGTTTTTCTAAGAATGATCTGTGTGACTAGAAACAGTTGACCACACATTTGACAAATAAAAACGTCTCAAATGTACCATATTAGCATACTGAATACTGAAACATGTAATATTTTTCTTGCTCCTGACCCACAGACGACATCGTAAAGTCAACAACAATCAACTGGGAAAAGCTTTCACTCCATCGACCTGTCTTGACCGTGATAGGTTTGCACACAACTTTAACAGTACTGACAGTTCATATATTTCACTGAACCAACACATATCTAGCTTGTTTAGTTACAAAGATGAACAACATAACACATTTACCAGCTCCTATGCTGACTGTTTTACAGTCGTCACAAAGCCTATTCCTTTGCCTCTTGTCTGCATTCAATCTGGGGCAGAAATCAACTTCCATCCCGATTTGCCTCAACTCCTTAAGAGTCCACATTCATGGACACCACCATAGTTTACGACTGACTTACGTTTACATAAATATGAGAACTTAAAGTTTGTCGACCTAATAATACCTAATAAAAGTGAATTATTCCCCCTGCTGTTGAGAGGGAAATAATCCATCCTCATTTTCACACGGCAAAGATTTTATCAAGGCGACAACAACAATTGGCAGAACGTCATCAGTGTAGCTTGTTGCTTTTTAGAACATATAGCATGGCTGATACTGATGCAAGTACAGGAAGCAACCGACTGGTACCTGAGCTCTACCTTCTGTCACACTCTTCAGCCGAGAAAGGGGACGCATTTAGAGTTGCTTAGTGTGATCAGTTACACTTTAAGAGCAACACTAAATCATGTATGGAGGGAAAGCACTGCTGCACTGACCTATGGGTTACTATGGGTTTAGAGACTGAAGTCTGCTGATCACATCTGTCGCCACAGCTGGATTCAGTCAGGTGTTCTCATGTACCTGTGACCACATCTAGCTGAACTATATTACGCTGAAAAATACCATACTGCACAGTTACCCATAGATGGCGGTGTCTAGCAGTGTTCTTAAAGTGACGTGTTTTTTCTCTGTAGTAGTTTTATGGTACTTAATTAAACAACATGCCACCATTGCCCTACAGCTGCTAATAAATGAAAAGCAACAAACTAAAAACTTCAAGCAGTGTAAACAAACCGTTAAAATACTCTTGGCTGGGCTGTAGACGTTTTAAAAGGTCTAGTGTGTAAGTGAAACCTACTGTCATGTAAACTCAGTAGCTCTGTAGTTGTATACTGTGCTGCCTAATATTTTTTAAAAAATCCTAAAACAACAGAAAAAAGTGTAAATCAGTGCAGTTTGCAGAGTTGGCAAGTCATCATCACCTGGATAATAAAAAACAGTCAACGTGCCAGTCAGTTTCTCTTTGTGTACAGCAGTTTACACACTGCAAAACTAAAGAAACTAAAACCAACAAATGCAATGCAACAGCATTAAAAAAAGAGGATCCTACTGTAAATGCTTCATATGTTATAATCGTGATTATAAATGTCATTACCTGTTTTCTCAGATATACATTTTTGTTCTTTCTAAAACTGAATCTATTCTTATTTCTATGAGTACAGTATTTTACAACTGTAACAATAGCAATTCTGCTGGTGCTGAGCTCAAAAAGCATGCTGCTCTGTCCAATTCCCAGTCTGAATACAAAATGTGCATCTGAACCTTTTTCCACTGTCACTCCGTATAACTTCTTATATTAATAAAACCAAAATGAAAATATTTAGCATTGTATTGTAAAAGAGGCAATATGTTTAACTCTCACCCTCACCAAATACATACACACACTCATTCAAACATACAATAACAAGCCAAGCACACATTTTCTCCACTCTCTGTGATTGTTAAGAGAGCTACACATTCACAATCTCAGTGAAAATAATGTAGATTACTTTTGTTTCCTCCACAGCATCCATCATGGCACTGTTTCACACTAGCTGACAAAAACATGCAGATTTTAAACACACCGTTCCATTCACAATTGACAAAGGTTAAGAGGCCACATCCTACTGCATCTATAACTTAATCCTCTGCGTGTGCTGAAAGCTCACTCTTCACTGTCCCTCCTCACTGTGCCAAGGGCGCAGGTTAGTGAGCCAAGTCCACAGCAGCAGTTCGAAGCCGCACCCATTGGTGATTTGCCCATGAGTGACTTTGAGTTTTAGGGTACCCATTATTTCCATATTGCAATTACAAAGTCTGTCTTTGCCAGCAAACAGCAACAACAAAAAAAACCACCATCTCTCTCCTGCTGATTTCCCTCATGCTTTCCTCAGTGAACTGGTTTTCCAGGTCACTCCCCCCGTCCAAAGGCATCTTACGCAGTTGGAAGAACAATCTTAACGACAAGCTGCAGACAGGCTTATTGAGAAGTAGTCTCTTTTTGGCTCATTTGTATAAAAATTCTCATTCAAAAAAAAAAAAAAAAAGAAAGAGAGAAAAAGAAAAAATAAAACTGGAAGAAATGCAAATTCCATCCGCTGCATGAAGCTGGGACAAACACTATGTCATGTTGCGTTTACTCCCTGTCACAATTGGCCGAGCAAACTCCACAAAGTCATCTATGAGGACAGGCCATGCGCCTGAGGAAAGAAAACAGGATATTAGTGAAATCAATTACATTATTCATCAAAACAATGTCCACATGCCAAATCATTCACAGGTGCTCCCGGCTGACCTGGAGTTGAGCCACACTAGATGTTATTCTACTGTGGTTCTACCTCCAAGTATACCGCAAGAATATACATTTTAAGAAAGACAAAAAAAGTCCAGGGCAAAAATAAAAAATAAAAAAGGAAAAAAGAAAAAAGCCTGCAACACATTCACTACTGCTTGTAAGGCTTAGATGCTGAGAGCAGCAATATTCTGGTCAACTCAGATTAGCTGGAGAACAGGACATGGTTTAGTGGTGCTCTAGTGAATGAATCAAACTGACAATGTACAAGTGAAGGAGACAAAAACAAGACTTTGAAAACTCCCCACATCCCCAGTGAAAATGACACACTTGTTTATGAGAATACAGAAGTAAGTTATTGTTTCACCACGACAACTTGAATAAAGCATTTCACTGCAGAGCATTTCATTTGATTACAGTCACTTACTTGACAAATACCTCAGACATATGTGATACAATTACATCCAGACTGAATTTGGTATAAATTTAACATATAAATTGCATTCATGCAAATTATAAGACCTTACTTTGATTGAGTGAATCAGTGTCAGATATTTACATAAGTTTTGAAGTGACCATTGATTTCACACGCTTTCATCACAGATTGGCTTTATCCTGAAGTCTTTAATAAGCTCACCTTCCTCGTCATAGTTTGACATGTCGTCTGCGATCATATTGCCAAAGTCCAGGAGGAGGTTCCATGTATCCTTGGGAATTGAACGCTTGTGATGCTCCTGAATGCAGCACAGTAACAGGTTAAGTGTAACGTTATAATATACACTATCTTCATGAAAGTTACCAGAACTTTTAATTGTTGCTTGAACTCTGGGACAATTTCTGGGGATATGGTTTATGTATGGATTTTTCTAATATTTTTGATCCTTCATATAGGTGGACAAAACAAAACTTAAAATGTCATGGAAATCTATTCATAAACTGTGTGCTAACACACATAGAGATTAAAAAATTATCAGCAGCAAGAAAACAAATACATCTCATTGCAGATGTAAAAAATATTTCCACACTCACCAGCAGGAACCGGTTCCAGAGATCCAAGAACTTGAAGCGACCTGTGAGAACTAGATTCCAGTAAGCCACAGCCATCTCGAGGTCTACAGTAGAAAGTAAAGAATTTTAAAGATATTTTGTATTTTTGATTAAAACACGTACAAACCTTTGAAAAGAGTAGGATGTTTTTAATGAAAATCTACAAAAAACAAAAGTTTGTCCTACATGTTCAGTTCTTCAGCTTACCTAAACCTTTCTGGCCGGGGTTCTTTGCAAAATTGAAGGTAAACTGGTAGAAGTCTTTGAATTTCCCTGTGTCTTTCAGCTCCTGTTCTAGTCTGGGGAGGATCGCCTTGAGTTTTTCAGGACTGTCACAGCTGGAGGAGACATTGAGGACAAACAGAAAAATAAATCAGACTTCAAATATCCTGTTATTGTGACTTATAGTGAACTGCAGGTAGAAAATGACCCCACAAAATCTGCGGTTTCTGGCCATGAAAGTGTGTATGTAACACATTTAATAGATTTAATAATGCTTACAGAAACAAATAACACATAACTTTTACAGCTTCTTACTGTTTCTTGTACACACCATAATAAACACTACAGCTGTTGTTGTACAGAGTTGCTCACCCCAGCTCAGCCATGCCATCCAGGAACTCTTTCCTGCTGAACTCGCACTGTGTGGCCGCCCTGAACTTCCACGCCACCACTAGTATGCTCATGCTAGCCGGGTCCAGCGTCAGGTCATCACAGAACTGCTGGATCCCATCGATGCCTATCTTATTCTCATCCTGGGGATCTGCAGAGAAGAGGGAGCAAAATAATACACAGACACTTAGAATAAAGAAGACTGCACCAATATTAATGTAAGTTTTGAAACACCTGCCTTTGTATCTGTTGTAGAGCTGCTCCAGCTTCTTGCGATCCACTGAGGTTTTCATGGATTCTTTGTAGTAGAGGTCTGGGTTTTGGAAGTAGTTGTCTGTGGCGACTTCTAGTTTCCAGTCATTCTGCGTCAGGCAGTACACGGCTGTCCTCTCCCCGGCCTGTGTGAAGGACATGAACTGCCTAACCTTGTCCTTCTGCGATGCCTTCAACTTGTGCTGTGATAAACAAAGAAAGCATGCAGGTAAATACATAAATAACCTGTCAGAGAAAAAAACAAGCTGTGGGCCCCTAATAAATAAAAAGATTGACCCAAACTGCTGTTAAAAGAAAGTGCTGCTGTTGTGCATTAGTGGTGCGTTTTACCAAACAAATTTGGAAAAAATCAAATCACCATAAAAGGAATTTGCTCATCACAGACAACCATGGGGCCTTCAAGACCCTGTCAGGTTCATGGGCCCTAGAACAAGTGCCCACTTTGCCCTATTGGTAATCCAGCCATGGGGAAATAGGATGCAGAGACATGCATGAGGAGCTGAGGCTGCACATCAACCTCTTCACAAACAGAACATTTGAATGAGAGAGCGAGGATTTAATTTCCTGGCTGTAAACTATAGTTCCTGTAATTTATCTGAATACAAAAATAGCTGGAGGTGGCTTATACTTAAATTACACGTGCCGTAACTAGAAAATCTGTTAATTTAAAAAAGTAAGACTCATACCATGCGTGCAACAGCATATCTATTAGTAGAAGTGCGTTAAGGGAAACGAAAACACTGTCACTTCCACAAGGTTCCGTTAGTTGTCAAAAATACCTCGTCCTGTAAATTTAATCTAGACGCTCATCGGGAGGATTGCACGTCTTTTGCAGAGCTGCAAACCTGATCCACCCGATGATCAAACAGCAGTACCGGTGACAGGCCAGTGTTTGGGCGACCCAGTTTTCATGGGAAGGAGGTGGGTGGGGAGGAGGAGTGGGGAGCGTTATGATCCTGCAGGTTCTCTCTCCTGACCCGGGGCAGCAGCAGCAGCAGCAGCGTAGGCGAGCTACCAAAAAGGGAAAGGTACGTGCTGCAAGTGTCCGGGTCTCTCAAAATACCAACAACTGACCTTCCATCTCCCTCACAGTCCCGACACACATCACCCTGACAATGCGACACTTGGCTGAGGACACTCCGACTCCCCGGTATCGGTGCGTCCCAGTAACGTTAAAGAGAGCCGTTATCGCTTGTCAGACTTGTTTAACGGCGCTAAAGAACTGTCCCGGTTTCCCATTTTTAATCTTACCTACCATTTTATCACCCGCTGTTTTTGCCCAACTTGATATCCAATTACGCGTGTTGCGCATGCGCGAAAAGAATGCGCTACAGTAAGGTCGCTGTGTTGATGGGAGTTGAAGTTCCATGACGCTGCACTCTCACAGGCCCCGTGCTGAGGATATACTTAGCTAAATACCTTTCAGCATTAGTTGACAGCTGTTTCGGTAAAATACTTACTTTATTATTACTGAACATGCCTCTCACCGGGAACTCTTTACGTTAAAAGGGTCCAGTTTAACTTACTTCAGGTCAACACACGATAAGTACAGATTTAGAGCTAGAAAACTCAGTGTTGAACTAGTTTAAACTGCGCTGCTGTCTTTTAAAAGAAACCATATGATGTTAAACAACTGTTAATATGCGTTAAAGTAAAAGTAACTCAAGAACAGCGGTCAGTATTTAAATGCACTTGACACAGCCGAGTGGAAAAACATTACATCCGAAAACTACAACTCCCATATCAAATCTGATAAACATGTTTAGGAAGTAATCTGAAGATGGATCTAAATTATATCGACGCGATTATATTAAGAAAAAACAAAGCGCCAGTTGCTCAGCTTTAACTCCGTTTTGAGTTAACGTTTCATGAAGACACGTCTCGGTGAGGGACTGTTAACGGACACGGCGGTTGAGTTGTTTCTTTGCTAACGTTAGCGAAGTTGCGTTAGCCTGTGTTATCATGGCAGGGAGTGTGTGTGACAGCTCGGAGGAATTTGAGGACTAAAACTTCGCTTCACTTCCAGCTTTCCGGGAGAGGAAAACCGGTTGAACTTTATACACACATACGCACATTAAAACTGATCTCCTACGGGAGATTTCAACCCTCAACGGTCGTGCTTACCTGGGCGCAGTAACGCTAGCCTCCCCTCCGCTAGCACGGATAATGTTACTGGAGGTCGGAGTAAACACGAAGTTTAGTCGCCAAGTGAACCGGTGAACGCCTGCATCGACTTCAGCTATGTGGCAGGGGAGGAGGGGTGTCGGCGGCGGTGGTGGTGGTGCTGCTGCGGCACAACAACATGATTGTTCCCGTCTTCTGCCTCTCCTTCAGTCGTGGAGTGGAGTGGAGAGCCAGGACAGTGCTCACATTTCGCAGGTAGCTGCAGCCTTTTTTCTTTTATCTATCTGTTTGCATTGATGCGATCAGTGAAAAGAATTGAGTTATCTGTGTCTGGGATATTGATCAAGTTGATTATTTCCTGGTGTGTCATGGGGTGTGTGTGTTCAGCTTTAGGTGATGTTACTCTTGGCTGTCAGGATTTCTTTGGTTTTCATTGCAGTTTTTGTCGGTTTACATTTCATTTACATGTTTGTAATTCATCTGTTTGTATTAATGATTTAAGTATGCATGTGCAACACTCAAAAATGACAACCAGTCAAAACCCCAGTGTAGAACAGTGTAGGAAGAGTAAATTTACTCTAAGTACTTAAAGTATTGTACTTAACTACAGTTTGTATTTTTGTACTTGTGTATTGTCGTTTAATGCCACTTTATACTCGTACTCTACTATATTTCAGAGAGAAGTATATTACATTACTTATAAATTATTAAAATATTAATTTCCCACAGACCAAACTTACATCTTCAGGTGTCTTGTTTCGTCTGACCAACAGTCCACAATCCAATGATATTCAGTTTACTGTTATTTGTATTAAAGAAAATGATTATATCATCACATTTGAAAAGGTAGAAACAAGAAGTGTTTGATATTTTTGCTTAAAACATTACTAGAATGATTATTTGATAATCAAAATAGTTGCCACTTGATTTTCTTTTAATTGACTAATCAATTAATCTAACAAATGTCAGTCCACATCCCCCAGTTCTCAGATGAATGACTTTAACACCCACTTATCAAAATAGTTACTGATTAATCATTTTTCAATCGACTAATTGACTATTCGATCAAACATTGCAGCTCTACTTTCTGTGACAACTATAGTTACTATTCAGATTATGTTTTTACAAACATAACGTGTTAATGCATCAATGATAATACACTGACAGAGGCCATTCTGCATATAGAGTACTTTTCCTTTTGATACTACATTTTGAAACTAATACTTGTCATTTTAAATTTAGGATGCAGGACTTTTACTTAGTAGTAAATGATTTGAATACTTCCTCTGCCACTGGTGCAGATGTTTGTGCCTGTACAGCACAGTCCTGTGGCCACAGAGCAGTCTGTTGAGGTGAAAAGAAGTAAAAGAAAATGTCAGGAGAAATGTTTAAATTGTATGTAGTTTTTGTTATTTAGTTTAGTTGTGTCTACTCTAATTTAAAAGGTTGAAATATGTTTTTATCAAATCTAATACCCCTTAAAATTGAAGGAACTGAGGTCATTTCTGTGTGTGTATCTATGCTTGTTCTTTTCAGCAGCCAAGCACCGAACAGTGGTGCTATTGATTTCTAGCAACAGTAGCAGAGTGGCTGCAGTCCAGTCGTAGGAAGGAGGACACAGGAGGAGTTTGGAAAGTTAACGTCACTCAGCTTGACTCATGCTCACAAAGGTGCAGACCAGCTTGGGTGTGAGTTGAATGCATTCAGTCATTATGCTGTTGTAGTAAAAGATTAATGTGTAAGCAAGCACATGGTGTCAGGGGAGAATGGGCCATGCTGCTGACAGTAAAGCAGTTTCTTTAATTAGCACAGTTCTTAGACTTTTGAGTTAGACAGAAATGCAGCGTCAGAGTAGGTGTGGGCAGAATAGCAAGCACTACAGGAATTTATACACGTGACGTGCTCAGTCAAGTCAAGTGCACTTAACACAGCTTTAAATGGTGCTATTAGCCACTCACAGCAGCCAGTATGACTGGCCACAGGTGTGTACACAAAGCTGTTGTTTAACTGTAACCACACCCAGCCTAAAGATAAAACCCTCTCTTGTGATGGCACAAGAAAGCCAAAGCACATTGTGGCCCACATAAAAAAAGGTTGACTGCAGTATATCATATGAAGCCTTTGGTGGAAGGAAACACCTTAGGACAAATACTGTCACTGTCTGTGCCTTAAAGGGTATGACCGGCAATACAGTACTTGTTCTTGAATATTCATTGGATTTGTTTACCACAAGAAAAACATAAAATATCACCACACTTGAAACTCTCCCATTGTTTTTTCTGTTGATTGTTGTAAACACCATGCCCTTCACTGTAATTTTTCTTTTGCCATTCCCAGGTCTTTTTCTCTTCAATCTCCATCAATCTCCACACTCTGGTGTAGACAGCAGTTGAGGTTTGGATGCAGCTTGTATGTTGGCTGTTGTGCCTTGGCCTGGCAGGGGCACTTGGCGTCCTGCAGAAGGACCAGGTGGCCCAGCATGCCATCAAGCTTTACCGGAGCAAAGGGGCCACGCAGGGCCACAGCTGGGTGGCCAGCAACTGCAAGCGGCTGGTGGGTCTCCTGCGTCAGAAGAATGTGGTTGTCAAGAAGCTGGCCGCCGCTGCAGATGCTGTTGGAAGAGACCGGGCTCTGTCAGACCCTGAGAAGCATTTCCAGGTACCATACTGAAAGTAAACACCGAATGAAGCAAAGGCCCTTAGTTTGAAGCAGAAGTGTGTCATGTGTTGGTGACTGTATATTTTTTTTATAGACCATCAGGTACAGGACATAGTGTGTGACTCATAAGGTCTGCAGCTCTTCAGGGTGGTGTCTTTGTGTGTGGACACAGTTCTGTCTGCACAATAAGTCAGCTACAATACAAGTTTATATTTCATACTTACAGTTCAGTTTTCACAAAAACAGAGGAGAAGACCTGGTTAGATTAGAGTTACATTAATAATTATTATCATCGTGCATTAAGCAATCAGTTATTTTTTAGATTATCAAATTAATCTTGAGGTCGATAAAATGTCGAAAATAGTGTAAAATGTCTTTTTTCTTCAGAAAAAGCAGCATATCCTCACACTGGAGAAACTGGACCAAGAGAATATTTGAATTATTTTTCTCAGAGTCATGACTCTTAAAACCTGTGTCAGCAGGATCTTGTCTGTTTATCATGATAAATTAATGATGAGGACATGTAAACTGCTCCCATCGAGTGTTTAAGAATAAATACAGGGGCATATACAGGGTCAGTAAAAGAGGATGTCAGATACGTCACAGTTAAATGACTGACTGGTGTGTCTGTCTGTCTGCATTCAGGTTCACACTCTGGAGGTTTTCCAGAAGGAGCTGAATGAGAGCGAGCACCTGGTGTTCCAGGCGGTGCACAGCCTGCAGAGGGCGCTGCAGGGAGACTACAGGGACGTCGTCAACATGAAGGAGAGCAGCAGACAGAGGCTGGAGGCTCTCAGGGAGGCAGCCATAAAGGTGCGGGCATTGTAGGTCAAGCGGTGTTTCATGGATTCAACATCAGAGTACAGGAGAGAGAGAGACTGAGACGTACTGTGCTCAGTCAGTCTGAGTGAAGTAAGAGTGTCTGATGTGAAGAAGAGTAAAATGCCCATCAATATTTTCATATTGTACACAGAAACACATACACTCTACAGATGCAAGGTGATGCCATGAGATCATAATTCATTATTATTTTTGATCAGTGTTTTTGACAGTGACACTGTTACCGTCATCAGTCATTAAACTATTAAATTATTTTTTAGGTAAATTGATTCTTTTTTTAATAGTCTATAAAATGCCAAATAAAATAAATAAATAAAACAGATCGATTATCAAAATCATTCATTGTCTATGCCTGTATACCTACGTGGTAATACACACTTGTCTGTTGGTCATTGTTCTCCGCCTACAGGAGGAGCAGGAGTACGTGGAGTTGGTGGCTGCCGAGAAGCACCAGCAGGAAGCTGTTAAGAGTGCTTTAGCTCAGAACAAGACTCTGTCCATGTTGGATGAAATCCTGGAAGATGTCAGAAAGGCAGCAGACCGGCTAGAGGAGGAGATTGAGGAGCACGCCTTTGACAACAACAAACAGGTCAGCAAACAACAGCATTCGTAGTCTTTAAATGAAATTACTTTACACTTGGAAATGTAGTAGTCAGGATGCTAGATCCAGCACAAAACTTTGAGTCATGCAAGAGAATATTTGTATCACACATAAATAGCAATGTATATCTAAGTCCAGCTGTAAGAAATTCCAAGATTGCAGGTGCACACACTTGATCAGCAAAGCATCAAATGTCAATTTGTTGTGTAGATGAAAGGAGTGAATGTAGAGGCAGTATTGAGAGTGGAGGAAGATGAGGAGAACGGAGGGAAGAGGAAGAACAAGTCCAGGCAGAAGGAAGTGGAAGATGACCTGGGACTGAGTATGCTCATTGACTCGCAAAACAACCAGTACGTTCTGACTAAACCACGAGACTCCACGATGCCGAGAGCAGACCATCACTTCATCAAGGTCAGTTATTCCTGTTTTATACAGGCTAGATAAGTTATGGAAAGTCATACTTATTTGATTTAATACTTAAAAATGGTTAGAGTGGGGCAGATAACAGTTGTTCGATACCATTAAACCTTACAAAGTTTTCATTAATATGTGTATGTGCAGGACTTGGTATCGGTGGTGATGTTGTCTCTACCTTGCGGCTGGATTTGCACCCTAGTCGGTCTCCCTCCAATGTTTGGATATATCATCTGTGGGGTCCTGCTTGGTCCGTCTGGCCTCAACAGCATCAAGGTGTGTATGTGTGTGTGTGTAAGTGCAGTGTCTGCGTGTCAAACATGTCAGATCAGACGTAAAAGACAGTTTTAATTTACTTTTCTGCTAGTTGTTGATATCAGTATCTGTGGTTTCCAGTCTATGGTCCAGGTGGAGACTCTCGGGGAGCTGGGTGTGTTCTTCACACTCTTTGTGGTGGGGTTGGAGTTCTCACCTGAGCGCCTTCGAAAGGTAAATAAGAGAGATTTGAATTTAGAGTTCACTGTTCACTATCATCTCATGCATTATGGTCGCATTGTGTCTGTGTGTAGGTGTGGAAGACATCAGTTCAGGGGTCGTGCTACCTGAGTCTGCTGATGGTGGGGGCCGGTTTGCTGTGGGGACAAGTCTTGCGCATTCGACCCACCCAGACTGTCTTCATCTCCACTTGCCTCTCCCTGTCCAGCACTCCACTGGTGTCCCGCTTCCTAGCAGGAGGAAGCAGGGGGGACAAGGAAGGTATGCCAGTGTGTCTGTCTGCGTACATTATGAACACACTTTACAGAGAAATTGACTTACTGACAGCTTCTCTGCAGCAATGGGAGTAATTTAAGTCTTGAAAGTCAATGGAAACAATTCCTACAGGTGCCCCACATTGTGTCAATTACTTATACTTTAAGTTATGATTAGGGAAGTGGCTGGGAGTATCCTCACAAAGGTGTGTGTGTGTGTGTGTGTGAGACAGGTGACCTGGACTACAGCAGTGTTCTCCTTGGGATGTTGGTGATGCAAGATGTTCAGCTCGGCCTCTTCATCGCTGTCATGCCAACGCTGATTCAAGCACAGAGTGGAGACTTGGACAGGTCAGTTTGCCTTTTTGTTCTTGCGTGTGTCCTCTCCCCTCAAAACACACACACACACTCACACTCACACTCACACTCACACACACTCACACACAGCTTTGTAAATCCATTCTCCCCTCTGTGCACCACAGCTTCTTGTTTGGGAGTCTCCGCGTACTGTACCTCCTGGCCCAGGTCCTGGCGTCTCTGGCTGCTGTGCTGCTGCTGTGTTTGTTACTCAAATCATTCCTGATTGGCCCATACTACAAGAAACTGCATGCTGAGAGCAAAGGCAACAAGGAGATCCTGGTGCTGGGGATGGCAGCTTTTGTGTTTTTCATGCTGACGGTATGTTTTTTCCTTTAGAGATCTTGAATTCTTTTTACAAACGTCTCATATTTCACTACCAATCAAATCTTTTTTGCCCCCCTGCTGAAGAAGCTTGTTTGTGTTGATTCTTCTCTAGATAACAGAGTTTCTGGATGTTTCTATGGAGCTGGGCTGTTTCTTGGCTGGAGCTTTGCTGTCCACACAGGGTCACATGGTCACATCAGAAGTCATTGGATGCATCGAGCCAATCAGAGATTTCCTCGCCATCATCTTCTTTGCCTCTATTGGTCAGATTCAACATGATCCAACCATTTATGACAGATCTCAACTTTGTCATCATGTTACACATTTGTACCATTTACAGCGTGACTTCACCAGCTCATCATGTGTGTTTTTGTGATGCTGCAGGTTTTCATGTGTTCCCGACATTTGTGCTGTATGAACTCACCATCCTGCTGGTGCTAACGCTTTCGCTCGTCATCATGAAGGTAGTGCACTTTTGCTCTTTTCCTTCTCATCTTTCACCGTTGATGCTCTCAGTGCATCCTCTCTCCATTTTACTCCCTGTTCCCTTCCAGTTTGTCATGGCCGTGCTGGTGCTGTCAGCCATCTTACCTCCAGGCTCTCGACACATACGGTGGGTCGTCTCGGCCGGCCTCGCACAGGTCAGTGAATTCTCCTTCGTCTTGGGCAGCCGTGCGCGTCGAGCTGGAATCATCTCCAGAGAGGTCAGTCATGACTTGTAATACCCAGTCCATTTTTATGTTTTTATGTTTTATTCTGGTCTAGTTAATGTCCTTTCATTTGCTTTTTAATTTTCTGTTTTGTGTGAAGCATTTTGTGACCTGGGTTTTGAAAGTGTTCTATAGATAAAGTAAGGCAGCAACTAATAATTATTTTCATCATCGATTAATCTGTTAGTTGTTTAATGTATAAATTGCCAAACATTTGTGAAAAATGCTTGTACTGAGTGCCTTGTATTGTCCGACTAACAACCAAACTAACAAAACCCCAAAATATTATAACACACAAAAACAGCAAATCTTCGCATCTAAGATGCTTACACCAGAGAATCATCATTTTTGTTTGATTAAATAACTGTAAGGATTATTTTAATCCTTTTTTAATGTTTTGTTACATCCATCTAGCTCCTCAAGGAGTCATTGTAATAAAATTTGTTGTTTAAAAGTCTAAACATCATGATAAATGTTAAGATTTAACAAAAGCACGGTCAGAGAAAACATGCGCTAACTATAGTCCACATAATTTTGTCTTGGAGTCTTGGTACAGCATACATGTCAGTGATTGTATAATTAATAATATTGTCCATTAACTGTATCCTCTCAGTCTTTATTTTTTACTTGTCTCTCTCTGCTCAGGTGTACCTGCTGGTTCTCAGTGTCACCACTCTCAGTTTGCTGCTGGCTCCGGTGCTTTGGAGAGTTACCACACACCGATGGGTTCCCCGGGCCGAACACAAGACAGTCCTGTGATGACCAGACCGACCTCAGGGCCAAAAGGTTCTCACGCACAGTTAACTCTTACACAGCCGACAGCAGCATCACGAGGAGCAGAGGTTATGTTTTATTTGTCTGTGACGTGAGCTGTGGGACCAAATGTTCCTTCTCTTCTTCTTCTTGAATTAACGAACTCCGTTAGAAATCATCATCAGCTACATTTTGACTTGAGATTCCTGACAAATGCCTTCATTAGATTGTTATAAAGGACATTTTCTCCAAGCATGGGCCTGGAGCAGTGTTACATATACAGTAGGTATAGATACTGTACAAGGTCATATTTAATAATACAGAGATAATTTAGGTTATATTACTTAACCCCACCCTGAAGGCTGGACAGGATCTGTGAACTTAAAAAACATCTTTGATGGGAAGCACATCTGCTTTACAGGTGGAGAAACACTAAAGACTTGATATCCGTCCAGCTCTGATGCTTTTAATGCAATTTCTCTTTAAAGGGCGCACGCACCTAAAAGAGAAAAAAAGAACAAAAAATTCCTCTTCATTGTTTCTGTCGTCGTTTCCTCATTCATGTCTGCACTTTGAACCTCAAGTTCCTTGTAGCAATCACATGGACCAAATCTGAGGTTTCAAATCAATTCAAGTACATTTTTCTATTCTTTCTTAATAGAAAAGCACTTTTATATCATTTAACATGGACTCCATCTTTCCTTTATTTGACACTACTACATCTGACATTTATCTTATTCAATTTTAGGTTGTTATAAATGGCAGATTCAGCCTCGGATTGAAGTGCAAACCTACTATCTGCTGTGTTTAATAGATGATGTGTGTAGTTTCTCATGATCATTGTGCTACTGTGTATTTAGGTGTGATAATACATTCCAGTATTACCTAAAAACTACAATAATTCTCCTTTTTCTTGTAACGAAAATCACAGTACATTACACATCTTAAGGAATGTAAATAATGAAATACAATATTACGCAGCAGCTCGCAAAAACAACTGAAAATACCCTGAATTTATTCACTTACATTTAAAGAAAAATCCTGCACTAGTTACCACTGAATGTCGAACTTTTGTGCCTGCACAACACTTCTCTGCACCAGACGAAAGACTTTGACTGTCACTTTTGACTCTCACTGTGAGAGAGCACTTCTGTGGCATATCATACTGTAAATGTCCTCATCTTATAATTCATAATGTGCAGTGTAACTGTGAGTAACACGTGTTACTGTATATTTTGAGTATTTTCCTGCAGTAGGTTAACAGAGAGGATATTTACATATGTGTGTTGGTGGCCATGACTGACACTCACAGGCACAAAGAAATGCTGTTTTCATCAAATGTTCATTTTTAAATTGTTGCAGTAACTCATTTATTTATTAAAAAAAACATGATGGTAAAGAAGTATTTACTTGGTTTTATATTTACTCTGTTCTTGGAATGCAGTAATTAATTGTCTAACTGGGGAGCTCATCTGCAGTATAAATATATACATACAGACATGATTTATAGGCTCTGTCAACACACAAAAAAAGCTTTATTGCACAAAATCCACATCAGAGAGGGACATGTCTGAGATGTTTTGGCTTGTAACCCCTTAAAAATGAAGCATCGTCTCCTGATTACCCCTCATCACAGGTTGTGGTTTTAGTGTGGACATGAAGAATCACTTCAGATTGTTTCATTGAAAAACCCCTAAGAACTTGAAGTATTCAGAATTCACAAGAAAAAAGGAATTTGCATTAGTCCTCCCTCTTCGAGTTAGCTCATCATCCAGCACGATCATCCTTTTCTAGGAAATGGCATTTGGCTTCTTAGACAGGGTTTCCTTGACATAGAAATCTAATAGTGTGTGTGTGTGTGTGTGTGCGCGTGTGTGTGTTTACTACTGTGTACACCAGTACTGTGTAAGCTGATAACCCACAAACTGCTGCAGTCAGCAGATATATGAGAAACCTTATCATCATCATCCTATTAGTGAGGGTATAAATACTCCACAGACTGTACTCGTGTAGGTTTTTACAGGTATACTGCTTCATTTTTCACAAGTGATAGTTTTGTGTTCTCTCTACAAACTAAGAATAAATCATGAAGCTTGAGCTTTGTAAAATACTTTTATGAGACCAAACTGAAATTGGAATGTTTTTTATTTATTTTATTGAGAGACATTGCCATTGTTTCTTAACCTATTCAACCTATTCACCTATTCAACCTATTCAATTCACCTCAAAATCTAGTTGAGTTTGTCAGTCATAATTGCTCAACATAAATTTTCTTCATACGTTACTTACACACGTTTATTTCAGGGCAGAATCTAAAAATCAGAATACAAAGAAGTTCACGAATCAGCAAAGCTTAACAAATCAGGTTTATAAAAGCACCACACAGCACAGAGATTTAAGTGGGCCTATACTGTTTAATGAAGTTGAATAAAAGTAGTTTGTTAAATAAACAGAATCACTGTTGATCACCTGCTCTGTCTTTGTTACTGACAGGTGATATGATTATGGGATATATGAGTATGTATGAGTATCTTCTGCTCTGTTTCTCATTTCAACGCTTTGAGGTAGAAGATGACTTTTCCCTCGTAGGGGTCGTGGAAGTTTTCGTAGCTGATCTTCTCTGAGACCACTCTGCACTGGATCTTGGCTTGCCTCTCTCCGACCAGGCTGAACCGAACAGCCACCAACGGGTTGACGTAAGTGGGCTGAGGAAGAGGAGGAAGGAGACAATGCAGACTTATTGTTTACTCTTCTGGGACATCATGTCGATAAAAGTTAAAGAAATAGTTTGGGAGACATATTCTGGAATATTTAGTTTATTTAGGAATATGCACCCAGGGTTGGATTAGTGCATCATGTTCTTTAACTCTGTTTGGTTCTAAGTTAATTGAATGCTGATTTATTTAGGAATATCCATGAAGTACGTCCTGTAGAGCCTTAAGATTGTAATCCAGGCTTGTCAGTTTTCTTGACACAGGGCCCCTTGACACTGACAGGTAATAATACAGGAGCTGCCTTAAGGCTTTAATTAGTCATGACACATCAACCCAAGTGACGCACATCGAGCGTGGGACCATTGTCTGCTTTACCCAGTTGATAATCCAGCCTTGCTTTTAATGACAGAAACGCACGGTGTCTTGATTCAGACTCAGTGGTCATGTTGTTGTCTTGCTTACCTGTGCCAGTATTCCATAATAAGGGAAGTAAGAGAGATCCATAATTCCATTGTCAGGGAAATACTCAATCTTTGCCACGTTGTCGTGTCCCTCCTTAAAAGAAATATAGACAAAAAATCTTATCATATTTAAAGAGGCACTCTACTGATTTTACATCTTTAAAAAAAAGCTGTTTACTTGTCGCAAACAGCTGTGTAATGTCTAATGCGTAGCTTGGAGAGATGCAGTTTTGTGTTACAGACTGGGGCTGAAAGACACAGATGTTTACCAAGCAGAGAGGTTCTGCCAAATGTCAGCTCCAGCATTTTTGTAGCTTGATCCATACTGGCACTAAAAGTCAGCATATCTCTGTCTCTGCTGCATCGATTGTGATCATTCTGTCTTTAATTTATCTCTCACAATGCCTGCTGATGTCCTGGATCACTGGAGTGCCCCGTTAAATCGTGTGTAAAACTTCAGACTAATTTTCTCTAATGCATGCTGTTAAAACCAGTATATGCAGTTGTTACTTACCAGTATAGTGCAGTTGACGTATGGGGGAAGGTTGGTGCGATTAGAAGGCAGAAAGTCAATGATCTGCAGAAACAAAACAGAACATTTGCCTTGAGTCATGATCACCATATGTGATTTCTTTTTTTGTTCATGTACTGCTAAATACAGGTTTTTCCAAAGTGCTCAGAGGGATGTCTAATAGTAAAACTTACCCTGTTCATCTTAATGACAACACAAGGCATGGTGCAGTTGTAGCCAAACGTGGGGTCCTCAAGTCCTGAGCAGGGTCCCAGCATGCTCTGCTTGAAAGGACATGCCCACTTTGTGTGGTGAGGGGCAGAGAAGGTTTTCTGGATGAAGTACTTTCCCTTGGTGCAGTTATAGTAGTTACATTCACTCTGCTTGGTGTCGTTGTAGGCTGAAGGAGAGAGAGAGAGAGAAAGATTTATGTCTTTTTTTTTTTTTTTACCATGCTAAATGTTAGATTATTGTCAACTACATAAATACTAACGTCCTAGAAAGTTGTGAAGGATGTTGGACATCTTCATCCAGCTGGCCTTGTTTGATGTGTTGTAGGTGATTTCAATAACCTCCTCTCCGTAGGTGTCAGGCCACACCATCACCCCTGAACAAGCAAACAGAGAGCTGGTTGAGAAGCACTGAGGTTTAGTTTATTATTGTTTTAAATCTTTGTTGTTGTTGTTTTACCCGGAGATTTTAACCGGTCTTGGTAGTCAGGCGCGTACGGATTCAATGTGTACATGAGCACATAGATTGCCAAAGAAAAGAGGGCCGTCATCACCACGTAGAAGGCCACATAATACAGACTGATGTACACTGTGGAGGAGACAGATTGATATTAAAGTATTTAAAGTGAAAACAGTCATGACACAGAGCAGAGTTTTTAGAAGGGTTACAACTTGGTGTGTGTATATTTGCGGAGGTCATGGTGTCCTCTGTGATTATGAGCTGAATTTAATCTGATTGTAAGATCAAACAATACGAAACCAAAGCTTATCTTACGACAGCAGGCTTATCTCTCCCTGTCCACATGCTGCAAACATACACTTCACTGTGGTGATATTAAAAGGACAGGAAAAGTCACACAGAGTGGAACACATACATGATTTTTGTGTGTGTTAGTACATACACACTAACATTTATTTTGTAGACTTAAAATTTGTGATTCTGTTTCATGAAATAATTTTGATATTCCTCTTGAGTCAACTGGCTCAAAGGACAGGGTCAGAATTTATCAAGTCTGTTTCAATACTACATGCAGTGCTGGGACTTAACTAGGTACACTTACCACATGTATTTACCATTTAGTTACAAGTTACTTTGCATATTTACATTTTATACACAAAATATATGAAGACAACAATGTCAGAAAAAAATGAAGTTCAGCAAGGAAACACTGTCTGGTCTAAAAAGACTGTCACTTTGGAAAATTACTATTTAATTTAAACTGAAATTTCAATCTGTGAATGGTGAATCATGTCAGGAAGCATCTGTGTATTGTTTTAAGACAGAACAAACTTTCATTTGAGCCTATTGAAAACTGGATATTGTAAAGGTCAATCTCAGTTGTTCCAGATGTAGCCAAAATAATATAAACCCTTTTTTCTAGTTTTGAAAATTTCAGTCTTTAATTTTTCTTGACTCATATGTCGATTTAACTTCTCTACAGCCTCATAACTCTAACTCATAATTAAATAATCTTTGTAGTTAACACAGAGACATTGTGCTTTATTATAAAAGTTGTTTCTGCTATGCTCTGTATATTCTACATATTATTTAATGTTGTACAAGAGCATTAAGCTATTATTTTATTCCTACCCCATTTCTCTGGTGTTCTGCCCATAAACGTCCCGTTGTCAGAGTTCCAGACAAAACGACCAAAGTCTTCACATCGCTGCCCACAGGTCCTCTTCTCCTTGAGGGTGGCCATGATGAAGCTCTGCGCTGACCAGGATCCACAGCAAACCTTTTCTCTCCTCTACTCAACTCTGCCTTTTGCTTCTCCTCCTCAGTGAAGATACAAACAGTAGTATTTGTTTTATCCTCTCTCCTGTCCCTCCCCAGAGATTTTGAGGCCCTCTCAGGTGTGTGCTCTATGTCTTGTCCCCTGTCTCATTCTCCTTCACAGTAAAAAGCTAAAATTCACTCCCTGGATGTCGCTCCAGAGTGTGATGTATGTGTTATCTCTTGTTCAGTATTTATAAGGCCGTGATAAGGCGGGCACGCAGCAGGTAGGGAAGCCGAGGCGGGCTGTCATAGGAACTGGTGAACTTCCCTCTTCACTAAACACTTATTTAGTCCTTGGAGAAACCTCTGGATCACCTTGAGCAGCCCGGCAGACGAGTCTGTTTGAATCTGTTTATGCTGAAGAGCCAGACTGGCCTTGAGACATTGTACTTTTCTTAATATAATATAGAAGAAGGGAGTATACTGTAACAATGTTATAACAGATTTGATCAATGTTAACCCATGAAAAGCAAAAAATATAATTGCCCATCAAGTTCCCCAAGAACAGAGGGTGACATCTTGTTTTGTCTGACAGTTTTCTTCTTGTGTCAAAGACCAAAAGATATCGAATCTGCAGTGATTAAAATGGAAAAGCAGCAAATCTTCAAATATTATGGCTGAAGGGACGGCAGTGTTGTTCAGTACGTCCACTGACACTGATTGACAGACACTTCATTTTCCACTTTTGGGGACTGTTTGCTTTTATTACATTGTAAATATTAGATATCAAAGAGGAGGATGACCCCAGACCACAGCTTTTTATATTTATATGTATCATATATCTTTACATATACAGTATATCATATCCCTCTGTATCTTTTTGTAAGGATTCCTTTAAACCATATGGCCAATAATACACACATGTCTGGAGCCATGCTAGCAGCTGTGTGAAGCTGTACTTAAACACAAAGGTGTGATCATAAAAGTATCGGACAGATTGACATTTAGACCAAACTTATTACAGTTCATTAGGAGAGGAACTTGACTGTGTGTGCCAATTCATCATCATCATTCAGTCATGTTACTAGCTGAGCTAAAAACTATTCTTCTTCTCTCTGACAGTGGCTGTTGTGCCACTTTCTCTCTCTCCGCTTCACCACATTCCTGTCATTACCAGCCCACTCCGTGCATACCACATCTATCCGTCCTCTCCCTCCATCCCTCTCACTTTCATTCTCCATCTTCCCATCATGTGTTTTTGTTTCACTCTTTCCCTCCTCTTCGTCTGCAGCGTCCACATGGGTCAACAGAGGATAAAGCATTACAGAGTTACATAAATCCCTTTGTGGAAAGGCGATGAGTCAGGTAGATCTGCATGTGTGTCGTCATGAGTGTAAGAGGAAGAGAAGGGACTCATTGACGGAGACGCTGAGCTCTCTGTGGCTGTCTGCAGCAAGCAGATGGTCATATGTATGATACTCTCTGCTCCTGAATCACTGATATCCCTGTAGCACCTTTTCTCTGTTGCTTTCACTGCGTCTCACACATTTCTAAGCCTCTCCGCCTCACTTTTCCACTGTGTCACCATGGATATTGGCGGCCTGACGACAGTGGTGGCCAACTCTGCCTACATCTCAGCCCGTGGGAGCGTTGATGGCACTGCCAACGCCGCATCCAGTCGAGACAAGAAGTACCACTCCCACCTGAAGCTGCCTCACATCACAGTGTGTGAGGGTCTGCGGGAGACTTTAGACCTGGGCTTCCACACCGTTTGTGTGGAGCAGCCCATCGGCAAACGTCTCTTCCAGGAGTTCCTAGACTCCAACAATGAGTACAAAGCTCCCTGCCGCCTGTGGAAGGACATTGAGGAGTACAACATGGCCGAGGACGAGGATCGTGTGCAGAAAGCGAGCAAGATGCTGTCCCGGTACATGGAGCCAGGCGCCAAGTATTTCTGCCCCTTCCTACCAGAGAACGGCATCACAAAGGTCAAAGAGAAACACCAAGAGGCGGGGGATGATCTTCTCAACGAGACCATGGACAGTGTGATGGATTTTTTCAAGGAAGTGCCGTACACTTTCTTCCTGGAGAGCATGTATCTGAAAAGGTTTCTTCAGTGGAAGTGGCTGGAGATGCAGCCAATGGGAGAGGATTGGTTCTTGGATTTTCGTGTGTTGGGGAAAGGGGGTTTTGGGGAGGTGTCTGCCTGTCAGATGAAGGCCACAGGGAAACTGTACGCCTGCAAGAAGCTCAACAAGAAGAGGCTGAAGAAGAGAAAAGGTTACGAGGTAAGTAAGCAGATCGTGACAAGTCCTTTCCCATTGGGAAAGAGTGAAAGTGTAGAATAGACATTTACTCAATCCTGTTACACATTGCAGTTGGTGCAGTGTTTAAATAGTCTAGTTTGTCTTTTATACACAATATCTGTGTGTACCCTCCCCTCTAAACAATCAGTAACTAGATGGAGCCTTGCAGACGGCACCTTTGGCTTATATGATTAGTGCCCTCAGCATTAGAACAATTTGATCTCCTTATAAAGTGCCAATCCTGCCATGTTTGGAAATGGAGCAGTGGATTTCGTAATCTTCAGCTCAGTCCCCAGAACAGAAACAGAAAAGTGTCTCTAACTTGGGGGGGGGGGCTTCAATACCTCTCAAAATATTGCTAGAATTATCTGCTTTTTATTAGTTTACTATGTCAAATATGCTTTCTGTCCAACTCGCTTTACGGTACAGTACAATCTCTCAAGTGTCAGATATCAGAGCTTCCCACCTTCCATCTCTGTACACCACACCTGTTTCAATGCACAAGTCAAAGCCTGCTGTTCTTTAACTCTTTGACCTTCAATAGTGAGGAAATGAAAATGAAGATGTTGGTAGCCTTGTGTAAAACTGTAAATATCCTCTCATATCTGCTGTCCCTTCATGTCCCGTAGGGGGCGATGGTGGAGAAGAGGATCCTAGCTCGAGTTCACAGCAGGTTCATTGTCTCTTTGGCGTACGCCTTCCAGTCGAAAACAGAGCTGTGTCTGGTCATGACCATCATGAACGGTGGAGACCTGAGGTGAGGCCTCATTCACTCTCACTTCCTGACATCCCGACCACAACATCTCCTACTAATGGTATTTTTAAACTTTATTTTAACCCCATATTCCAATCTTTCCCTTTGATCCTACACCCTGCATTGAAATCTAGATCTGACCCTTTCTCTCTTTCAGATTGCTTTGAATGCTCTATCATAAATCCACATATAGTGTTTATTTGATATTCAGTTTAATATCATATATGGCAAAGAAAAGCCGATCACATCCTCCCTCTGAGAGGCTGAAACCAGTGAATATTTGGTATTTTTGCTTGAAAAATGACTGAAACGATTATTAATTAATAATCGAAACAGATGCAAAATAGATTATATGTTTGCCAAATGACTGATTGTATCCTTCCATACAGAATGGGATGCTACACAAATTCACTGCATTTGTCTCATTAGAAAGTAATAAGTGGGAATTTATAAAAGACGTGTGAACCATTTGTGTTTCCTTACATGACTCTGAGTCCTCTCTCTCTCGCCACTAGGTATCACATTTATAACGTGGATGAGAACAACCCAGGGTTTGACGAGCCACGGTCCTGTTACTACACTGCTCAGATCATCCAGGGCCTGGAGCACCTCCACCAGAAGAGGATCATCTACAGAGACCTCAAACCAGAGAATGTGCTGCTGGACAATCAAGGTCAGACACTTGTGTACAAGAAAGACAAACTGAGTTTTTAGTGCTCTGTCCAAGTTTCTCAGTCAGTATGCAGTGGACTGTCAAACTGACAGTGTGGCTGTAACAGATTTAGAGGTTGTTTATTCATTTAAGATAGATTTTTGGTTAATTTGGGAGTTCAATATACAATTGTGTGATACTGTCTGATGTGTGGACCATTAGAACATTTAACTAAAGCATTAATTTGACATTTGTCAATGTGTCAATGTTGAACTATTCCTTTAAAACAATTAAACTTAACCCCCCTCAGCCTACAAGAAGATATACCAATTTCCTACACTGTAATGAAATTATAGCCCCTCACCTTGACTTTAAAAACATGTCTCTTGGCCTCCTGAGGTCAAAACACACACACTCAACCTCCCACTAACACACACACACACACTTCACACCTAACACAAGGACATCTCTGAGTTATCGCTCTACCACAGGTTAACGAGTCAGAGACGCAGAGTGCAGGTCAACATTGGTATCTGTGACGTGTGCAGCTCTTGACGTTGCCCTGGTGTTTGTTCTCGCAGGTAACGTCCGTATCTCTGACCTTGGTCTGGCCGTGGAGCTTGCCGAGGATCAGCTCAAAATCAAGGGCTATGCTGGGACTCCAGGTACAGTCGACAAAACAATCGCCAAACCGACATTTGCCTGGTGGCAGCAGCAGGATCTGTGAACAAAACCCACAGCTCTACAGTGTTTTTCCTCATCACTCTGTAATTAATATACAACAGTTACCATGTCCCACGTCATATCATTTATACTCTGAGCTGCCGTCACCTCTAACCAGTGTTACCTGAATGACTGGAGTGAAACTATGCTGCCACTTTATAACAGAGCACAGTGACTGAAGAGACTGAATATCTGCCCTAAAGTAGAATCCAGGCTCATGTATATCAACATTAATAGATAGTATGAGCACAGTCAACATTACCTTATGGTTAGGGTTAAGTCAGAGTCTATATAATAAAAAGTAATTATGTTTGAGTTGTGGAAGTATTTAATGTCATTCAGTGTTCAGTTGTTAATACAGTATCATATCGGTGGTGTTTTGATGTTGTAGCTGTCGTCTAAAATATTTCTGGGACTTTGGGGTGCTTATGGTGAAAGGAGTTTTCATTCTACAATGATACACACAGCACACATGTGATTTTTTTTAAAGGGAAATGTTTTGAAACACACTGTCCATCACTTGAACTCACTTTATTAAGACAACATTGCAGTGCTTAGGCTTTCATCCTGCAGATAAAAAAAAACAACACATTAAATGTTTTTAGATTTGAGAAAGAAACAATTTGTCGATTTGTCACCAGACTTGCACACACACACACACACACACACACACACACACACACACACACACACACACACACACACACACACACACACACACACTGGCAGTGCTTAGAAAACAAGTAAAGTAAAATAAAAGTAAAAAGCTGCAGCTGCAAACCTTTATAGGAGTAAGAAGTAGTACAGTATTTCCTTCTGAAATACAGTGTGATATAAGTACATGTACTTCAGAACTGCAGGTACAGAACTTGAGTAAATTTATGTTTTAATAGCAGAAATTTGAGATGTTGAGCAGTTTAAAGTGGAAACTGATCCATGTCTTTAACAGAGAAGTCATGACTTGTTTTCTCTCACCTGCAGGTTTCATGGCTCCAGAGCTGCTGAAAGGAGAGGAGTATGACTACTCTGTCGACTACTTCACTCTGGGGGTCACTCTGTATGAGTTTCTGGCTGCCAAGGGACCCTTCAGGACCCGAGGAGAGAAGGTAAACACAGGTTAAATTCATTGTGTGCTGTTAACATGTTTTTGTTGGTTCTTTTGGCTGCATTATAAAACCTGTGTGATAAATCCAGTAACAGTCTTTTAAGATTTTATAACTCAACATCACCTACCTGTGGCTTGATGCTGATACTGCTGTGAAATATGCCCTGACCCCTCATTTAACTTTAAACCTGAGGATTTTATCACGTTTACACATTAGTCTTCTTATCTGTGCACATCGCTATAGATATTTACTTCATCAAGGATTTAAAGCAGTATTGTAGAGTGTTTTTAAATGATTGAGCATGAATATAAACCTGGATGGCCTGGATTCAGCTGCATGTCCTGCAGATAAATAATAAATAAGAGCTTTCATTTCTGGTGCATTCACAGACTGTTGGACTAATGTGATGTGTGCAAGTTTTAAATGAGACGCTCGTTCTGTTTGAAGGTGGAGAACAAGGTGGTGAAGAAGCGGATCCTGAACGATCCGGTGATGTATCCAGAGAAGTTCAGCG
The DNA here is from genome assembly GCA_033238685.1 of Lates japonicus. Classification (NCBI taxonomy): domain Eukaryota; kingdom Metazoa; phylum Chordata; class Actinopteri; family Centropomidae; genus Lates; species Lates japonicus. Next base: position 13,578,755 of record BRZM01000003.1, read on the forward strand.
AGAACGCCCGGTCCATCTGTGAGGGTCTGCTGTGCAAAGAGGTCGACAAGAGGCTCGGCTTCAAGAACGGATCGTGTGACGAGCTCAGGACGCACCCCTTCTTCAGCGAGATCAACTGGAGGAAACTGAACGCAGGTCTGTTTCAGACAGAAACAAGTCCTTACCAGTCACTGCTTGTGTACACGCACACATCTGTTTCTATAGTTTTCACAGTCTTAAATGCTTTCTGCTGTTGTTTATTTAATTATTCCAATATTTTCTACCTCTTATGTAGGATTTTTAAAATATATTCTACAGTGTTGCTACTGGGCATGACACATATTTAATCCTCAGTATCTACTTTCAGCAGTTGTCATGTGAAAATATCTTAACCAGAGCTTTTTTAGAGACTGGATTCTAGTCATATAACTGACAAACACTCAGATTTGACGATGATCTTGTAGAGTATATTTAGGATGTGCTTTCATCTACTCTGTAAAATATCCTGATGAAGGCCTTGTGCAAAGAGCAGACTTTAACTTCCAGTGAACCATTAAGTGTTTCTGGGTAATCGCTTCCTCCACAGCTGATAAAGTCAAGGTTTATTTGTACAGCACCTTTCAACAAGTCAACACAAAGTGCTTTACACAAAACACAAAAGGCATTAAGAAAAGAAACACAAGGCAATATGAAAGACACATTTAACTGAGATTCAAAAATCACCGTACAAGCGAAAACTTTAAATAATACAAGTTCAGCTACACAAAAAGCAGCAACTAAAACACACACAGAGGTCAAACACAAACAGACGTTGTTTTTTTGCTTGACATAAACATCTTCCTGTGCTGCGTCTCCTCAGGGATCCTTCCGCCACCTTTCGTGCCAGACTCTAAGACAGTTTATGCCAAGAACATTGACGACGTTGGGGCCTTCTCCACCGTTAAAGGCGTGCAGCTGGAAGACAAGGACAAGGATTTTTTCAGCGAGTTCGCCTCGGGGAACATCTCCATCCCCTGGCAGGAGGAGATGATCGAAATGGGGATCTACGGCGAGCTCACAGTCTGGGGCCCGAACGGCACTTTGCCCAATGACCTGCGACGCGAGTCCATCCTGGAGCAGCCGCCCAAGTCCTCCACCTGCACCGTGTCGTGAGAGGCTTCAGTACTTGAACTGAACTGTGAGCTGAACTTTATTTTTGAGCACTTTTCATACAAGATTTCAGGTTGGTGGTGGATCTGAAGGGAAATGATTCTTATTGATGATGATTAACTCTTTTTGCTGCTCCAATAGGTAATAATAATGCACTTTTTTCTGTGTTTTTGCTACAACGCTAGCCAAAGACTTAATGCTTTAACAGCTCTTGGTCCTTTTTTTACAGTAAAATGTTGAGTTTACATGTACTGATACTGTGTGGCACATTGTTGTCTAACATTATATACTTATCTGTTTCTTACACTGTACTACTGTTGATTTTTTGTTATTTTTCCAGGTATGAATGATCAGTGATCATTTCTATTTCCTAACATGACAAGGAGCCCACATAGTGAAGATCTCTGGTTGTGTTTGGCTGCCATTCTTCACCAGCCCTGAGTCTCATGTGTTTAGAAACTCTCTCAGACTCATTTTATATGACAGATACATTTAGATGACATGACACACTTGTACCTGTGAACACATGTGCTACACATGTTTTTGTCTGCATCTGCACTTTATGCTCCTCCAGTGTGTCCAGTGTCAGAAGTGTGAATAAGCTCGTATCCACCTGCTGCAGAGATATTTCTGAATTTGAATAAATATTTGCCATTAAACTCACCATGCTCTGTGTGTGACTGACACATCAACAAATCCAGTCCCTCCACCTACAGCCAAGATTAGTTAATCAACTGGCTGATTGACAGAAAATTTAATCAGTAACTTTATTGATTTTAGTCACATTTTGAAGCAAAATTACAAAACATTTCCTGGTTCCAGCCTGGAAATCATGAGGATTGTCTCCTTTTCTTTACTGAATAAACTGAACATCTTTGGATTTTGGAGAGCAGGTCAAATAAAACAAAACACCTCAACACATCTCCTTGAGCTGTGGTAATTTCAAAAGGCATTTTTCTGATATTTTATAAACAAAATAATCTATAAATCAAGAAATTGATCAGCAGATTGGATTGATAATGGAAAAAAAAACGTTATTTGCAGCCCCATCTAGCCATTAGTTTACATCTACACACTGTGAACAGTCAATTCTTAACAGAGTGAGAAACAGGTTGAGCAGCAATAAGCTGTGCATGACTCGTTTATCAAGCGTTGGCCGATGGAGGGCGCTGTCAACTCATGTTACTGCTGTTATTTTCCACATCAGCGCTGCAACATCACTGACCAGATACAGACATCAAAAACCCGATCAGTGTAAACCAGTGTTTAATGTGTACAGTAGGAAAGAGATTAGCCGCATAGTGTAAGAACTTCAGTCCAAAATCTAAGCGACTTTAAACTTATGTAAGACAAATATTTTAATAATTTATCACTGGGGTGTCTCTCTCTCTCTCTCTCTCTCTCTCTCTCTCTCTCTCTCTCTCTCTCTCTCTCAGGTTTCAGGTAAAGTTGAACCTGTCGGAGCTCAGAGTCAGCTGTGCTCTGTTATTCATCCAAAAAATGTTTGCATCATAAGAAACAAAAATCTTACTTAATCTTACTTGCAGCTTTGTCGCCTGTGGCCGCGCTCTGTGGAGGATGAGGACGCAGTTTTGAATCAACAGCGACCAAAACAAAAAAAAAAAAAACTCCACCTCGAACAGAAACGCTGGAGAAACGCTGAACCATCTGCCTGGTCGATTTTTTTTCCTCCCTCTTTTTTAGAACTGAATCGGATTCATCCGTATTCGGTCGAAATGCAGCAGCCTGAATCCCAGCAGACAACTCAGCAAGCAGCGACAGAAATACTGGATCCAGCAGGTAACATTTAGTTTCATCCTGAGGTCTTTAAAGCAGACTCTGCAGCGGGATCAAAGTGACAGCAGCTACTTTAATATCAGCAACAAGGATTCTTTAAAAAGCACCGCTTTTCCATAAGGTACCATTCATAAAGCGTATATGTTGTATTTAATTGATTTATTAATGGTTAAAAAAACGATTTCTTTCTTTACAAACCGTTAATAAGAACAACATCCTCCTCCAACAGGACACTTTGTCTTTTTAGTCAGGGAGACTCCTCCAACAAACTGTAGGATGTGAACTAAACATCCACTTATAAAGAGCTTGTTAGTTTTTACAGCTGCAGACTTGGTGGGTTACTGTATAATCTTTTATCAATGATTTATTAACATTTAGAATTGCAGGTGAGTGACTAATGTTTTGCTGAATTGAGAGACCCAGGATCCTTTATTAATTTCACCTCCAGTTAGACTTCATTTAATGCTTCTCCAGTTAAATTCAGTGCATGAGAAACATTTATCAGTGTACACATCTGTGAGCAAATGGTAGCAAAAAGTCCTTAAGACAGGCTTCTTCTTTTCGATGAGAGAAAAAACAAATTGTGGTTAAGCGCTAATACTTAAAAATCTTCTCCCACAGCTCATCTCCTGGAGAGTAGATTTACTCAAATACTTAAAGGCTACTTGTACTTTTGGAGTGTTTGAGTTATATACTAGTTAAATACTCCACTAACTTCCAGAGGAAAGTACTGTACTTTTTACTCCCACACTAGAAATCCTTATTGACTGATGCCTGGTTATTACAGTAAATCACACCACCCAACAATATTTAAGGAAGGTAGAAGAACCATGAGCCTGATTTATAATAATGTCTTGTTGTTATTGGTACTTTTACTCAAGTAAATGATTTGAATACTTCTTCTGTGCACGTTGTTTTCAGTAAAAAGCAGGTTAGAGATTTTTTTCTAAATTAGACTCATGTAATTCAGGGTTTAGAACAAGGGGAAGACTCATGTAATTCAGGGTTTAGAACAAGGGGAAGTCGTGGTAATGAGGGTAAAGACGTCCTCCTCTCACCGCATGTCCTCCTCCCTCAGATCAGTACCTGCGTCGGAGGAAAACGGCTCTGTGGGTGACTGTGTCTCTGCTGGCTCTGGCTCTGGTGGTGCTGGCAGTGGGTCTCATCTCCGCCACTCGCACCGACAATGTGCCTGTCGCTGGATATTACCCCGGCATCACCGTGAGTGGCACATCTCACCTCCATGATCCCTTAAACCTATTTCTCATGACACTGAAAATTCACCGTCAGTAAGCCCTGAAACACTCGAACCCTGAAGCCTAATGTTTCTCCTCGTTTCTCTCTTTGATCTCTTTGCACCTCCAGCTGAGTTTCGGAGCGTTTCTGGGCATTGTTGGCATATACCTGGTGGAGAACCGCAGACCCATGGTGAGTCTGCTCCTCTGCCTCTCATGTCTCACCTTCACTGAAACCCTGTAGCTTTCACAGGATAGCACAGCATAGATGACAAGATGTGCAGACCTGCCTGAATCACTGCAGGCACTCTGGTTAATGTAGATGTATAAGCCAATTCCTGTGGGTAAAGAGGTGAAGATTTCTTGAAATAAATGCTTCCCAAGTACAGTGTGATGTATACAGGTCAGTATTTCTAATTTCCTGAGGGTTTTCTTACTTGGACTCCAAACATCTCATCAGTTGCCAACTGGACCTGCACATCTGTGGTGCTAATGCATGCAGATCTGACGCTTTCATCCACTGCTATTTTCATCACTTCAGTAGGAGTTTAAGTCGCGTGCTTCATGAGTTAGGCTGCACCAACTTTTCCACCTCAGCCAAGCATAAAATGTGTGTACACACAAGTTCAGCATAGCAACTTTTTTAAGGCGATCATTTGTAAGTGTTGTGTTCCCAGCTTGTTCTACTGCACATGAGTGGCCAAAAACAGATTAGCAAATGTTTAATGAGTCAGGAAATGCATTCATCATGACTGTTGGTCCTTCTTTGTTTACAGTGACAGCTCAAACTGTGCAATGTCACATTCACACTATTTTAGCCTTTTGTTTATTCTCTCTCAAGGTGACTTCTGTCAGCTTTTCAAGCTTTGTAATATTCATCTTCTAAAAATGAGGCATTGTTCCTGGAAAACAGGACATATATACACACCATAAATTAGAGGATTATGTTACAGACTTTGCAAATTCACTAAACAGTTTTACAGGAAATTGCTCTATTATGAGCAAGAAGCAAATCCGATTACACGATGGCGGCGTAATGTGTTCTTGGTCCTTGTGCCCGGGTCAGTGTACGTGACTGGATTTGTGGTCAGGAGGAGGGAATGTGATTGGCTCTGGATTTCAATGACAAGAGGGGAAATTGCATTAGTATTGGTCAGTCGCTGACAGGGCTCCTTTACTTCAGACAGGGACACAGGTATAATATGAAAATACCACACAGGGTTCAAAAAATAATCACGTCAATGACTCCAGAGTAGAGACAGAGGTAGGCCGAGGCTGCTGAGCTGACCTCCAGTCAGCGTTTAAAGCCAATCTTTACCAGCGTGGGACAACAGTGGCAACCAGAAGATGAAACTGAGTCTTCTGGGTAATTCAAGTAGTATTGTCAGTATCACATTCACAGTCTATCAAACCCAACATGAAGCTAACTGTGTTAAGTGCCTTGAAGAGGACACCAGTGACACAGAAACTTCAGCAGAGTGAGTCCTAGTCACCTCTGAATTTGTCCTGATTATTTTGGTGTACACCTCTAATTTTGTTGGGTTTTATCCTACAAGCATCTCACTTTTTATTTGTTCCTCTCAGTTTATTGTCAGAAAAGTCCTGTAGACAAATAATTCTGTTTATGGATTATGTGTTTTGTTGGTGTACGCCGAAGTATTAACAATAATGAAGAAAACTTAAAAATGTCTGCAGGTATAAGTTTTTTCTTTCTTCACAAGTGGGTTTATGGTCATTTATGTGCAGTGGACATCTGACATAATGACATAATGAACTCACCTGATGATATAAAACCTTATAACAACCCACCTAAATGAATTTCTACCTGCCCAGTTAATGAAAAAGTAGCCCTGTGCCTGTCTCCATGACTGTGGTATATCAGTGTGTGTGTGTGTTGTTAATTTTTCATGTGTCGTCCAGGGTGTCGTGTGCCTGGTCAGATCACTTTATCTTACGTTACGCTACAGTGTACTGTATCTAATCCGGCCTGCACAGATACCTGTTCACACATGAAAGACACAGTGTGTGTATATGTGTGTGTATGTATTGTTCAGTATAAAGCATGATTCAAACAAGGTAGAGACAGATTGTATGTTTAAAAACGTTTATATTTTTTTGCAGTCCTCGCTGTAGATATTTACAACCTGTTGAATCCATGACTGGATCTTTTGCCCCTTAGGATCCAAGGGGGTAACAAGAAGGAGGATGGAGGACCTGACAGTTGATATTGTGCTTCTGTGGTCCAAATTTCTGTCATATTTGCGATTAATCAAACCATGTAGACAGAAGAAGAGTAGAACAAACCTGGAGGGTTCCTCTCAGGGCTCCTGAGCTGCCCACTTTGCCCCGGTTGGTAAACCGCCCCCGACTGCATCTGTCTGCCTCTCTGGCATCGCTCCCAGCTCTGTGTGTTAAACTTTAATGGCGTGATTGCTGCCACACTAGTGCTGGTCTACAATGTCTCTTATGAGGCACATGTGGCACGACGTTCGTTCTCACACAGGTGTCGTCTTCCCCCCGTGTGTCTGAGGCTTTGTGCTGTAACATGAGCGCCGGCCTGGCAGAGCGAGGCTGCTCATTAAAGAACAACTAACCGTACCTCAATGCCACAGACATCTGAGAGCTCTGGCGCTTCTCTTACTTCCTGGATCTCGCAGCCTTTTCCTCCTCTGACCTCATAAAGCAGCCAATGGAGGGTTTGTTGTTGTTTGAACTGTTTACGGTCAGAGTGACAAGTTCACACTCGTGACTGACTAATCTTGCAGCAAGATCTTTCTGAATCAGAGACTTGTTGCAGGTAAAGCACACATTTGTGCTCCACTGACATTTCTTAGATAAAGCTTTATCCAAGCGCTCTTCATTTTGTCTTATCTTGTCCTCGAAAAGGTTTAAAAGGATCACGGAGCATGAAATTCTGTCTGTAAAAGAAAAGAAAAACTCCCTCCCTGCCGCTCCTATAACAGGCTTCAGTGCCCTGATGAACTGTAAAGATTTCTTTATGACTAAATGCTTCATGTGGCTCATGTTCTTTGCTCCGCAGCCTCCTCTGTAGTTACCGCCTGTATCTCACAGACCACCGTCCTCTTGGTCACCTTGCAGCCCGGAGAGCAGAACAGTCAACCTGTAAAAGGCCGTATTTTACCCAACAGGTCATGGGATGGTTCAGCTGTGGTCATGATTGCTCACTGGACCACTGAGCAGGAGAAGAGGACCTTGCAGTGGTCAGCGACTTCAGTTACATAACCTGATAGGTCTCTTTACCGAGGCTGTAAAATTCCTTTTTGTGTCTTTATCCCTTTGTCACTCATGTTTTCTTCTTTTTTATCTTGTATTTTAGTGCCGGGATCCTCCCACAGCCCCCTTTGAGAAACTCCCTCCTCCTTATGCCTGCTGAGCCCCATAAACATATGGGGCAATGGCGGAGAAAGAACAACATATTGATCTGGTCAGACTTAATGTAGCACAAGACATTTCATATGTAACCTTGTGGACGGAAAACACTAAAATGAGATTCATAATTACTGATTTAAACGCTGTTTCATGTGTCTGATGGATTTGAACTGGAGCAACACAGTTTTATAGCTCTGTAGTGTGATAATATAGACATGACGGTTATTTCATGTGTATTTGGTAAAGGAAACATTCTTTGTTGCTTCCATGCCCAAAGTTAAATGAGAAGATTGAGAATAGCCCTGTAGGTAAATATGAAGTTACATAAGAATGCAAGTGCTATTTCCAAAAATATTCCAGATGCGCATATATATATATATAAATATGTTTATAAGTTTGACAGTTTCTTGTTATGATTGGGTTACAGGTGTACTGTATTTTCTCACTATACTAACTACTGTACAAGCAAAAAGGGCTTTCTTGAAATGTGAACTGGAGAGTAAATGATGCTGGTGTTGCTGTTACTTATGTTTGTGTGAATCATTTAATGCGCACTTTGCAGTTAATACACTGTACAGTATATACTATATTAATAATGCATGTTAACTGGGTTGTGGATGGGATTCTGTAGCTGCTGCTGTTGCTATGAAATACATTATGTACTGGAAGACACACCTATGAAAAAATTCATACATTTACTGACGCAGACAAGCAAATACATGTGGAGTAAGGGCTTATCTGAATCTCACATTTAAAGGAAGAGTTTGACATTTTGAAATGCACTTTGGTTTGCTTCCTGCCAAATTTCTAGATGAGAAGATTGATATCACTCTCGTTAGCTGTGTTACATACAATCTAATCCAAATCCACCCTACCAGCACCTCTCAAAGCTCACTAATTAGGCAAAAAGGGTTAGAGTTAGGTTAGTAAAAGGGTTAGAAGCGTTAGGGTTAGTGTGGGTTAGGTTAGAGTTAGGTTAGGGTTAGTAAAAAGGGTTAGTTAATAAAAAGGGTTAGGTTGGGCAAAATGGTTAGGGTTAGGGTTAGTAAAATGGTTAGGGTTAGGGTTAGGGTTAGGGTTAGGGTTAGGGTTAGGGTTAGGTTAGTAATAGGGTTAGGGTTAGGGTTAGGGTTAGTTAGTGAAAAGGGTTAGGGTTAGGGTTAGGGTTAGGGTTAGGGTTAGGGTTAGGGTAAGGGTTAGGGTTAGGGTTAGGGTTAGGGTTAGGGTTAGGGTTAGGGTTAGGGTTAGGGTTAGTAAAAAGGGTTAGGTTAGGGTTAGGGTTAGGGTTAGGGTTAGTAAAAGGGTTAGGGTTAGGGTTAGGGTTAGGGTTAGGGTTAGGGTTAGGGTTAGGGTTAGGGTTAGGGTTAGGGTTAGGGTTAGGGTTAGGGTTAGGGTTAGGGTTAGGGTTAGCTGCTAGGGCTAGTAAAAGGATAGTTGGCAAAAAGGGTTAGCGTTAGGGTTAGTAAAAGGGTTAGGGTTAGGGTTAGTAAAAAGGTTAGGTTAGTTAGTAAAAAGAAGTTAGTACTGACTTGTGAGGTATCACAGTCTTAACATCTCTTGGCAAGAACAGAAATTTCCTAAAAACAAGTTATATCTTAACCTTTTAAATGTATTCATTTAAATTATCACCAGATACCTTATTATTAGTACAAACTGTTTTTGCTGTATTGTTTCACCCTCTGAAGCAAATCTGAATTACAACCAATAAAACAAGTCTTGCTCAACTCAATGGGGGTTATTACAATAAATATATTGTGAAGATTCTATGAAGATTGAAAAATTACTCCACAGACAGTTACTGAAGCAAAGGGACTGGTGACCATTAGGTGCCTTATGCTGCAGCATCTAGGATCAATACTCACATGCTGTGACTTGGAGCAGCAAAGATCTTTACCGCGGCTTAAGCTTTATAAGCTGGTATTTTTAACCTGGGCCTTATTTTTCCATGTATGTAAAGGTGTGTAAATGATTGAAAAGGGACAAAATCAGTGTCAGAGAGTGTCAGCACATCCACTACAGTACTTGTCAGATTAATATAGTAGTGTTTTAGCATTACAGTACAGTAAGTAGACCTATGAGTTAATATAGATAATAACAACGTGTCACACATGTAGCAGGACATGAAAGTTTATCTTTAACATAACCACACAGCATACAAATGCATGTTTTGAAAATACACTTCACTCTATGATGTTCATACAACTGCTTTTATTTTTGTTTTTAAATAGATTTCACTGTTGAGGGAAGTTAAATCAAAAGGTGACTTTCCTCAGCATTGTACACATACTGGCAGTTAAAGTGAAAAATAAAAACTAAAGAGAAGTTCAATATACAACATATGATTAAAAAAAAAAAACACATCAAGCTCTATATTTCAAGTATTCATTCATCAGAAAACTAGAAAATGAAACATTACAGAGGGAAGTAAATAACACTGGAGCCTCTTTTGGCATTCTCAATCACAATGCTCCTCTGACATTCTTTGTTTTTTTGTGTGTGTGTTTTGATTTGCTCAGCACCTATGAAGTGAAATGAAAAACTGGAGTCTCACAGATTTCATAGGTAGTACTGTCCTGGCTATTACTCCTAGTATCCCAATTCCATTTCAAGAAAATGGATTTGTCACTCAAGACTTTTTTAGGAAGCAGATGAATTAAGAGACTTGATAAGTGTTTCACTTTTGATCAACTTTAAATGCAGAAACATTGCGAGCAAGGTAGTGTTTTGTTTTCTGTCTTCTATAAAGCATTGTACAGTCATACATTATTTATATATTCAGTATTTGTGCCGCACTCTTTTTACTCTCAGTAGCTTGTGTGGTGCGATTGATGCAGTGCTCTCTCTCTCCTTCATGGAGTGGGCCCCTTCCTGTCTCCCTGTGCTTCTGTGACTAATCGATTATCCTCATATTGTATATGGCAGGTATTCACTGTTAGTGGGTGACTCTGAGGGAAAGAAGGGGCCTTTGTGACGATGTTAGATTGAGGATTATTGAGAATCAGGGTGTTAGGCAGTCCTTTAACAGACTGTGATACTCCAAAATGCACAGGTGGAAATGCATAGTGTATTAACTGCAATGAGTATATTTCAGCAAAAGCCTTAGCTCTGTTTGTGTGTTACAGTACTGCACCTTTGTAAAATGGTTCACCTGTTTAGAGGGAAGCTGTTGAGAAGTTGGGGTTGGTTGTTCTTTGTAGGCACATGGTAGATTTTTAAGGTTGCAGGCAGACATGGAGTGCTGCTTCAATCAAGAAAATGGCTTTACCCCGCAGTCCATTTCTACCTGCAACAATGTGCAAGGTTTTCTACAGAACACAAAGTTGTGCCTAATACCACGCCTCCATGCTGCGGTGAAGGAGGGGATTCAGCTCGTTCAGGGCAAATAATATTGATTTAGTCCCCAGTCAACCCTTAAATCGTTATACACCATGAAGATCTGAGCACCTGTTTGCACATTTTCTTTCCTGATGTAGGACTATTTATCTGGTCCCCATTTTTTTCCCCATTTCGTCGGATTCTATATTAACACTTGATAATTTCAAGCTTTGTGAACGTGGGCCTCAGGTGAACTGGATGTAAGCAACATGACCACAGCTCTATCAGCTGAGTTGCTGCAGTGAAGAGTCACTCTGCCTACAAAGTTCCAGTCAGATCTGCATTTAAGCACAGGATGCCAGGCATAGTACGCTGACCCAGGACCAGCCATTTAATATAGATCCGGATAAGGCCCTGTGTGTTCTTGTGGGCTTACAAGGCTATGATACATGGGCAGTGTTTGAGGCAATGTTGTGCAGCATTTATTCCCATATCTTCTGCCTAGTACAGGGGATGTTGCCCACTGGCTGACTAACTACTGATTTACAACACTGTGAAAATCCCTACACACACCTCTAGGCAGCAGTGTCATCACAGTAAAAGGACAGGGTGATCCTGGGCTAACGCTCCACCTGCACCACAATACCTGGTCTTTTTCTTTTTTCTTTTTTTTTAAAAACACATTCCAATCTAATAACATTTCCCCACTGGTCAAAGCTTTTATAAATATATTGGAAATCATCCCCATTGCCTCAATCAGCTGCTTATGGATCAGTTTTGGCAGACTGAAACACTGGTCACTGGTGAGAGTCCAGCAGGGGGCAGGAGTGTGAGCGGATGTCATTGTGTTTATGGATGGCCTGGTCCAAGTCCAGAGACTGTCCATTCACACTGACCTCCATACAGCCGCTGTAGGGCGCTGACACCAGCGTGGACACCAGAGGAACATCATCTGTGGGGGAAGAAATGACAGCATGTGAACCAACAGAAGATGATGGACTGTGTAGGTGCCCTGACTGTGACCTAACCACGAGTATGCAAACAGTATTACTCAGTGCTGAATTTATCAGACTCAGCAAACACTTTAACCAACACTTGGATCTTTAATCAAATTCACATGACTATTCTCATCATGGCATTGTTTAACAATTTGTGAAAAAAAACTTCTTGTGTTTTTCTTTCCAGTTTGGGGAATGTTGGAGCTGTTTCTGGCCAAATTATTTACTCAGCCACAAGTCAGTAAACAAAGTCAGCCACTCATAAATGGTAAATGGTAGGAAATTTGCATAATATCCCCTTCTCGTCATCCACTGGGTGAGGTAATTTATTGCTGACACGTGTCAGATGTTAGATGACTGCACACCAGTCAAGCACAGAGCAGAGGAAGCTGTGACTGAGAGCGTTTAGAGAGACTGAGCAGAATAACATCCCGCAAAATGTGCATATAAACATGTGTGCCCTCACCAGGGAGGCCTCCTATGAAGGTGCTGGACTGAGACAGGAGGTTAGTAGGAACTTCTGCATCTTCACTTCGTCCAGACTGGCCATCGACCAGCAGGAGGGTTTGGTTTCCTGAGATCATCACCTGGATTTCATGACTCTCACCATCACACAGTGGAGCAGGAGAGCTGGCAATGATGGTGTCGCCTACAGATACCAGAACAAACTGAGGACACACACAAAAGGTCAGTTTTTAAATCAAACGTAGGGTAACAAACTGATTTCACGCAGATATACAGGTTTTAAAAGTGCTCACATCTCGCCATTCATCGATGCCGGGATGATAATCAGCCAGAGTGATGGAGAGAGGGACTCTGTCCTGGTGAACCAGTGCAAACAGCACTCCGATAGCAGAAACTGGACGCAGGGTCAACCGGACGCTTAGGTTCTGTGATTCTGATGTGAGGATAAGAGGGAGAAAGAACAGCAAGTCATGAACTTCATCGACAAACAAGAACTGTTGACAAAAGTGTAGTCGATGATGGAAGCCAACTCACAGCCATCCAAACAAATTAAACATTGACTAACTGCTTCAGGAAGAAGCAATTTGGCTCAGTTATGCAAGACCCCGAAATGCTATGCATAACACACACATGCACACACACTGTACCATAGCTGATGTTGAAAAGAGCGAAGCCTGTGCCGGGGTAATATGCTCCAGGATCCTCTGTGCTGAAACACTGCATGTTGTCATTGGACCGAATGGTTTCTTGTATGGAGGTGTCCTCACCCGTCAGCCACCGCCACTCCTTCATACAGCCGTCCAGTCGGGGGTTCACCTACAAAATAAGCACAACCGTTGAGAAATGTGTAAACAACATCTCCTCGGGGTTCATTGTTCAGGAAAATACACAAGCACGAGCAAATGAACACCTGATTGACGAGGCCGTCCTCTCTGAAAGGGACGCCTCCCACGGTGAGGTTGAGTTCATGCATGCCTTTCTTCAGTGTAAACAGATCACCGTTCACTGCGATCTTCATGACGGCCTCCCTGTCAATCTTAATCACTAGACTCCGGCCCTGCTCCTCCACAGAGATCTGACAAGAAAATAAGATATTCGAGAAGCTTTCAATCAGCTAATGAAGCTACTGCAGACAGTGTATTACTTTCTGTGACGACCTCTGACAGAAACCGCCGACCTTCCTCCACTGGCCGTCGCTGACGATGGGTCCACTGCTGGTGACCCTGCTGACTGTGCCGTACTTCAGCTGCAGCTCCAGCTTCCCATGATGCATTGCAAGCACAATCCAAGAGCTGTTTAAATGACCTCCAGCGAAGAAGATCACCCCCTCGGGATCGAAGGTGCGGAAGTCGAATTCTGCTGAAAAGCTATGAGGTGGGGAGCAGGTATGGAAGGGTATGAGCATGTGTGTTTGAACAAGTGAGTCAAAATAACAAAGGGAAGAGGAAAAGAGATGGAGGATGAGAAACAAGAAATTCCTTTTAGTTACCAAAATAATTTTATCTGCTACTCACTCTGATGAAGTGGCTGCTAATAACAGAAATTATTTTTAGGACTATGTGCAGCAAAAAAAAACAAGTTTACCTTTATGACCTCTAACCAATGTATTATAAGGGTATGACTTACACTGATGGACTGTTCAACCTGCTCTATCACTGTACTACAAAACAAAATGAAAAACAAAAATAGAAACTGAACCTGAAACGGGATTTGCCTGAAGCAGTAGCAGCAAGTAGGTGGAAAAAAAGTCCCATAAAAAAGTTATGCAGAAGCTTGTTGCTTGTAAAAAGTGAATTATTTTATCTTCCAATACATTTCAAAGTCAACAAACATGCAGATGGGTCGAGAATGTGTTTCAAGTTCAGTGTTTTCCCTCCCACTGGGATGATTTGTTGCCAGAGTATACTTCAACCTTCCAAACAAGTAAGACTGTTAATTAAATAAAAATATGTACACTATTCACAACTCTGCCGATCTTTAAGTTAAATTAAGGAAGGTTCACTGTCTTTCTACTCAGTGAAACAATGGTATAAATGTAGAGGAGGTACGACATATTTGTCAGGAGACAACCGTTGAAAGAGCTGAGCATCAAAGACAGCAATATATATCTTCTCACCCAGTCTGAATCCTCCTGCGGAAACGCAGTCTCACCACTGGCACACCACTAAACATGCGTCCCAGGTAAAGAGAACGAGAGTTCCTCTTCAGAGACGGTGACAAGCAGGGAGTTATTGGCTGGAGGAGAAAACAGACAAACAACAACCTGGAGATAACTATGTTGCCACCTCATGAGAACCACGACAGTATACAAACTGCAGACTGACTGAGGGTTTTTAAATATATGTTGTATATCAGGAAGAACACAATTTAATACCTGTTTGATGTACCTACTGGTATGAACTAGAATGATTCATTATTATGTCACCTTTTTCAGTACTTCTCAGCAATATATTATAATAATTATTAGTCATATGGTCAATTAAATCAAAGGGACCTGGACCCAGACTACCAAAAGAAAATGAATAGATGGATTAGGTGATAAAAAAATCATTCATTAACACAAGTTTTCACCACAATTGACCCTTGCCCATCATGACGATGCGCTTCTGAGCTACTGTGGCCAGCAGTAGAAACAGTGTGCTTGTAAAGATTTTTCAAGAACCAGAGATATCCTGTCCAAAATGACGAACAGACTATGAAAGTTGTTTAGTTCACATTTTACAACAGCAGCAGACGGTGAAATCTGAAACAGCTGGTTAACATGTGACAGTTGATGTATTTCACCTTACAGCTCCTGAGGTCCTGGCCCAGCTTCATGCCCTGACGACCGTCACAGAAGCAACGGAAACTCCCTGGAGTGTTCAGACACTCCTCTGCACAAACACCTGCCAGACACTCGTCCACATCTGACAGAGCAACAGAACAGGTTGAGGGAATTAAAGAGAAGGAGAGATGAAAGTGATGACAGGGGTATAAAGGGTTACAAAGAAGCAGACAGTTCATGAATTTATCAAAGTCATATCAGTGGTGGAATTAGTCAAAACATGAACTTTGAAGGATCAAAAAAACATCAGTTCCTCAAGAATGTATGAAAAAAAAAAAACATCTGATTTCTTTCCTGTCAACATATCAGGGAATGCAAACAACACTCGAGTCGAGTGGCCTTTGACGCTGACTGGGCTGTATTTCCCCGCTCCATATATAACCTTACATGGCCATGAGGAGGTTGGTGGTAATAAATGTTAATTCTCTGAGGAGCGACACTGAGGTTATGAAAAGTCTGGTTTCCACGGAAGAACAAAACAGTGATTAATGACTTAGATTTAAGTTTTTTCCCATGTTGTTGCCAACAGATCTGATTTTATCTTACTGTGTTTTATCTTATTAAATAACAAAACAACATTTTTATTGGCTTTATCACTGGAAAACCTGCCATCCTTGTGTATTTAAGTGTCTGTTGAATATTAAAGATATAACCTGTTTGACATATATACAATCAGATTTTTATATTTTGAGCTATTAATTACAGTCATTGAGCTTGTAGGCTACATGAGGATTTTGTGTGATTGCACAGATAGCGGTCAGGTTATTGAATGTGTAAAGCATGATTTGTGTGTTTAAGATGACAAACACCTCTCTGCCCTGTAAACCTATGGCATGTCTTCTGTATTTGTAAGTTCTGGCCACAGCAATTTAGCTTCTCCTCTTCTGTTTTGGCAATAACATAACACAGCAAACAACGGTGAATAACAAGGTCAGTCTGTGTATTTTACTGCTGAAATAATCTTTTCTAAAGGAATGGAGACAGACTGAACATCAGAGGACAGTGACCTGTTACCTACTTATACCGAATGTCCTTGCATTCCTTTCCTGACCCCACAACACAGCTGCAATATGTCCTGCTGAGGCTGAAGCTGCTCCCAGTCACTTCTCATTAAACTATGTGTGTCTGTATCTCTTTTATGGCGTGTGTGTGTATGTATACACTCACCAACACAGCTCTTGGTTTCATTGTCATAGACGTAGCCAGTATCACACAAGCAGTCGTAGCTGCCGTCCTTATTCTCACATCGTGCTGTTCCACACACACCTGCGTCCTCGCACTCATTCACATCTGAAAGACAAAAAATGTGGTCAGCTGGACACATCAAAGACTGGTGGGAATTCAATAATACAGAGAAGACCAGCTCCACAGCTGGAAGGACATGATCTGAGGAGGTTTGCTCATTAGACACCAGCCACTTAGAACTGGATTCATTTGAGAAGTGGGAAATTAAAACCAGCCACCAGGCAGATGCTGGTAAATTCTGGTCCTGGTTAATTAACCACTTGAATCACAATTACACCAATACTAAATTTACCCCAAAACGGCTTTAAAATCAGATCAAGAGGCTGATTGTTCCACACAGTTTTTCCACATTCTGCAGTATATAAAATACATACAGTACCTGCTTGCTCCAGCACTTGGCTGAACCTATGTCACAGTTCAGACTGAAATAAATATTTACACTGAAGACATGATGTTTCAAAGGCTGTACCAGGAGCTGTGAAATTTCAAAATGTCTTCCTCCTAATTTTATGCACATTTCTCTTATTTGTGGGAACTTTAAATAAACTATGGTGTTTGCACAGTATGTGTTTGTGATGTTTTTGCCTCATTTATTAGGAAACAAATGTATTCTTTATGGTCTTTACAATGATAATTATGTCACAAGACAGAACAACACTGCCAACTGGATTACTACAGAGACCTCAACCACAAAACCTCTCACATTCAAAAATCCTTGTAAACTCATTAAAAATATTTATTCACAGTTTGAAGTGGATTCAAAATGCAGACTGAGTCAAACAGTCTACCTTATAACAGTCTAAACACTGTTATATGCAGTCACAGTATTGACATGAGTACAGTTGTTGGACAATGTGCATCTGTGATTTGTGGCTTACCATTACACATCTGGCGTCCTACCAACATGTAGCCTTGGTGACAGGAGCAGCGGTAACTGCCCATAGTGTTGTTGCACTCATGATCACACCCTCCGTTTCTCTTGCTGCACTCATCGACATCTGCAAACAGGATGGTAGTACAGTCAACATGAGCGCAGGAAAAACATCATCATGGGCTGTGTACAGCATTAGGTTGTTAGGCCTGTGTTAAGACTTCCCATAGTGCTTCATATTAGTTGTATTTAACGTAACAATTGTGAAAGTTAAATTGCGTGATTCTGAATAGGAGCGCATGGTGTGAACTGTCAGTTTGATATAGTTTGAAAAGCTCACTTAAATATCCTTTGAATTTGTACTTTGTTAAACGCCTTACAAATAACTGACACACTATGTCATTGTGGCTGAGTGTTGCAGCTGAGTGTTTAGGAGGAGTGCGGTCGTCAAGTGGAAAAGGCTCAGACCAAGTCAAACTGAATCTGTTTTGGTTTCCTCTCGCAGTAAGGTGGCAGGATGAGTCACAGTGGAAATGTGTGGAATGATGGCTGTGCCATAAATCAGAGAAACATGTTTCTCTCTCCCTCACAGTGTGTGTGTGTATAAATTATTCCAGTTCTGCTTATACACTTAATATTTGTTAAACTTCCTCTCTAAAAGTGGAATCCTTGCTCTTACTTTCACTTTTTTTCCAGTGGAAATGCAGCCTCTCCACATATCTATACACAGTAACAAGCTTTGACCTCTAAAGAGACTTGTGGATTCCCGTTGTGGACTCTGCGACTGCAGTTCCCGTACATGCAGCTCATATTGACCTGACACTCTCACACACATCATTAATAACAGCAGCAGCAGCAGCAGTTGGATATTAAAAATGCATGTCAACAATAACTGTTGCAATTGTAAGATAAAAGTAAAACAAAAAATAATTTTGCAAGGTCAAGTTAATTCCAGCTGACATGATGCACAGTGATGAGAAACACTGACAAACAAAAATTATCTGACAAATATGGGACTAATAAAAGTGATGCAGAGCCAGATCTTTCCATCACTGGATGGGACAGGGGCTGGCTGTCAGAACCAAGGTCACAGTGATGACATCTGTCCAGAGACTCAGGATGTGACACTAAATGACGGTGCAAAAATTCAACCTCTGCTGAGCTCTAGCACGGTGTCCAAATATACAGTACGTTCTCTCTCACTTTCCACAATGATGACAGTACCTTTCTCACACCTGGCTCCTGTCCAGCCTGTAAAACAGTGACACAGGAAGTCGCCCTTTTTGTCCTCGCAGCGCACCGTACCTCTGGCATTACAGGGAGAGGGGGAGCACTGGTCTGGAATATCTTCGAGCGTGAGAAAAACAGAGACAGACAGGAGCAGAGAATAAAGTGTTATGGAGTCTGTACAAGTCGGATGTAGTCAGTGAGTGTAACTGTATAGTGATACCAGACACAGGAAGGGCATCTCTTATGTTCTGCATATCAGGAGTTCAATATAAATAGCCTAATGCTGGCTAAGCTCTCCTGCCGGAGATGCCCTAATTCGGTCCTTCCCAGCATACCTGTCCTCTAGCTCTCAAGAAACAAGATCAAATGGATATTTGGATTACATTCAACAATCTGTTCATTTCTGTTTGTCCTGTTTTTCTATTAAATATTTTCACTTGAGCCCTCTCTTTGACTCCAAGCTAGTGTAAGTGAGCATGTGTAAATCTTTTCTCTCCCACTACAGTTTCCTTTTCCTAGCAGAGGACTTGGAGTGCTCGACAAGTCTGGGCATGTTAGCTGGAGTTCAGAGAGACAGAAAAGGACAGTGCCTGGGGAAAATGAGGGGAGCAAGAGAAAGAGATAAGTTAACATATGAAGCACAAAGGTGAAACTCTAAAATCAAGCCATTTTTCTTTGGATGATAATGGCACAATACCATACTACAAGTCAAAGGATGCGCTTATGTAAAGCAGAGTCACCATGACAATAAATCTAAACTACATGTGGGCGCTAGATTAGGATCAAGGAACAAGCTCCAGATGTGTAAAGCTGAATTAGTTACATTTTAAGTGCCTGTGGATACCCACAACAAATAAATGGATACTTACCCATGTCATCTAGAAAGCGCAAAAGATACTGAATGTAGACCATTAACAGTAACATGAATGAAGACATTTAAAACATCAAATTAACGCATGTCTCCCAGCGAAGGGATGAGCCCAGTAATTCGTCACATTCATTACCAGCAATTTGAAAGAGAGCTGACTGTAAATTCTCAGAAAACTACAGCGCTGAAAAACATTTAGGTTGCATCATTGGGTTGTATTTTCATAATGTATGAGTCATTGTATTATATCAGGCAGTAATTACCTTCGGTAAACCTGGAATGGCACACTTACTTGAGGATTATTTATTTAGTGCATTTGTGCACTCTAAAGCTGTTTTTAATTGAACTGTGTCGATTACTTGTAAAGTTTGACTATGTCATCTCACTTTTTGTAATTGTATTTGTAAAAACATGATGATTAAATGGACTTTTGTGTTTACAAAAGTTTAGTTAGTAATCTAAGGAGGATTCAGCTGCTTTAAAAAATGAGGGTAAAACTGTTTGCTTTAAAAATGAAACAATTAATTGTCAACTGATGTTGATTAAACTAGTTAGTGATATACTGGGGTCCATCCTAGAGCAGGAGTAACTGCAGGAGCCTCACTTGTTTCCTCTACTTAAAATCTAAGAGGTCCCTTAACAGCACATCAAAATTTAATTTCATTTAATAAAGCACACACTGGGGGCTTCCAAAACAACTATTTGGATAACCCCTTGAAAGTTTACAGAGCAGCAACAATTTATGTCACATACAGTAAATTTTAGAGAACTGGAAAACGTGTTTTTAATGATTCAATTTTTCTGCAGAGCAATTCAGAAAACACTTGAGTCTGCAAACTGCAGAAAAAAAGGGAACAGAAGCAGGGAAGTGTGGGAGAATAAACTCTGCCTGCTGTGCTTACAATGAAGTCAACTTTAGCTTTCCATAATGTGTCTGCAATATTATATAAATGGAATTAGTGGTTAACTTTGATACTGGTATACCACCCACCAGTAGACTGCACTGAGGCAGGGGACAGATGGGCAGAGATTTGCAGCAAGAGAGAGAGATAGAGAGATAGGGAGGTGGTAAGAGAGAGAGAGAGAGATGGTGTGCTGACAGATAGATAAAAAAGGAGAAGGAAAAAAGAACCGGGGTGTCTTTAAGTGCTACGATGCTGCAGCTGAGTCATGGAACCCCCCCCACCCTCCCCTCCCACCACCCCCCGAGGTTTCTCAACCAATAGCAGTGAAGCCGGGTTGGTCCGGGTCTCTTGTATCCTGATGCAGCAGAAATCCTGTGCTCCACTCGCGTCAGACTTTTTTTTTTTTCACGTCACTCCTCCACTGAGCCAGCTCACGAAGGAGCTGCTGCAGCCACCCAGAGAGAGAGAGAGAGTGAGTGAGTGTGTGACGACTGAAGGGGTGTGTTACTCATTCACCAATGTGCAACATCACTGTGCTGCAATGTTACTCATAGGTACCTGGGCTCACGCACTTATAGGACACTCAGGCTACTTCAAAGTCACAGTCAGGAGGGTGTGTCACGCTGCAAAAGCTAACCTGGAGTTATATAGAATTTCGGCATCTTTTCATCATCTTTCCTTCTTTTTCCCCTTAGAGAGAGCATATGCCTGAGTGTGACAGTGATGCAGAGCAGTGATACTGCAGTGCAGCCCAGCCCCACACTACAACTAGGCAACTGTCTCTGGATGTAGTAATCCTTGCACAGTGAAAAGACAGAGAGAAGATGAAAGGAAGTGTAAGAAAAAAAGGGCGTTTCAAAGAATCTATCAAGTCCTACAATCAAGCCCTAACGTGAAGTTGACAGACAGACGAAAGGGGATAAAACCTACTGTGGACACACGTGACCAGATCCTGTCTCTTCTTTTCAGAGTCTCCAAACTTGTCCACACAGGCTAGAAAAGAAACAGAAGTGAAATTAGAATGAAGAGATTACAAACATATAATCAGAAAAGCTGGCTTTTATGTAGCAGAGATGAAGGGTTTAAGTCAGAATGATAACTTACCTAAATACTTGGGATAGAAGTAGTCCTAAATCAGGGAGAGGAGAGAGGGATAAAGTTACGTAGGCGTATAGACAAAAATCTAAACAGAACATTATAATCTAAACAGATGCCTACAATTAGGCGGGTGGGGGGTGTCTGTTAATGCTTGACATAATCTGGGATTTGGTTTCGTTTTATACCTGATCTCTGTGCTCATACTCATGGCAGTGAAAAGCAAATCAAAAACAATCATGACTTTTGACTGTGGCAGTTGTCCATATATGTGTGTGTTACATCAAGACAGAGATTATAGTATGATTACTCTGTAATCTGTGTGTGCGAGCTCTGTCTAATGGGTGTGGCCCTTTGCCAGGGGCCTCCTGAGAATTCTCTGCATTCCTGACAGTTGTAGCATCCCTCCCTCCTCCTGGCTGCAGTATTCCTCCACATGTAGGTCAAAATTTGGGGAGATGTACCGATGGAAAGACTGGCTCTGGAGGCACAGAGACTTGAGAGATCTTGTGCTGCAGTAGGAGCCAGATGCAGCATGCTCAGGTGAAAAAATGTGCCCTGTAAGAATGAGTAATCAGACGAAAGTTTGCTAAAGCCAGGCACCTGTTATATCTAATTATAGCCTGATTATAACCCTGATTTGATGGGATTACTGATTTGTGAAGGTCAGTCACACTTAATTAAGTCATAGGGCAAGTTTTGGATGATTAGTAAAACTTGTGCCCAGCATATGACTCAGCCGTGACGCCTTTTGTATTGACTGTCTTTCAGATGAGAGAGCAGAAACTTGGGGGTGATGGCTTCTGTTGCCAAGGATGATCATTGAGTATCCAGGAGCACCCCAGTCTCCCTCTCTCTGCAGAGCCAGAAAGCTGCAGCAGAAGAAAATGCAGAGTCAGAGATGGGCTCTTTCACAATGAATAATGCAGCTATGAATGAGACTGCAGCTTTCTGTCACGACACGGAAGAAAACTACAGGCACGCAAGAACTGTTCTGCTGGTGACGTGCGTCCAGCTGATTCAAACTCAGCTGGGAACAGGGGACTTCACCTAACTTTACCTTCTCCTCAGAACCCAGCTCTGCTTCGCTTTAATCCTCCCCTCCCTCAGCTTCCATGTCTCCCCACTCGGCTAATCTTACGAATAATTTCTGAGTCATCAATTGCCTCATTCACTCCCTCACCGCTACAATTCACAATGTCAAAACTTAAAGAACTTAAACTGTTAAAGAGCACAGCATCACCAGCGCTATGCTAACAAACACTCCCTCCATGTACCGTTAAAGCTTCATCTGAGTCTCTGACTCATAAATCAAACACTTAAACTGACAAAAACAAGAAAATTCACCAATGTTAGGATGAACTTGTTGCTGATATTTCTGGACACCTCGCATTTTAAAAGGGATTTAAGCATGAGCCTGCACCATAACTTTCTCTTACTGAGTAACAAACACACACACACACCCGACACAGATGTCTGTTAAAAGACTTAAAAGTCTGCGCTCTCAGCCAGTGAATGAATAAACCTCTTGGCCCAATAGCCCATGTTCCACGTTTTCTGACACATCAGGTTATTTATATCTCCGGAGCTGGTTTGCATATTCAGCACATGTAGTACATATTCAATAGGCTTATGTATTCACATGGATGGAAAGGCTGATCTGAGCGTTTGTGATTGCAGAATGGAAACTAATCTGGAGTAAATGTTCCTGAGCACACACAGTGCCGTGGATTTTGTTTGTTGGTAAACGTAAAACAGCATGTACACCAATTACTGAGGCAATGTGCATTAGTGTGTTGGATGAAACACACTTCATGCACAGTAAACTGCTAATCAGCTCCCAAAGAGACCAATCAGAATCAGAGGAGTTTGTTTGCATGTGTTCAGAGAGGGCACGTGTAGACACACACAACGATTCAGACGATGAGAGGAGAGATGGATAAAGATACCCAGGTGTTTCCCACATTTGGCAGGAACTTGAGCCAAGTAGCTCTCCACCAGCAGACGGGGCCAATTTTTATGAAATCAAAGACACAACTGACTGACTGTGCGTACTAGGTACAGTCTAGGAATAGCAGAGTCTTCACTGATATTGTATTTCACAAACTAAAGCTTAGTCACACTGACTCAATGTCTGTCACAGTAACAAACAAAAGGAGACAACATGCCAAGTCCTTGACATGGGAATATTATGTGCACTGATTGTTGTCAGCGCTCTGGACTTATTGGAGCATGAACACCAGCAGCCCAGACAATGAATCATTAGTCACATTACAGTCATCAATTTGCAGTCAATATGAACATGATGCAAACAACCGACCTTGCAGCCTTATGGTAAATGACAAATACGGGGTGGCAAAAGTTGCACTGCACAATCTAATAATGATAATGATGTTTTTATTATCTGAAAACATAATTTTTGGTACTGCAGTGCCTCAGGAGAGGAAGCCTGGTACGATGTTGTGTGTTTTTTGAGGGGGAGCTGACACCTGCATGTATTGCATGGTGCTGCAAGTAACTTCTTGCTGATTACACTCACAGTCTCCGGGTCGTTTTCAAACACTTCTCTGGCCTCCTCTTTGGAGCACCTCTCCTCCACACACTCCCTCTCCAAGTGTCCCTGCTTCGTCTCCTCAAAAACCTGGTTAGCTCTCCTGTGTCTGCTCAGAAACTGGTTCGCCTCTTGAGGAGACAATGAAACTAAAAAAGAAAAAAGACAGAGAATGCACTGAGTTAATTAACCTAGAAGGTGCAAGAGAAGGTCAAACAACGCAGGAGTTAAGCAATATGTGGCTCCCAAAAAACGAAAACACTGAGGAGAGGTTGCGAAATATCAACCGTTAAAATGACGTTAATAAATCATCATCAGCCACAACACAAATGTCAAAGGGGACTTAGCGAGCTAGCTAGCCACCTAGCATGTAATTGTTTACTTACTGCTGTCGGACCAGCGGACGACCAGAAGGATTAGCAGCAGGGCTGCCGATGAAAGGGACTTTGTCGGGGTCAGCCGCATTGTTTAACCGCTGTGTCTGCGCCAAGCTTGAGAAACTTTCTCCTGTCCCGTCTCTACTGTCTCCCCCCTCACGAGTCTCTCTGTATCTCCCCCGTCTCTCAATGTCACCGCTGTCTGCACCGAGCCGAGGCTAACGTTACTGCGAAACACTGCAGGTATTCAGGTACTTCCGACCGTTGGCCGTTTAACGTTTTTTGATGTTGTTAAATCACTGCACTGCCGCGGAGCGTTGCAAGCTAAACGGTCGTGTGCTTCTCCCGCATAACGTTCATATCACAGCACACGGGCAAGTTGAGCGACCGTCCTCTTTTTTTCTGCGGTTCAGCTCGTCCCCATTGCGGTCTGTACTTTATTTTCTCTGACCCTCCTCTTCTCTCGTGTTTAGCCCTCTCTCTGGCCGGACTGAATCCCCAGTCTGCGGAGAAAGACTGCACGCCTCCCTCTACTGCCTGCTTCAGGAGGGGGAGTAGCTCAGAGAAGTGTAGGCAGGAGTTTCTAATGATGCAGCTTTCAAGACACCTCTCTCTCTCCCACGGCCGCATTAACTTGCAAAGGGGGGCCCTGGGGCAAGAAATCTGTTGTTGGGCCCCTGTCATACATGACAGTTTTATTATTCCCCCGAAGACACCCAGAAACCAACCAGTGATCTAGAGCTGTAATGAAGTAAGTGACAGTAAATGAATTGTTTAAGTCATTTTTAAGAACAAAAAATACCAAACATTCACTGGTCCCAGCTTCTCAAATGTGAATATTAGCTAGTGTCTCAGTTTTCTATGATCATAAATCTAACATTTTGAGGGTTTTGACTGTTGGTCAGACAGAATCACCAATTTGAATAATTAGAGCTTCAGAGAATGATAATGGGCATCACATTTTTCTGAATTATTTAAGCATTAAATAATCAACTGATTTTGTTAGAAAACCTACTTTGCCTGAAGTTTTCTGTGTGTTAATTACTCAACACAGAAAAAAGGACAGCAGTTTAATATGACACAACTTTTAATTAGACAACCACTGTCATTGTTGATTTCCAATGAACCTTAAGGTTTGCCTGTTTTGCCCACTTGAATAATCCAGCTGTGCCTCTTCCTCATCCCAAAAACAACAAAACCAATGTTTCTGATTTTGTTGTTTTCCTTAAAAAATGTATTTTTGGTCTGTATTATGTTAGCCACTGCAGATACAGGGTGCAGTGGTGGCAAGTAACCTTTACTCAAGTTCTCTACTTAAGTGCAATAATAATAATATTCTTTTTCTTGAATAAAATTTGAATGCAGGATTTTTTCATTGTAGTATCATCACTTTTACTTAAGGAGTGATTCTTCCTTGACCTCAGTGGCACAATCAGAGCAGTTATTACACAACTTCCAAACGTTACGGTCAGCTCATTTTTTCTTTCTGTTTTTGTTCCCCTGAAACTCAGGAGAAGCAAAACAGAAAGAAAAAATCAGGAGTTCAGCCCATATCAGTTCTCATTACGCCACAGTGTGTCACGTGTTGAGCTGCTTGGTTTTATCACAGACAAGGTAAAGATAGTTTTGTTCCTCATTACATAGTGAAAAATCAAGATGAAATCTTAAATTAGTAACAATAAAAGATACTGTGATATACCTGAAAGGTTAAAGCAGTATAATTATTTAAAATAAAGTTTTAATGTTACTGTGAATGTCTCACAAAACAACATAAATTATGGACCCCAAGTATGCAACTGACTGATTCATGAACATTATTCACTAAATTGAGGGATATTACAAACAAATCAAGGTATTGTTGAGATCTCCCAAAAATTCATGGTTTCAAGTTCAAGCTTTTCCAATATGTTATGTGTATTATATGCTAAAATTGTCTTTATTTCTGGCAAGAAGGCAGAAGATCAAATTAAGGTTGGTTTGATAGTTTTATTTTTACAAACATAAAACAAACACTGAACAACTAAATTTAAGTTATATATTAAAGATGGCTTGTTTTATATACAAGATGAATTCTGAACACAGGAGAACCCTGAAGATGGGAACAGAAATACAAGAACAATGGAAGCTGTAAAAGTCTTGCAAGACCAGCCATAATCAGAGGTGTATACATCTGGCGACAACCGTGGTGGGATCTAGGAACAATAACATGATAAACCATGTTTCTTAATGTTACTAAACCACTTCAGGAAGGCAGAGCTCCAATAAAGGATGGTGATTCAATCAAGAAGAAAATGCAAGAAAATTGGATCGAAAGTCTGGAGGCTCAGCTTTCTCCTCTGTGGTTTTCATTGCCACAGCGAACCACCACAATTTCAGCTGGACGTCTGCCTCCACGAGGCCAGAGCTGCTGAGGAGAATTTAGAGACAGTACCATGATTCAACAGCAGGGAAAAAGATGCAGGTGGTCTCACAGCCTGGTCAACTTTGACCATTTGTTGATGTTTCTACACAAACATAACCATCTCTTGCTCAACACATGGTCTGTGTGCTACAGAGCTCAGCTCTTTTTCAAAGTTTCTTGGAAAGAATTTAATTAATTGCAACAAACTGCTACAACTACGTCATCCAGCCATCCAGTTTCCGACTAACTGGCAAGCCAGCTTTGTTGTGCCCTGCTAAAAAAAAAAATTAAAAAAAGAAAAGAAAAACCCAACAACCCCCCCAAAAAACTAAACAAAATACTCCCAGGACAGGACCAATAATACTATATGGATGAAAGGCACAAGACAACGCTTATAATAAACCCATCAGAGAAAGTCGACAAAAATGACTATAACCCGTCTATTTCTATCTCCTCTTCTTGTCACCTCTTTCTCATCCTCCTCCCCCCTCCCATCTAATCTCCTCTATATATCTCTTTCCAAAATATCCCAAGAAGCGGCCACTGTGGGACACTGCCTAATCTGAGGGCAGTTTAATGTGATGCCGCTGTTAATTAAGGTCACTTTTTCTGCAGATGTGATTCATCACGGTGGCTTTCGGGGGCAGAGAGAGGAGGACAGGAATGGGCCTTAATGCTGTTATGTTTGCTGAGAGCCTCGTCAAAGTCCAGCTGCTGACCGTTGATAGAGATGTCCATGCAGCCGTGGTAAAACGCTGTCACAGGGGTGGCAGGTAACGGGACATTGTCTAAGGAGAGAGAGGTTGCAGATTGTCAGTGAGAATGACAATAATGAGAGCTGGTGGTAAATTTAGCTCTTTTTAAAACCAAAAAACTAGCTGGAGACAAACAAAACTTTGTAACTTTGTAACCTCAAATGTTCTGGCCCCCACCAGGACAGACTAACTTTACTGAATTCATTTATTTAGTCACATATTCAACAACAAATCTGAGTGTTGTTTGTTCAAAGGGAGGTAAAGTCACTACAGGACCAAGTCTTTAGCAATGCTAGCAACATGGCCCTAAGGATTACATGTCTGTTGGTGGATTACCACTTTGGTCGAGACTGAAGTATCTCGACAACTAGTGGATGGATTGCTATGAACTTCTGCACAGACATTCATGTCCTTAAGTTTTATTGCAGCGCCATCATCTGGTCAAAAATTAAACTGTCCAATACCTTGATTTCTGACCACAAACCTGCAAAACTAATGACCATTTTTCTGAGCTGTACTTTTGTGTTTAGCGCTAATTTGCAAATGCTAGCATTTTGAACCAAGATGTGACAATGGTACACACTATGCCTGCATGTTAACATTGTCACAGTGAGTATGACCATTTAGTTACAGCTTCTCAGAGTCACCAGCATATTTGTAGACTCTCACTAGAAGTGAACAAATCATGCAATATCGCCATTTCATCGCAATGGGCATGTTAATCCTCTCAAGCTGCTGATCATTAGCTAACATTGTCTAGATAGGTAATGTTCACATTCTCCACAATTTCTGTGTTAGAGAGGAGGAGGAGCACTTTTCCTGTTTAGAATCTGTGATGTGTTTTGCTTCTGTCCCATAGAAAATTACTTGCTGTGAACTTCACATCATGTTGCGCTGCTTTCAGTCAGTCTTTTCTGTTAGGGTGCTTAAAGACAGTGATCACTTTGCTGCCACTGCCTCAACTGTTTTAGCTGTGAGATGAGCTTATAACAGGTGGATAGCAGCAGCTTGTGGTGTAACAAACCTGTAAATCTACTTTCACTGCAGTAGATTCAGTAGAGAGCAGCCTGCAGTTTTGCTCTTAGAGCATAACCACGAGGATACTTCATTAATGTTTCCTTATCCGGTATAAGGAAATCTCTGAGAAATCTCTCACATATTGGCTACATTGGCCTTGTCGTGGTGATCATAAGCAGCTAATACATTTTGCTCAAAGTTATCTTCAAAGCTTTACTTTTGTGCTCAGTTACTTGTAGTTGCTGCTTTAACTAACCTGGTATCCCACCAATATATGTACTGACGGGGCTCTGCATGGTGGTGTTGAGGCGTTCCAGTGCCTCCTGCAGGGCATCAGACGCCATGTAGGTAACGGTGGAGGAGTTGGCTGAGATCTGGATTTCTGTGGGAGTGACATTCAGCTGCAGCGTCAGCCGCTCAGGGTAACACAGCATCAGTGTGTCCAGTCTTGCCACGGAGACGCCATCCAAGAACACTTGCAAATTCTGGAGGAACAAAATCGCAAATTTAATCACATGCATTTGTGCTTGTAAACATGTGAAGACATACAGAGATACTGAGCTTAATTCCAAACTCACAGCTTCTTCTTCCCCCTTTGTTACCACAGCAACCGACAGTGGGACTGTTTTGTTGTAGACAACAGCAAAGAGGACTCCAGTGCTGCTGGACGGACGTATATTCATCTTTAAATCCACATTCCAGCTCCCAGAGTCACCTAGTTAAACACATCCATACACACAGGCAAACACAAATATTTCCTTTGTCAGGTTGGAAATTTAGGAACTTTGTCAAGTTTTTACCTGAACTTAAGGATCTCGTGGTTCTTGGTTCCCTCAACTCTTGCAAGCATCTTTAAATATTCACTAAATCACATGGTTGCAACTCTTGACCATGGTCAAAACTACACTTGGTCCTGCAGCACTTTGCTGTGGCTGCTTAATGCTCTTAAGTAGTTAGGATGGACTGAGTGCAGATACCAAATTTTCCCATAGAGATTAATAAAGTATAACTTAACTTACTCACTGTAGTCAATGTTGAAGTGTGCCAGTCCTTCCCCAGTGAAGAAAGATCCTCGTTCCACGTACACAAAGCAATGTTTACTCTTCTTTTCCTGAATGACCTCCTTTACCCCAGATGCCCCCTGATTCATTAAGTTCCAGCCCCGGATGCAGCCATCCAGTCGAGGGTTGATCTGACAGATGGACGGAAACACAGCTGTATGGATTTCTGGTCTTAAGTGCAGTGTGTTAGTCAATCAGTGTAAATTCCCACACATTTGCTTCATTCATTTCTTTAACTCCTGTGGTGACAGGATTAAAGAATCCATCATGTCTGTTGGGTGTGTGTGCAGGCTATTACTTGACCGTCTTACAGGTTTGATGACGTTGTCAGTGCGGTTGGGCAGGCCAGCGATGTAGACCTTGGTCTCCAGTTTGCCATTGACAGAAGTAAAGAGACTCTCGGGGCTGTTGATGCTCATCACAGCTTCCTTGCTGATCTTCACACTGATGCTGCTCTCCAGTTCATCCACAGAGATCTGCATGTTACACATGATACTTTAATAACTTTTAGAGCACAACACAGTCCACTTCTCATAAATTCAGTTAATCAGTTAGCACTTTACTACTACGTCCACCGTATGGGAGCAAGCTGAGTACATGAGGTGAATAACTGGACGACAGCTCTTTCTCACCACGTGCCACTGCCCATCATTTATGGCTTTTCCTCCGCTGGTGACTTTGAATGTGTGCTGATTTTTGAACTGGACCTCAATGCGGCCACCCCTCAGCCCCAACATGAACCACGAGTCCTGTGAAGACTCAGCATACAGAACAACTCCCTCTGGGTCAAATGTACGGAAGTCAAACTCTGCTGCAAACCTGACAAAGACAGGAGGCACATATATAAGTTCACACAGTGAACACAAATGCTTTTGCATGTCTTCACTAAAAATAATATAATCATCATGCCACTAAAATCTGTGTACGAATGGGTTTTCCCCATCAGTGATTCATTTCCATCTATGTAAGTATAGTATGAAAATGAACTTCTAGAGGCTCAAACTTGCTTGGGACGCTTAATGCAACAAAGGCCTACTTTAAATATATCCAGAATTTCGGCTACATTACCAGAAATTATACTATAATGAATCTATGCGTGTCTGCATGCATGATGAACACTCACTTTGTGTTCTCTGGCAGACGGAAACGCAGATAGATGACAGGTAGGCCTGCAAACTGCTCCCCCAGGTAAAGCATCTCAGAGTGTTTGTGGTCGTACAGGTCCACACAAACAGGGATTCTCTCACAGTATCGTTCATCCTTGGCCAAACGAAGACCCTCACGACCATTGCAGTAGCATGCGTAGCTGCCCACCGTGTTTATACAAGTGTCGTCGCACATGTTCAACTCGCACTCGTCCACATCTGCAACAAGGGGAGAAGAAACATTTACAGGTAGTGATCTTAAGTTGTAGCTGTTTGATGAAAGGCGAGTGATTAATATGAATATGATTAATATGATATGAGTACCATAAGTGGGATTTTAACATACATAACATATATAAATCTGGTCTAACGTCATCAGGCAGCAATAGTAAAGTGGAGTCTCACCATCGCAGGTTTTGGAGGTGAAGTTATATTTAAATCCCAGGGGACACTGGCACTCATAAATGCCAGGCATGTTGACACATTTAGCCGGTTCTGCACAGATACTGGGATACAGCAGGCATTCATTGATATCTGGAGAACAGTAAATCAAAAGTGAGATTGTGAGAATTTATATCATGAATGGTCTGCATTGTAATTTTAAAAAGGAAATAAAACATTTTTAGCACATGGACATCTCTGGGTTTAATACTGTCAGTCCAAGAAAATTAGCAATTTGGACTTCCAGAAAATGTGAGTGTAATTTCTTGATTTTCCGACATTTTATGGACCAAGAAATTGATCATTTAATTTAAATACAATTAACATATTGGTGGAAAAGAATTATTAATTGCAGTTAACTTGAACTCTCTGGCAAAAAACAGTAAAGGTGTTTGCTTGCAACTCTGAGAAAATGTTACTCAACATTAATGTATAATTTTGGATTTATATTGACAAGCCATGCTCAAAACCATCTGTATGATCTTGTAAATCTCCACAGTCTATCAAAAAACAAAAAAAGGAGAAAGCAAATTTACCAAAATGACTCAGTCCGTGTTTGTCAAGACTTTGAACTCAACAAGCATTCACCACGCTCAAAGATAAACACTGACTAAACTGCCAACACAAAATAGGACAGGTAGAAAACTTCAAGTTAAGATATGAGACTGGTGGTCTGTTCACAGAAAATAGGAAGGACCATCTTTTCTTTCAGATTCTATTACATAAGAGGTCACCTCTGGTCAGTTTTAGAAATGACAAATGGTGCAGGCCCTGAGGACAACAGATGTGAGTATTTTTGTTATTTAGTGTGCAGGGTTCCACCGTCCATATGAATAAATAAAAAGGAAGTTATCAAAAAGAAAAATACACTGTGTAGAGACATCTGTGTTTTCTCAGCTGCTTAAAAGAACTATATGTTCCTCTTCCATAGGGACAGTAAAACAGCAGGATGTCATGTGACGTGAGCCATTAATACACACAGAAAGTACATTAAACTGGATCTTCCTGTTCTTCAGTGTGACTGAAATTAATGAAACTTTAACATTTTTGCTGTTTAGCTTCATAAACTGCAACTGAAATGAGAGTCTTACCCACGCAGTTGATTTCGTCACTGATGAAGTAGCCCTCTTCACATGTGCAGTGGAAACTTCCTGGGAGGTTGTGACATTTTTGATTACATCCCGCCAGAAATTCAGCATCTGTACACTCATCGATGTCTGCCCAGCCAACACATCACACAAAAATATGGTTACATGGTTAAATGTATCAACTAAAACATCTTAAATCCCAAATTATGTGTCCGGACTCACCGTCCTCACAGCGCGGCCCCTTCCAGCCAGGCTTACACATACATGTGAAAGAGGCCTGGCCGTCCCTGCAGCCCTCTGACCCCTCCTTGTAGCATGGAAATGGTGTGCACTGGTTACTGATCTCTGCCATACAACACACAGGTTTGGACAAACACACAGGGTTAGGGTTAGGGTTTAAACTACCAGAGATTAACTGACAGAAAATGCAAACGTCGTCCCTTGAAAAGCCACAATTAAGGCCCTCACCTTTCACACAGGTGCGAAGGTCCGATGGGATGGCAGAATCCGAGTTCTGGTTGTTAATGCCAACACGGTGTGAACCCAGACACACTGCAACAGAGAGCGGTCTTTCTCAGGATAGGCAATAATGGCTAAATAAAGATTACATCACAACATATTATAGAATTCATATTATATATTATAGAAATTCTACAAACTTACCAACATATTTGGGATAGAAGTATTCCTGAGGAAAACACAACAAGGATTCAACAAGATTTTAAAATTCATATTTGACAATAAGAATGAGAAGACAAAGTTTATTTTTTCTGAATCTAACTGAAAGAAAATGTCATGTTTCAAAGATACAGCCTCTGATCTATAGCTGAAATGACTGGTTGACTGAAAGAAGACTATTCAATACCAATATAAATTGTTATTAATTAGCAAGGGTGCAAAAATTCACTTGTTCTGACTGTTCAAATGTGGAAATTTGCTGTGATAGTCAGTGGAACATGGAGAGGATTTTGAACTGTGCGTCGGACAAAGTGAGACGTCTGACGAGGTCAAGCTTAAGCTCTAGAGATGTGTGACTGGCATTTTTTGATATTTTCTTAAATTTCAATTAACTATCAATTAATTAAGAAAATAATGTAATTGTAGGCCCTAGTCTGATCTCTCGATTGTGTTTTCTTTCACTCTCACTGCTTAAATCTGAGTTTTCACTTACTCTTTCTCATCCCAAACCCAATAGTTTGATATCCACTGCTTTTTCCTTTTCATTCACTATTTCAATCACTGTTAAAATCAGAAATGAAGTCAGAGATGAGGAGGTCCAGAGGTCTGGTGAGCAGGCTCCTCTTACCGTTTCCGGCTGGTTCTCAAAGATCTCCCTGGCCTCCTCCTTGTTGCACAGCTCCTCAATGCACTCCCTCTCCAGGTTGCCCTTCTTGCTCTCCTCAAAAAGAGAGTTGGCTCGCCTGTGCCTGCTCAGGAACTGGGAGGCTGTGTTCTGGCTCAGGACTAGAAGTTACATAGACACACAAACATGCTCAATTAAATGTAATGTGCAATACTATATTTTCCACTTTTGTTTTTTGCATGCTGCAACAACAAGGCCTGAACAAACTTATTACATTTCAGGTTACCAGAGTGATAACTCTCACATGTGTGATTAATACAAGCTACATTATAACAACACATGACTGATCCCAGCAGGAATTTAGTCCTCTGACAGATGGCTGATGTGGCTGCTGCCTGCATGGACCAAGTGGACAACCTAATTACTCCTCTATGAATTGGCCTGAAAAAAAAAAGGTCATTGCGAAACCGTTATTTCCCAGAAATGACCCCTAGTTGTTGTAACAAGCAGCTCAGGATATCCAAGCATTGTTTCACCGTGTAGAAAGGAGTCATGACCCCCACACACTTTCTGCTGTCCGTTTGCTGCTCTCATGTTTAAAGTTATTAAACCGTTTCCCAACTTGGTCCCAAAGCTGCTCGTTTCAAACTGGGGCACTGAAACTGAAACAGGCTATTCCGTGAATTACTTCTCAACGAAGAGAGCTTCAAAATGTAAACCGCAAAAATCCAAACACTTACATCGATAGGCATCGACGAGCGTCACAAGAAATACGAGACAAGCCAAGGATTCCCCAAGTGCCCGTTTCTGTCTCCACATAGTCGAGCCGTTCTTCCTGCTAGGCCACGGTTTGGCTCTGGGTAAAGGCTGGGCTGAGTGCAGGTCCGTGTGAGGAAAAAAAACTTTATTCTTCCCGAAAGTGTTTTCGTAGAGAGCGAGAGAGGGAGAGAGAGAGGGAGAGAGGTGGGGGGGCGAGAGCAGATACAGGGGCAGCTAGGGAGCGCTGCTAACACAGTCACGCACACCGCCATTGTTTACTTTACGTGTTGCTGGTTTGAGTGGCCGGTGGTCGGTTGAACTCATGCAGAAAATTGGTTTACAAAATACAATACGCGACAGGAGGCCCGCAGCACAAAGGAATTCTGGCAGTGCTCTGTCTTTCTCATACACACACTCACACGATGGAAGAACAAAACCTGAGCAAGGACTCTGTTTTGAAAAGTTTTAGCTCAGTAAAGACGTGTATCGATATTTCTAAACTCACAACAGTAAATATGGCAGAAGTGCAGCCAACTGTCAGAACGTCAGAGGTCAGGGGAATGTACTGTTGCTAAGCGACGAACAACAAAATGGACGTTGCTCGTTCTCTTGCTCTCAAACATAACGTTAAATGGTTTTTTTTTTTTTTTTAAATATTGTTTTATTTTTTGTTTCTCGGTTGTGTTTCAGCTTAAACTCGGAGCTATCAACAATTCCCCGAACCCAACCCGGTAACCCCCCCCCCCCTGCAGGAGCCAGTGATTTTAGCCCATGGACCTGTTATGGGAAATGAGCCCCTGGGCCTCCAACCACGCCCAGACCCAAAGTCATTTTTCAATTGGCCAATTTAAAGTTGTTATTCATTTTGTGTGTCTCTGATTTTGCATCTTGTGTGTCTTTTGATTGAGCTCTGTAACTTTCACATAAGTAACTTCAAACAGAGGCTCTGGCCATGGGCCCCCTGACCTATTGGGCCCCTGTGCCTGTACCCTGTAGACCTGTTCAATAATCCATCTGTGGATCGCTTGGCATCTATTTTAAGAAGTGATTAATCATTTTTCATCATTTTATGCAAAAAGAAGATAAATATTTTACACACTCTCAAGTTCCACTTTCTCAAATGGCATGATTTACTGCCTATCCTTGTCATGTACAACAGTAAGCTAAATACTTTTGGGTTTTGGACTTTTGGTCAGACAAAATAAGCTGCAGATTAATTAATAATAATAATTATATTAGTTGCAGCCCTAAAACAGTTGCCAAGCTACTGAGCTATTTACAAGCAACATGAAAATCCTACTTGAGTTGTTTTTCAGAGCAATGCAAGTCCAATATTCACTTTTTACTCTTAAGCAGGTTTAATAGAGCTTCACCTGCCACTTGTATATCTATTTAGCTCTCTGCTATTTAATTATCTTACATATGGAGTGATAGATAGGAGCAGATATTCAGTAATATCCTGCACTGGCTGCAAAATTTGCAGCAGAAACCTGTTTATATTTTGGTTTGCTTTAATGGCATTGTTAATGTTGTAAATGAATACACCAGTGTGCAAGTATTTCTGCATATTTGGTTTTCCACTGAAGGACTACTACTGATCTTTTTCCCACATCATTCATGCAGAATAGCATATGCATGAAGAAATAAAAGAAAAGAAAATTAAAACACGGAAAGGACTCTGACAAGAATTTGAATAGACACTTAAAAAACAGGTTTTGGTGATTTGATTTAACAAGACATCCATTTTAAATTCAGATGATTCACTGTAAACGAGAAAGCCAGCGGACCACACTGGGAAATGGTTTGACATCATTTAGAAGGTATTTGTTTGAAACTGACTTTTTTTTTAAAGCAAATGTCTGGCTTTTCATGGAAAGAAAAGTAAAAAATAAAACAAAAAAACAAGGACCCCAACTTTGACACAAACACGCACCACAGCTATACACACTATCAAAACATTTTCCTTCAGTCCATCATCGGACTCAACTAAAAGTCTACAGTGTGAGTGTGTACAGTGTCGCTTAGAGACAGAATGAATTTTTAACAAACGACACAGACGCCACATTTGCATTAATATTGGTTTCATTTAGTTATTCAGGGAAAAAAAACACATCACATTTTCACCATTCATTCAAACTGTTTTATGTACACAAATAACAGGCTTATTTTAATACTTTTAAAATATTTGTACAAAATACACTGTTCTCCCTTTATAATATGTGTTTATCTGAAGAGGCATTTTACTGCAAAAGGTCAGCAGATGTGCGTTGTTAATTTGTGATAATTTGATGGGCTTACTGAGGGGTTGTTAATATTATTGCATGCTGAGACACAGTTATTGCATAAGTAATTCCTGTGTGGGCTTCAGGGTCGGATGAGTTGCCATTACTGTAACTGCCATTACCCCCCACCGGCTGAGTTGATGTTTCTGGGAAGGTTTTTGCTGAAAATGATAATAAATATGATTACAAAGTTAGGGATGAGAGACAGAAGTGTTTTGTGGTTTATACTTCAGTCCGAGTCTCCTTGGTCTTGGCCAAAAAAAAAAAAGAAAAGAAAAAAAGAAAAAGAAAAAAGACCTGAGGAGAGTTTGTAACCAGTGGAAACAAACGCTCATCATAGTTCAGAGGTTAAAGCAACACTGCTCTCTTAATGATTCATCAATGTTATTACTGTGTTACTTACATAAAATGTTTGGGGGAGAATATATTGGCAAAAGTGTTTTGAAAAGAATCAGTGGTTCTATACAAGAGGAAAGAGGGGATCAACTATATCAGGCCAGAGTAGAGGGACAGTGTTTCCACAGTCCTTCTACACAAAATTACAGGCAGAGTTTTCTTTTTTTAAACAAGTGGGACCCTGCCTTTCTTGACCTGTAACACTGGGTTAATTCAATTGGCAATACAACTCGTCATATCAGTCACTCGTGCGCATACTGACACAAACATATGCACAAAAAAACACATACCTCAGTCATTCAGTTCAGACACACAGCAAGATTTCTGTATGACAAGATAAAGATAGAAAACAGAGTCAAACCTTCGTCAAAGTTCATAGATCAACATATTCGAAAAAGAAAAAAGATGTCATCTGAATAATTGCTGTCTGTTTTTAAAACAATTATAGATTTTGAGATTTATATATATATAAAAACATATCTAAACAATGATATATTTTTTGTTTGTTTTTCAAAAAGAGAATTTTAGAAAAGTGATGACTGGCACTGTTTGGGATCCTGTGACCACCCAAGAGGCTACATAACCAGGTATTTTAGTTTTGGAAAAAAATACAAAATTCGTCTGTGGTTTGTAGTCGCCTGGTCGCACAGAGATGACTGCGGAGGCTACCATACCATCGCTGTGGCTACAACTATACTTCACATGCACAGGTTTGGCGAGAGGTGGGTGATGAATATGGATGCCAATGAGAGCGTTTGCCTTCGGGAAGCATGGAACAACACAACACAACTGGTTAGCAACGATAAATCCTGTACCTTCAACAGATTCTGAGGTGATGACCAGTTAAGATTCACAGCAGACAGTTTCTCAGAGGAATGCATATAAATAGGTTTTTAAACTACAGGGGAGTGGGGGGGCAGCCTTTCCAAAGTAAGACAGCGCTAACTCACTAAAACAGAACTACGTTATTAGGCAGCCAACTGGGCAACACAATCAGTGACACACCATAAACCATTTCACAATCATAACTTGAGACGAGACTGGTTAAAATGTTAGTATGTGGATTAATTCGAAGTGAAGTTAAAAACCATCCTTGTTAATGAGCTGTGCTAACACATAGTTTCAGCTTTGTGATAGTTGATTGGATTGTTTGGCTTTAATTATTTTTCCTACTCACACAGAGTGAAACAAACATATGCCTTAATTACATCTGCATGCAGTTTGAGGGTATGTTTAATCATAGCCTAGCTGAATGTATTTACTGAGTGTCGGGGAAAAATCTGCCATGGATGTGTGTGCATGTCAACCAGGGTTTGGGAAGGCCCAGGACCCATAGGGAGACCAGCA
Source organism: Lates japonicus (assembly GCA_033238685.1). Lineage (NCBI taxonomy): Eukaryota > Metazoa > Chordata > Actinopteri > Centropomidae > Lates > Lates japonicus. Next base: position 13,617,044 of record BRZM01000003.1, read on the forward strand.
GTCATTTAATCAATTAAAAATGTGTTTGGTAATTCTGTACGCACACTATATACACTCAGAGGCCACTTTATTGCATACAACTGTTCTGACACTTTTATAATGCCTATAATGTTGAATTTTATGACACCGTCACAGATTAAGCAGACTGTAAATTAAATTCATACATTTTTCATGATTTCATCATTCATGACAATGTCAACAAAAACTGATCATTATAAAATTTGTAAAGACAGCATTTACTGCAGAGCTGTGGCACTGAATAGCAATTTACAGGTGTATATCTAATAAAGTGGCCACTGAGTGTTGATTGTAAGCACATTTTTACGAAATAAAGTTATGCTTATGCACAAATTGTTGGCGTTAATAGGGGCCCATGACACATTTTCTGCCCTGATATCAAAAGAAACTGAGCTTGGACATAATCTAATTTCTTAGTTCATAGATCGAGTTCAGCTAATCAGCCATCCAGTGTATTCTTCCTTATTTTGTAATGAAGCACTAGACATCCATAAACTCAGTCATGCTAAGCAAACTAACATACCTTCAAACAGCATACAAAAAAGGCAATCCATGGGTTTGCTTGACTCAATGTAAGCAGAAAAACTTTCCTTTAACCCAGGTACTGGTTACACAGGGGCACGATTTATAACCACAACAGAACAAGGCTTCAAATGAAACGTGAAAACTTGAACCTATACATCTGTTAGCTTGTTATGATAGGGATTAAAACTGATGGCCAACGTCAAGCTGCTCTGGGCCACGCTTGGTCCCGACAATCCCTTCTTATGTTCCCTTGACCATCACAGCCTTCCTGAGGAGATTGGGGGCAAAACTAAAAAAAAAAAAAAAAAAGAAAAAAGAAAAAAGAAAAGAATAAAAACCTGGTACATACATACAGTCCTTCTTTCCTTCTAGAGTTTGGTCTGTCAGACGTGTGAAATACAACGGAACATTTCAACAACCTTTAAAATAACCAAATACAAATCAAAACAGATACAATAAGCTTTTTTGAAAGTGTGCTGCGAGGCTTGTTCATCCATAGATTTGGAGACGATTAAAGTGCGTGTTGGTCACTGTCCAACTGTCCAGTGAAAAACGTTTTGTTTGTTCTCTCGTCACATCACAGAAAGGAGACCCAAGTAGATGCATGGTGTGATTATCTTCTTCATTCATATCCCTGTTCCTCTTTTTCCATTTCTTGCTGATCTGAGGTCTGTTTCTCCGAATTTGGAGCGATGCACCTTGAGACACTGCAACAAAAAAAAGTCCATCTTCACAGCTCATTCAGTTTGGCAGCGAGTATTAAAACTCTTATTTCCTTAAAACTGAACAAATCAGTATATCAGGTGATACTTGTTTCCAAACCAGCATCGCCTGCTTCCAGAAAAGTCATAAAAAAAGAGATATATTCCTTCAAGCATGGATACACTGCATTGGAAACAAGTGAAATGATCTCACCGTGCTGATTTTTTAAGGAAGAGTAAAGATTTAAAACTCAACGTTTGACCCAGAGTGTTGTTAAGATGGATTTTTTTTTTTTTTTTTGCAGTAAAGAGAAATATGCTGGTTCTGGGCATCATAGAAACAGTATACAGGGAAGGGCCATGGCTAGATGGAGTAGGTGGAGCTCTCAGACTGCTGGCGGATGTAGCACTGAAAACTCTTGTCTCCAATCGGATGCTCCCTGTGGACACAAAGAGAGAGACAGTGTTTATTTCTTAGCATAAAAAATAGAGCATAAATTCAAGTAAATTTGAGGTTAATGGGTGAGAACAGAGCAGGACTGATGAGAAAATCCAGCACAACGCAATGTTTAAAGTTACAACGTTTGAGTTATTTCAAATGTTTAAGATGCTGCATTTAATCTCCAACATACTTTGCATGTTAAATTAAAAACAGGCTGTTGTGGACTGTACCACTGCACCACCTGCTGGCAAAAAAAGGAAGTTGTTCATTTAAAAACCTTCCATTTCCCCCATAGTTGTCAGCCTCTGTTTCATTATATGTATAGTGACTGTAGATTAATAACAAACATTATCTGATCTACAAGCATAATTTAACAACAAACCACATACTGGCTGCCTATCTTTGTCTTCTTGAACTTGTCCCGTTTGTACTTGGTGTGCTGCTGCTCCAAGGTCTGCACAGCTGAGACAATCTGCTTCAGGGTTTTGTAGGTCTCCTGGGGGTCATCGATGACAAAGCTGGAATATTCCTCCTGCTCGGGCCCGTCGTACACAGACTTACTGCCGCAGGCCTCTGCGGGGGAAAACAGGAATAAGGGTGAGAGACGATGTAAAAATAATCAGAGAGGACAAACATGGAAAATATGCAGCCGTGCTCACAAACACGTCTTGTCAGTGTCTGACCTTGCATCTTGATCAGTTTGGTCATGTATGTGCTGAACAGGGAATAAATCCTCTCAGTCTCTCTGTCTCCATCTACGTCCAGCTGAATGTTTGCGGGCAGACCGCTGAGAATGGAGGCACACAGGAAAATAAGAGTATGAGAGAGGAGACAAAGTAAAAGAACTGGTGCTGATCGATTTGAAAAACCTCACATACCCAGTGCAGGGCGTACACCCGGGGGCTGTGTCCGCTGAGAGCTTGCAACAGAGCCAGTGGCCGTTGAGGTAGGCTGAAGGATGGTAGGTGCTCAGGCGTTTGCGGTTGCACTGGCTGACTTTGGTCAGGATGTCGATCCAGTCGCGCGCCTCCACACAGTTGTTGGCCTGGATGTAGAGTGCCCGCTCTGGCTGGATAACCTGGAACATCTGAGGGAGGGGGGAAAAAAGGGACGATAAGTGAGGGAAGGATCTAAATACTTGTAAGAGAATTTTGGACCAAAGTCTCCAAACACCTCATGGGGGTTGCTGTGTGGGATCCTTACATTTTTCATCTTGAAAGACTCCTCCTCCAGCCTCTCTACAGCAAGGATGTTTTCTATGGGAATGCTGCACAGAGCTCCCTCACCTGGTGGCAAAGGGAAACACATCAGACGTGGGAAATGACAACAATTAAAAATAAACTTAAAAAATGCACAGAATTAGATATTAGGTGTTCCTGTTTGTAATATACCTTTGGATGGACAGACAACTATCACTGAATCAATTCAATCCTGAAAAAAGGTCTGTGTAAGTCACACTGAATCTAAAAATATGAGTATCACCAGCATACACCTGTCCCTTTCACCTCACACACAGTATCTTCACCTCTTTAACTTCTGGTATGCAGTATCTTTACAGTATACAGTTCATTACACTCTACAGTTCTGTACTAACAGGAATTTACTTTACGTTTTTGCAGCTCATCTCTTTCCTTTATGCATTGTATTGTGGGGAAAACAGTGTCCATCAACAGCACAATTAATTCAGACTAATTTAAGGATACATAATTTTATTTCCTCTCAGGTGTGTACATACTACATCTTTAAAACCTGCTTAATATTTGTATGTACTATTGATTTTAGAAATGGCTTATGTGTATGTTTTGGCCTGAGCTTGTCTGGATGCAGCACAAACGTACTGCCTGCTCAGTAACTTAATCTCCACCATATGTGTTGGCTGTATAGAGTGTTCAGGCTAAACGTACATTCAGCAGGATTCTCTCCCTCCTGCTGATTCTTACAGAAACTCACACAATGACATAAACAGACGAGGAAACAATGCAACCGTAAGAAGATCCTGAGACATGTTTAGAGCTTACCTTTCGTTTTGTGGTAGGTAAACTCGTGGTTGGTGAGGCGAAACCATCTCTTTTTGAAGTTCTTCATTCCAAACCGGTTTCTCCCCTGTGCTCTCTTGATCATAAATCTGAAGAACAATGGGCGAGAGAAACGGCACTGAAAACCTTGACAGATGAGCTTGTTTCTCACAGAAACATTTAAATATTTCACCATATTTTAACTTCTCCGGCATTGTTTATTCACATCTATATGTATGCCGTTATGAGAGTATAAATTAATTACTTGATATGAAACAATTGGTAACCACCATTTCAGTCTGATTAAAGGAATCCTGTATAGTCAGTAGTCATCATTTATCATTCCAGTTACATGCTTGCAGTTCCTTGAATTCATCGCTGCTGTACATGTAAAAAACCTCAGTACAGCACTCATAGATTTTAAAGTCTATGAGTCAAAAAGGAGATAGGTCAGCAGATTAAAGGTACCAAAGGTGTTTTTGCATATTTTACACCATTACCTACAAAATATATAAATCACTATTGATTTTTTGTTGTAGTTTTTTTTTTTTTTTTTTTTTTTTGCCAAATCCACAGCCACTGGTTTCTTTAAATACATTATGAAAAACAACTTGCAGAGACTTGAAACCTGAGACAGCTAATCCATCACACTCAACAATTTATGTCCTGTTTATTTTTACATCAAGGTTATATTATCATGTCATGCAGTTATGTAGTCGTAGGGGAGTATGTGCTGGTGTGTTCAAAGACACCCTGACCCTCTGAGAGTCAGCAATTCTTTTATAATGCAATAAAACAGCTGAAATCCAGAAAATAATCAGCAGATTAACTGATGATGAAAATAATCATTAAACTTCTAGCAAGGATGCTCATATTTCCTTCATTTTTAAAGTCTAGGTTAGATTGATGCTTCTCAGCAATAAATAAATAAATACATGCAAAACGCCACTATGATGGATTAGCTTCTTCCAACCTCTGTAAGTTAATTTTCACACTGTAATGGAATAAATACTATCAATGGTTGCAATAAATCCAAAAAGGTTTTTCTTTGGAAAATATTTGACAGTGATGTGAGGTATGTGTTCTTAAAACATGTAAAACCACCGGTATGGTCCTTTAAAGGAGAGTAAACACCAGGATGTCTTTGTTTTAGAGTTTGAGGGCCATATAATACATGGAATATGATGTACCAGGGTTGTAAACACCAAAGTTACTACTCTCCCACATGAAGACTTGTACTCATCTCACACTACTCAGCCGAGAACGTGCTGGTTTCACATCTGCCTTAACGCCTGGAGCTGTGCTGGGAACTCTAATGTGTATGGTAGTGATATGGTCACAGTCTGGACAAAGGGGTATAAAGGATCAGGATGCGGGCAGATATGAAATCCCAGAAATGTTTGTACAGTAACTAACCCCTGCTGTCACTGTCACACCAAGCATGTCTGGCATGGCGAGGAGCAAGAAGGGCTATGAGCACTATTGACGCCTCCTAGGTAAGCAGGCTTTAAGGCTAACACTTTACTTTATACCATTACAGTCTACTGCCATGTCAACGCAGACAGACAAATCCACCACACAGTGTCAGACAGTGTAACAGACGCCTGGTGGGTTGCTTATATACAGGCCAGATATAAAGTAAAGTGCAGCAGCATCTACAGTAGCGCATGATGTTGGTGGGAGAGAAAATGGCTGGCTTTGTTTGGAGGGGGTTACGGTGCACACACAGGGGGGTCACAAGGGCAAAGCCTTTAAACAGAGAAGCTCTTACCTGCCCTTCGTGCCTTTTGACCCCTTCCCATCAACCCTCTTTATAGTGAGTTTTACACTTCCTATGCCCGGTAGCAGAAACAAAAGAGGGTGGGGATGCTGATGAGCGAGGTGCTGGCACAACTACTGTCAACTGGAAACTCACCTCTTCTTTACAGCCTCATTAGAAATATTGTCAAAACAACAGCCCATGTGTTGTCAGAGAGGGCTCCGTTTACAGCCTCAGATGTATCTGTACTGTAACTGCTCACTCTGGACACTAACTGGACTGTGAAGGGTCACAGATGTAAAAGTCCAGATTCATTTTAGTGACAACTCTAAATTCTAGTTTTACATTTTGAGAAATTCATTTGTTTGCTTTCTGGCAGAGAGTTTAATGAGAAGATTGATACCACTCTCACGTCTGTCTGTTCAATATGAAGCTGCAGGCAACAGCTGGTTAGCTTAGCTTAGCATAAAGACTGGAAACAGGGGGAAACAGCTAGCCTGGCTCTGTCTGAAGTTTATGTAGCCCCAGAGGGGACATGGAAGGGGAAAAAAAGATGTACTTTTGTGAGATCCTGAGAAAGTTTCTTGAGATCTCGCGAGACTTTCTCGGAATCTTGCAAAACTCTCTCAAGATCTCAAGAAAGTTTCTTGGGATTTTGCAAAACGACATCTTTTTTTTCACCTTCAGATTTTTTTTCCCTCCATGTCCCCTCCGGGGCTCCATAGAAGTCCACCGACCAGCAGCTACTAACTAGCCTCAACCTCTTGTAAAACAGAAAATAGTCTGCCAAAAGTTAAGCCACACCTTCCAACCAATCAGAATCCAGCATTTTCAGAGGCCATGGTTTTACCTTTAATATTGGATTCTATTTCAGTGGTGTATTTTCAGCAATGCCTTTAGTTTTTTTCACCAAGCAGGAGATACTGTTGGTATCAGTAATTGCTGATATGTCCCTCTCAGAATTATGTCTGAGGCGTGTGAATGTTTTTTCCCACTTTGCTGCTCGTAATCACAGTTTTAACGAAATAATGTGAATGCAGCGTAATCTGAGTGGCTGCTCACCGACCTTTTGCATCATATTTACCGTACAGATGTGAGTGGTATCAATCTTCTCATCTAACTTTCCCCCAAAAAGCAAACATTTCCCAAAATGTTGAACTATTCTGGACAGTTCAACTGTAGCAGTCATCTCAAGTGTCTTGTCTAAAGCTAGAAACAAAAGCCAGGACAACCAGACAAACATTGGAGCTGCGCAATTAGCAGTAAAAGACTGCAGTAGCAGTAAAAAGTTTTACTATTACTAAATCTCAAATTACCATTCCATAAATTCTCTAAATTAATATCACATATGTGGGACTTCTCAGGAGTGGTACTGAGAGAGCTGTTTATAGACATACTTTTTTTCTTTTTCTTTTCTTTTTATTTCGGGTGTTTCCACTAATAGAGGTTTAAAAATAAGTTGGTTCCTCACCCCTCCTTGAGCATGATCGGTGTTTCAATACTCTTCTGATCCCATTTGCCAGAGGTGGAGATCAAGTCCAGGAACTGCAAAAGTAAAGAATGTCATTTGTCCACATATTTCATTATGGTGGTGACATTTGTTCACTTTCATACAACGCTTTGACATCTCTCCATCCACTCCACTTTTCAAATGTCTCCACTCACATTTCATTACTCATTTATCTACAGTTTATCTACATATAAAACAAGAAGGATATATGATTGTGTGTCAACAAACTGAGATTTATTGAATTAAGAAGGAAAGAAGCCAAACACTCACATTCTTCACAGCATCCGCATATTTCTGCTCATTGAAGTAGTCATAAAACGCAGCCATGTAAGACTCTTTGAAATTTGCCTTGAAAGGAATGACAGCAAGAGAGATCAACAAGTTGTGTTTTAATTTAACAGTTCACATAGAAATTCAAATGAAGTCTAGTTTGGTCAAAAGATATGAAAATAGAGGGAAAAAATGCTCGTTGAGCAGAGAAACTCACAGATTTAGACTTTGCGAGACTTCCTAGGGTCTGGATCGTCTTGGAGATGAGGGTCAGGGTTCGTGATGTGGCCGGATCCTATAGACAGAAAAAGACATGAAATAAAACAAACAACTATCAACTATCCCACTTGATCCCATCATAAAAGCAAAAAAATGTAACTTGATATTTTCAGCAGCAGTGACTTTCAGAGGAATATCTGCATAGGTATATTCAAGACTGAAAAACAGTCACACACATAAAAGCAATCCAAAAACTGAAGCATTAAACAGAGTTAAAATTCATAGATAAAATACAAGAGGCTAAATAACAGCAGCCTGTCTATAGCTGGCCAACAAAATCCAACAGCACAAAGTCACATATTACATTTAAAAGAAGAGTATGTCAAAAGTGGAAGTGCATTTATCAGTTTACACACATGGTAAACTAAATCATTTCTTGTACTGTGGCTGTGGCTCTAATGGCTTCTGAATTAAAACCAAACATCCTTCTGTTTGTTTTACACACAGCCAATCTAAAACACAACCCTGAGGGTGGGGTCGTTGATAATCACACGCCTTTCACTTGTTCACTTTGTGTTTTGCCAGTAATTTTGAGGTGAGGTCTAAAACCTGAGCACGTTAGCTCCTCGTTCTTTTGATAAAAGGAAATAAACCATCACATACAAGAGGAAGTTAAAATTCTTTTGATGAAAGAGGAATGAAAATATTGTCAACATTCTCTGACGCACCCAGAGGAGTTAAGTTTACGTTGGCAGTACAGACACCGTTGAGCTTTTCTCAAAAATCTCACCCTGTCATCAAACTTTGTTCCCAAGTACTTGTAGATCTGGATGAATGAATGACATGTTGGTTGTGTTTGTTTTTGTTTTAAAAGTCAGACTCACTGGATGGTGCGGCCGTAGATGGAACAAGTTGGGGGAGAGGATGGCCGGAGCAAAGAAACGCAGGAAGATGAAACTGCTCACTGCTGTGTATCGGACATCTTGGTCAACTAAGGAGCAGAAAAACAGGGATACTCGCTTAAATTATACCTAAGATGCTGCATGTTACTGGGACCTGCACAATATTTTGTTTAGTACGATAAAAACAAATACTGATGAATAACTGAGTTGCCTGTTCACATATGAGACATTTAAATTAGTCAGTTACTTGAGGAAAGCCCAAGAGATAAGAAAAAAAGACCTTTATCAGGATAAAGTGTATTATTTTTAATACACTTAATACTTTATACTTTAATTAAATCAAAATAAAAATTTATCGTACAGTTTATAACAGTTTGCTCCTCCTATGAGTGCCCTGCAGTGCCCTGTGGTGGCCAACAGGAGGCAGCACAGTATATAACACTGGGTGTACATACTCTGTTCTATACACATCCCCATAATAAGTGTGTAGGAGGCTTAAGAGGTTTCAGGTTTGACACAAATAGCAGAGCACAAAAAGCTTTTCTGCGATCCTGAGCGAGCAGAAAAAAAGTGTCCTTGGACATCTCGCACATCCTGTTCTTTATTGTTTGTTTCCTGTTCCTTGTTAGCAGCTCGCCTTCCTTCTTTCTTCCACCTTTTGTGAGTTGTTCAGGGGGCGAGTTACCTTGGAAACGGGTGGCAGCAGACTCTCGCAGAGAGAAGAAGATATCACACATGACGGTGGGACAGCGAACGCCAGAGGTGGTGATAACGTTAAAGATGCGGTCTACATACTGACGGAGGTTTTCCTGAAGAAGGGAAGCAGTGTAGAGGTGTCAGATAACACAAGACAGCAACCACAACACAAACACACAAACGTGCACTCATCTCCTTACCCTGTTTGTGTCCAGGTTCTCTGACTCTTTGAGTTTGACCGGGTCGATTTCACAGGACTTGTGTTCTGTGCAGATCTGTAAAGATTTAGAAAAAGCATTAAAATATCTATTGATAATTGATTTTTCAAAAAAATCCATGATGTGCCACAGAGGGAGGCATGTGAGATGAATTAAATCAAGAGATTTAAAAAAAGAGTCTGGGATTTGGTAAAACCAAGAGATAAATACTGTGAATAAAGGAAAAGGCATGGGAGTTTTGTGGTGTCATACCTCATCTATGATGGGTTTCAGTGTGACTTGCAGATAGTGCATTCCTGCTAGCTTCATGGTCTCATCAATGCACTTAGAAGTCAGTGAGTTCCCCCGGAAAATGGTGTTTGGATCCCTGCAAAGAGGAGGCAGAGTGTGTGTTTTTGAGTGTGAATCAAAACTACAGCTTGTGTTCTGACAGTCATTTCATATCCAATGAATTATATCACAGTGGCAGTGTATATTTTAACAGTCAGATCAAAATGCTAAGCTGGCTGATGTTGCATACAACCTGATGACCTCATTTCTACAGCCACTTTAATTAATAATCTCTAGAAAAAACTAACCACATCTAAAACTGATTTAGTAGCAAAATGAATTCCAAATCCGAAAATATACAACATTCAGCTGACTCATGTTGAAGAAATGTACACTTAGTATTGCTAATAAATATAAAGCTTTACTATATATCTGCCAAAAACACAATAAAGTATTTCCTAAATATGGAAAAAGATTGGAAACATGCATCTTTCTCTGCTGTGATAAATTCAAAATCAGTATAAATAGTTGTGGAGATGGTTTCTGATGTTATTCAGAGGGAAAAGATGCGACAGGACACTCACTGTGTGCGGTTGACCTCAGCGTGGGCGATGGCGCTGATGAAAGGCACTATCTTGCCGTAGTGAAGAAAGAGCCGCACGAGGGGAATGGCGGCTTCTTGCTTCTCTCGACACACCTCCCCCAGGATGTGAGCGGTGGACGCCGACACAGGCTGAACAGAGAGGACGAGGTGTGAACAAGCGGCATCCGAACACTGAGCAGAGCAGACACACATTCATAGACATATGCTGTACCTCTACGTTAGCAGAGTGCAGCAGCAGATCTCTGAGCGGGGTGTAATGTTCAGAGGGGAAGACGTGGTCCTCAGTGTAAACGATGTTCAGACGCAGAGAGCCGAGCTCTTCTACCTTCACCGACTTCCCTCCGTTCTCCCTCGGCTGGAGAAAGTACCTGAAGAAGAAAAAGTATATAAGATCTTACGTGTCACTGATTAGATTTTTTATGATGTGTGACAGATTTTTTTTTTTTTTACATTTTCAGACTGATCAGCTTAAAATAGTGCTAAAACATTTTTTGAGGCTGCTACTGATGAAGATTTTAATGTTAATAATGATAAAATGACTATGATGTGAAAGGTGTTGCTGGGTGACCATAAACATGACTCCAAATGAATCCTGATGTTCTATCATCTATGATGTTCTATCCATGTCTACTGTGTGTAAATAAGCAATAAGTTTGTCATAGCAACTTCATAAGTCCACAGTATGTCGAGATTTGAAAGAATTAAATCAAAGTTTAACTGTCTCAGTCAAAATCTAGAAAACTCACTGATGATTATTCCACTCTGAATTAGACTGCACCGAACACGCAATTTTTATTCTCTCTATTCTGATTTCCAAATCAGTGCTCCTGTCAGTCACTGAAGGCAAAGAGTTTACTGTTATCCAACGTTATCCAGGACAAAATACAAATACAGCCTCTGTTGAGTCAGTGATGTCAGAAAACATCATTCATGTTCGTGCTTTGTGAAATATTAAATAATGCGACCTCTTTGTGCCTCAAACAGTTATTGAAATTAAATCATGTGAGAAGTTAAAAGGGGAAATTTCTCTCGGGTAAAACTGCAAACAACTCAGAGACAAATGAAACCTCACACTGATGTTTTGTGAGGGGTCACAAACTAAAAATCACTGGTTTAATCCTCTAATTCTTCATGTAAAAGGTAATTTGTAACTTCAACCTGTATACAAAAGTAATGGAGTAAAATATATTTACCTCTGGAATGTAGTAAAGTAGAAATATGAGTGTCAGAAAATAGAAAAAGTACCTCAAATTTGAACTTAAGGATACCACATGTGAAAATGCACTCAGTTACTTTCTACCACTGGACAACAAACAATGTGTCGGTGAAATTCCTCTCACCATGCGTCGTGGACCCCAGCCTGACCCAGGACCCGCAGAGGAACCCGCACACCTCCCAGGAACTCATCCCCGAACTTCAGGTTGCTGGCGTTCCACAGATCCACCCTGAGCACAAACCGCAGGGAAACAGTTCAAACACGAGAGAAGAAGCTTTTAAACAACGCCAGATTCGGCGCTGGTCCTCAAAACCCCCGTAAGACAGCTACTGGCTCACCTCAGTGCCAGTTTGTCAACATCCTCTTCCTCAACATCAAACTGCCGCTTTGTGTAACTTAATGGGCGCGTCACCTAGAAACAGAGACAGAGTAAACATTTAGCATAAAGCCGTGCAGGAGTCAGTATTTCATCCTGGTGAGCTGCAGGGTCAAATACATCCTGAAGAACAGGATGGAGGAAGCAGAGACAGAACAAGGGCTAAAAGATTCATCTGCAACTATTATGATAAACTGTCATTTCAGTCATGATTTCAGCTTCTCACATTTTATTTTCTTTGTCATCTACAATGGAAAAATTCAATATCTTGCATTGAAATTGTTTTTTTTTTCTTGGCCACGTAAAAAAAAAAAAAGCAATCTGAATATGTCCCCTTAGGCTCTGGGAGATTATAATGGACATTTTACAACATTTTACTGACAAGAAAAACTATTGAGAAAACACCTGGCTGATCAATAAATGATAAAACTAATTTTAAGTTTTGTAAGTTGTCAGAAAGACTAAGGACAGAGGAAGTTGTTTGCTTTACGGATAGTAAAATTTCTAATCAGTGATACTGAGCTATATAAATAAAACTGACGCGACTTGACAAAGCATACAGTACGATACCATTTTGTAGTGTGGAAACTTAAATATCGTAAATTGCAAATTATGCTGTTAAAATCAGTAATTTGCTTTGTGTTTAATTAGACTGAAATGAGCTTCGACCCAGATCAAGCTCTGGGAACTGTCAGAGATCAGAAGGTCCGAGAAGGTCTGGCGCAATAAGAAAGTAAAACTGGAAACAAGAAAAAAGGACATCCACATGACAGAAACATGATGAATGGCCTGTGTTTGCGTGTGGACATGGAGCTCTGTGTGCGACACAGAGGGTGGGGGTGGGGTGGGGTGGGGGGGCACAGGCAGAAAAGCACCACAGGGTATGCACAGTCCTGTTCATGTGGTGGTCGGGAATAAATGAGACGATCTTGTCGGACAGAAATCAATGGGCCAGATTGTTTGGTGGTTTGTCCGAATCAATCATACTCTTGTCCTGCTGTGTTCTGGAGGCCAGAGGGAGGGGCGAAACAAAAATGTCAGAGCAGCGCTGCTGGTGAGCGAGGGTTAACGGGGGCAATGTGAAAGGGATGTTGTGTATGTGTGCATGAAAAATATCTATTAATATAAACTAATGAATATAAATAAATATAAACTGTGACATGGTTTTAAAATGTCAATCAGAGACAAAACAAACTCTGTAAACTTTTCATGCTTCTTATTCTTGTGTACTTGTGGTGTGGGGCTGTTGTTTTACAATTTGGGCTCAGTCTAAGAGAAATCTTCACGCTCCAGATGAACGATATTTTAGACACAAGTGTGACCATGATCCAAGGAGGGCACTTATTTACCTTCTGCATGAGGTAAATAGGCATAACAAGGAATGTTTTTCCCAGACTGGTGTGGCTGTATCTCTGTAGCTCAGTTACAAAATCTAGACTTCCAAAAAGATGTGACAGCGGCGTATAAAAGCCCATGGGATTTAATGAGAGATTCAGCAATTACATATGGGTGTACTGTTCAGGTGTCCACATACTTTTGGCCATATAGCGTATTAATGGAAACACACCTTCACACTTACAGACAGGTGAATGTTAAACTAAACAAATAGAATACAGGAGGCCTTTACCTCAAAATAAAAAACCTCTTCAAACTGTGGGTTGTTGGTTTTCCTCTTCACCTTGGTCTTTTTGGCATCTGACCTGTGGATGGCAGAGAGGTAGAGAGAGGTAAAATCGCATGTTTATCAAAAGTTAAATCTGATAAAACAAAGTTGTGGATGGTGAGATTGTGACCTTGAAGGTCCTAGTAAGGAGACAGCAGCGTAGGGATCACATTGGCCGTTGACGATTGGAAGACCTTGGCACTCCAGCACTCTGCAGAAACACACATAAACCACGCATTAATGAAGGAGCATACTACTGTACAAGCACAGACTTGTGCACACACACACAAAATAACACCTGTAACACATTAACGCTGGGCTAATTTTAATGCACCATTAGCACTGTGTGATCTCATCCAGCTTTGATTGCCTCGTCCTATCAACCTGATTTTAGGGGTCATAGTAGTAAAAGTCAAGTGCTGAAAAAAACATGTTATAGACAGTTACCATACAAAGTTAGAAGCAGCTAGCTTAGCTCTTTTTAAGGGAAAAACTGGTAGCACACTAAAAAAACAGGAACAGGTTAAAAAGATCTCCAAATGTAAAGTGATAGGGGGCTGCACAAAACCATCTGAATATCCTCCCAGAGGACTCTTTAAAGCTCTGTTAAGCTCTATATTATCACTTAATCAAATGACTAATGTGGAAGGGTTACCAGCGCTGTCAAGAGCAGTGAGAAGTGACATCCTATCCCACACCTATGTGAAGCTTTTAGCCTCATCAGCCCACACAGAAAGCGAGAGTCTCACTGCCCTCACAATATAAAATGATAGGAGGCTATGGGTTTATGTTATGACGATTATCTATCTCTCTATCTGTCTATCTGTCTGTCCCTCTCTAACCCTGCTGCCCAATGACATCATGCTGTAAGGGGATTAGCAGCCAAACAGGACACCCAGAGGGACGAATCACTTCCTGTGTGTCACGGTGATGCACCACTAGTCACACCACATGATGAATTACACAGCAAATCGCGGCGCTGCCCACAACTGAACTGACACACATGCAACAGCTTGTACTGTCCTGCTGACACACACACACACACACACACACACACGTAGGTTCCTAATAAGGAATAAGGAGAGGGCTGGCTCCACAGAAAAGCTGCTGGTGGTCAAAACTCTGCAGCGTAGCTAAGTCTGAGCAGAGTTTATTGCACAGAATGAGTACGTAAATCACTGTGTGGGGTTCAAGATGTTAGTGATTTATTATGATGCATTTTCTCAAGGAGTGTTCAGTAAATATTCTGATGTGTTTACCAGAGCACTGATCTTTCCAGGATTAAAGTCTGTCTCTAGCAGTGACAGAGAGGTCGCATCGCACATATGTTGTTGTTAATTAGTGCGACTCCAGCTGTGCCACTGAGAAGTCCCGCCTCTGAGCGCTGACAGACCAACCCCAGCCTGCTCCTATATGTTAGATACCACCCTGTCCCTCACTGTGTCTCACCACATCTGCTTTGTGTTAGCTTTGTTGCCATGCAGGAAAAAACACAATTTTTGTAGTCTATTCCAGCCAATCAGGAAGTGAATTGGGAAGTTTCCTCACTTCCTGTGTTCCCCAGACAGTACGACTCAGGCCCAGTAGCCCTGTTTGGTTTGAAATTCATGGTGTTCCTCCAGGAAATGGAGAGGAGTCAATAATTCGGCAGAGCATTACAATAATAATCTCTCTCTCTCTCCGCCTCTGCTACAAATATGACAGACTTTCAGCCTGAGTCATCGGCCAACCACAGCCTCATGCCAGCGGGACAAGACTTTCATGAAACAATGTGATGCAAGGGTTACATAGGAAATTACTGGGAGCAGAGCACCATGGGGATCAGACTGACAGCGTGGCTGTTCTGGTTGTTAGGTAACTACACAGTGTACGCTCGGCTGTCGTCACTGTGTGACATTACACAAGAACAAGGACTGAGGACTGGGCTCAGAGTGACGACAACAGAGAGGTCTTCAGGAACATCAGTAAAACTGTAAATAACAAGTCATAACAATCTGAGAGAGCTTGTAAACTGATTTTTCATGATAACATCGCGGCATTTTTGCCAGGAGTGAATGTAGGAAAGTACATTTACTCACAAATGTACAAATTTCTAGGTACTTGTACTTTACTTGAGTATTTCACCTCAATGGCAATTCTGCTCCACTACATTCAGAGGCAAAATATTTATTTAACTCCCCAATAGTATTTATTTAGTAGCTAAGTTATTAGTAACAGCTACATAATGATTTATCAATCTATTCATCTTTTTAGCAGTGAAAAATGTCTGTCTCGGTTTCCAGGAGTCCAGGGTCACATCTTCGGGTGTTTTGTTTTGTCCACCCAATGTCAAAGATATTCCACCACAATAATATAAAACAAAAACCTGATGAAAATCCTCAAATTTGAGAGGCTGGAAAAGCTATTTGTTACAACACTTAAATGCTGCTTGAAGATTAGCAATAATAGTATTAAATCAGTAATAATAAGCAATGTTCACAGGGGCTTTCTCCTGCACTGAGTGCTTTTACTATCAATACTTGTACATTTTGGTCATGATATTCTGGACTTGTAATGTACTTGTATTTTGTTGCACGTTGTGGTAACTGTACTTTTATATAGTAAAAGAATTTTGACTAATTTCTGCCCACTACTTTCTAGTACTTCATACCATTTCAAGCAGGTCTGTTTCTAGGAAAGACGCCACAGAAAGATGTCCTCTAGTCTTTTAGTTTTCATTCACAGGAACTCAGTGCTGCTGCATGACTGAACATCTATCCAGAAAGTGCAGCACCCAATGAGGCCTTTGTGATTTAAATATTACATCTCTCCTGGAGTTACAGGTCTGAGCGAATTACCTCACTGGGGCTGGACGATTTACTAACTCAGCTCAGGGTGGTTCTCTCTCCAGCTGTTTTCCAGGACTGCAGCCACTCTTAACAGCAGTAAGGAGCTTAACAACACAGCCTAACTTTGTATAGCAGCTCGTTTGAGGCAAAAAAAGGAGCCAGAGTGTTGCTGTTCAATGCTGGCTGGCATCACCACACAGATCCACAGCTTGTTTGTTGTCATTTTTTTCCTCTGCTCATCCCTTCTGTCGCATGTTTGAGTCAAAACAACCGGACAGTACAGCCAGATGAACTGGGTGCCAGGATGTCAGTGAAAAGAAAGGAGATCGCCCCTACGTCCCATAGTGACCTGAGATAACAGTTTTGAGAGCAATATTAGAGTAAATGCCTGTTTGCTTTGGAATGTTTTCTCAGTATATTAAAAAGGCCAAAAAACATGCTGTCAAACAGGTCAGACAGCATCTTTAAACAACAAAATAAACACTGCGGTGTTTACAAGAAACGGGTTAGTTGAGACTAACGGACAGCTGACTGACAGAAAAGTGCTACAATCAATTCAACATTTAAGTGTACTGCCAAATTTTGATTGCAGTTTCCAGTGTGAAGACCACAGCTTTTGTTGATTTTAAATCACTAGAAATTTCAAAATGTGGTTTTGTAACTGTTTAACCAACTGTGTAATCGATAATGAAAATAATCATTCATTATTAGATATTACACATGGTTAGAGTGTCTGTGTAACTTAAAGTAAGACCTTATTTTTCTTTCCTATGTCACATGATTATTACCTTCCCATACTAATATCATTATTATCACTATCTATGGAAATCCATGAGATACGTGTGGTTATGTACAGTAATGTACACTTCTCATTATGTAATTACAACACTTTTTACTCATGTTGAGGGGAATTCATTTCTTGTACAGGCATAATAATTTCTGAATTGCACTGGAAAAAAAACACCTCTTCACTACAGCCTACATTACAAACTGTTCTCAGTCTCGTCATGGTTCCATTCACAAGATATGCATGCACCACATGCCTCCTACTAACCAGGGGTACCCACTGGAGACCAGCTAGATATCTAAATATAGAAATCTAGGCTAACAATCAATAGCTAGACAGTCAAGCATAAAGCTGTTCGGAGGAGGAGGGGGGACCGAGAGAGAAGGGGGTGCACTAACATGAATGGGTGGCTGCAGCGAAGGTGTAATGAAGGTTTATTTGATCTGAAGTGTACAGAAAAACACATCTGTGTATATCGCAGCCTTTATGTCACCCAGCCTCCTCAGATCCATTCAAGTCCCCATATGTAAACCTCTATCACACATGATTTGGATCCCAACGCCAGCTGCCAATTTCCCATAATTTCACACAAGGCTGTAAAATCTCTCGGTTTTTTCCCCCTCTCCTTTACGTTTTCAGTTTTACAGTTTGCGGTTTACAGTCTGTGCCCTAGAGGCAAGCGTGTGATTTGAATTACAATAACAGGCAGAACAAGACAGATCTGGGTCCCTCCAGACTCCAGCCCCTCACTGCCTGCCTGCCTTGGCCCGTTAATATGGAGCCATCCATTGAGGCGCTCAGACTGGGGGTAGGGAATTTTTCTTACCTATTTTTATTTTAACGCTCTGAAAAACCCGGAGACCTTCCTCTTCTACCGCCATGCTTTCACCGTGGCTCTTTCCCTTTAGACGACTAAATAAAGACAGTCCTCCACGGTGGTCTGTTCTGGCCTCTCCAGCGCACGGATATTCCAGGGGTTTTGCACATCTATGCGCTCCGGACAGCGATCACACTCCGGTCCGACCACTGCCGCTGCTGGCTGGTTGAGAACAAGCGAGCGGCTTCGGCTTCAGTCCCGCAGCAGCAGCAGCGGCGGCGGAGGTGTGGCTCCACACAACACCGCCCACACAAGTGTATGGAGGGTGATCCATACCGCGCAGCGAGGGAGGAGAGAAAGTGGTGTCATTGAGGAAACTGGACTAAAGTCCCGCCCACTCTCTGAACCAGACGCTGACTTAATCTAATTGTATGATAATAATGATAATTTTAGTTAAGTTAAATCATAAGGGAGAAATTACATTGCATATATAACACAACACAGCAACACACTCGTAAAGTCTCCTTCTTATCTGACTCGTCCTGTCTTGTCCTGCATCTTAGCTTGTTCAGCAAAATTGTTACCCCATTTGATTTTAACAAACCAATAAGAACACTGGGGAAAACTACACAAAAACAAGTATTATCTGGACATAATGTTGTCTAGAATATGAACAAGAGCTTCACAAGTTTCTCGTGAGTTGCTGCCGTGCAAATGAAAAACAGAAGCTTTGTCATAGTTCAGGTTTTAAAGTGTATTTTATCAATGACAAATGATCATCCAGAGCCATTTATAATGGAAAATAATATGTTTGTTTAGGCCTGTCACTTACATCAATCATCAGTGACAAAATGCTTTATACTTCTCTTTTGTTTAATACGACCATCACAGCAGGTATACCTGTTTCTCATGAAAGTAGTGTTTCAGGTCAGGATGTCATGTCAAGTATCAAAGAACCACAGCATTTATAAATATGGGATATGTTCAATTTGATATTAAATAAAAGTGATAGCTAAAGCAATATGCTTGTGAGCTTGTAATGTGGCAGTAGCTACCAATACATCAAAACTCCATGGGTCAAGTAGCATCCACTACAGTGAAATATATGATGCACCAGATCCCCTTAAAATGGCAGCAATAGTGTTGTGAATGACTCTGCTTCTACTCTTCATGCTCATATTTGGAATTAATCACCCCTCATACATGGCTACAGAGGTCCTCCCTCTCCTTGGCATGAATCACCCCTCATATTTTGGCTGGCAACACTGGCAAGAACAAGAACTAGTTCATAATGTTAAATGATTTTTTAAAAAGTGTAGGCGCTGGCGAAGCTAGGTCACCATACTCCTGTGCATCAGTATTTATTTGCACCCCCCACCCTCCCTGAGAATTGACAATGGATCATCTGTGGCTGTTCAGTGTGTGTGTGTGTGTGTTACTCCCCCTATGTGGGCCCCACATGCAGCAGAATGGGC
The DNA here is from genome assembly GCA_033238685.1 of Lates japonicus. Taxonomy (NCBI): domain Eukaryota; kingdom Metazoa; phylum Chordata; class Actinopteri; family Centropomidae; genus Lates; species Lates japonicus. Next base: position 13,636,355 of record BRZM01000003.1, read on the forward strand.
CTGACGCCACTGGATCCCCCTTGATTGTTTCCTCAATCAAACCGGCTGCAGATGTTAAAAAAAAAAGAAGCAACAAAACAGCTTAAAAAAGCAACAAAACAGCTTTGAGCTGTTTTCTGTGGAGCAAATGATCTACTGCTATACCCATGATCTGAGGCTTACAGGCTGTAAACTGCCAAGGATTAGCATTACACTAATTTCAGCTTCTGTATGAAGCAAACTCAGGACGTGGTGTCCAGTAATATGTCTTAATATCTGTCTGTTGGCCTTTTACACAAAGAAAAAACTGCTTAAATGTAAATATCAACCTGCCATTATTGTGTTTCTAATGACCTAAATCCCTAAACACACACAGATATAAAGTAAGTTAACTTACTTTAAGTTAATTGCATCCGTTAACTGTTTTCAAGAGGTTACCTCAAATGTGCAAATTTCCACAAACTCAAAGGAGGAATCATCCTCCATCCATTGTTTGAAAGAGAGATCATCGAAATGTTATGGTCAGTTCATATTTCTTAAATGGTCAGATACTCTCTGGATTGGGAATCAAGTCTGTGTTTCTCAGAGATCCAGTTAGAATGATATTACTTTATCAGACCATCTGGGTGATAGACAAAAAAAGAAGTTAACAGAAACATGGCCAAGGTAATTATAGAGCTAAAAGAGAAATGTTCTTAAAGACAGTCACAGGAGAGACTTATTTGTTTTTGTCACTGATCTTGGGCCAAATTTAACAGATGGAAGAATGTACAAGGTGCTGGCCTTCCCAGCGGGAGGGATGCCTGGACAGGATTTAAGATCCATTCAGGTGAAAGGCGTAGGGTCATCACGCTTCAGCCTATTGGGCCACACCTCTGAGATCACTATGACCACATTCCTCAAAATAGCCTGACTCTGGTCTGGAACACTCTACAAACCCAGCTGGCCAAGCCCAACCCAGCTGAGATGTGGGACTTAAAGAACAGTCGGACAGACTCTCTCAGCTGCAGTGTTTCTGCTGTCGGCCAAGGTGTTGGGATTAGCTGTGACTCCTTTAGAACAGCTCTAAATCTAATTAGGCTACGTGTCTCATCTCTCCCGTTACGCTGTCAGACCCTCCTCAGGAAGAGAGATCACAGACTCCACACAGCAACAGCCCTGCCATGCACTATAGCAAACTGAACACAGCAGTGGGAACTGCTAAGTACATTTACTGAAGTACTGCATCTAAATATAATTTTTAAACTTGCAATGCACTTGAGTATTTCCATTTTATGCTACATTTCAGAAGTAAATATTGTACTTTTTACTCAACAACATAATCATCAGATGTCTATCACTTGTTAGCAGTTCCACTGAAGAGACATTCCCCATCATTTAAATAACTTTATAAGGCCAAAAGAGATCAAATTATTTCTCAAAAAAATAGCAAAGATTAAGGAAATGTCCCAAAATTTAACTCAGATTTGGGAAACTAACTTTGTTTTTGTTCTTGCCTGACCCGTTAGTCTTCCCACAGCCACTCAGATTTATCTTGTGACCCTTTTAAGGAGCGGTACTAAATAACTGAACCTAAACTGTATAGGAAATGCTTAAAATTACTTCCACCTCGACTACTTACAACAGTAAAATGCTGCTTAAACACTAATGTATTAGTATTAAACTAATAATGTCATATATAATTGTAAAACACTCACAAGGGTCTTTTTTCTGCACAGTGAGAACTTTTACTTTTGATACTCAAGGTACACTCTAGTGCTAATGAACATCTGTATATTCATGTAAGCTGCCATGGAGTATTTTTACATTACTGCATTAGTGCTGTCAGCCGGGATAGCCTCCATTTGAATGTATGAATTTTACTTAATCTACTATTGTGCCTGTGCATGCATATCAGCAACAAAGTTAACGACGCGGTTCATGTGCGTTTGACTATCTCCTCCAAAACTCTGTGGCTATTTTCCTAGATTATAACCATGGTATTACCTGTGCTGTATAATAACCTCTGAAGGCAAGTTTATTTTGACAAAAGACTTGGTGGTGATAGCACTGGGGGGGAGTAATCATGTAGGCCCTTTGCCACATGCCATGTTTGCCACATCCTGTCAGCCGCGTGTTTGTGCAGCTTGTAGCAAGATGGGAGAGGACTCTGGGCTTCGATTAAGAACTCTCCTCCTGACTATAACTTTGCACGCACAGATGGAATACCAGTCAAATCATAATGTCAGACTGCAATGCAAGAGTGAATGGTTGCCACTATCATGACATGCCAACCAAAGTAGTGTCATATCTGCAAGCTACAACAGTAAGAGGAGAACACAGTTAGCTGTATGCACAACATCACATAGGGAAATAAAGCTTTAAAGATGTTTATGACATGCATTTATTTCAGTTTAGCTAAAGTGGCTACGCCCTGTGGTAAACCACAAGCCTGTGTATGTAACTCTGTGTGTGTGTGTGTGTGTGTGTGGGGGGGGGGGGGGGGGGGGGGTTAATAGTGTAAAATAGAGAAGCTCTTCATACTGTCTAACTTATGTCATGACCCCCCTCCAAAAAAAAAGAACAAAGATTTTTTTAGAACATGTCCATGTCCTATAAGCATGATATCAAATGATGTTGTGTGTGCATATGTCTGAGTGACAATGCAGAGCCAGTGACAGAAAGAGGAAGAGGGGGCAGATGCTGATCCTAAGCAGATTAGTGAAAGGATGCTCACTGTTGTTTTATTACGTGCAAGCTACACCAGAGCAGGGTTTGAGGGCGTTGGCACACTTAAAATAACTGTATGCTTACAACTAACCCTCCCTACTGTGGCTTGTGCTTTTTTTCTTTTTTTTTTACAAGCACACACCGTGACATAAAGTGTACATATGTGAATGGATAGTAGAGAGAGACAGAATGTTACGTTGAACAGATGGCGATTGACATGTGCAAAGTTAATCCTGGTATTATGGAGAAAACAAATTAAATCTCCATGAATAGAGCATGAATCAAATCTTAGAGGAATGCATGTGGATTGGCCTGTGGAAAACACAAAACATACAACTTAAATTTAAAGTGAGTGCACAGTTATAGTGAATATATCCAGCTCACACAAGCAAAACCTCCATGTTTGTCAGATTTGTTATCCTCACTTCTCAACATTGCATCTGTAGAAAATAAACACACACACACACACACACACACACACACACACAGAAATCATGCCGTAGGCTACTAGTGTGGTTACAGGAAAGACAAACGAGCAACACATGCAGATATGCTGATAGTCCTTTTTCCATCCTTTCAGTTAAACCAACGATCCAAACATTTATCCAAACACCACCTTCTGTTCATGTGCTGCAGTCTCTGATTGTAAAAACACAGAGTACACGTAATCAGTTTATTTTAAGTCAGATTCTGTTAAAATCTGAAGTCAGAGGTGATGTGTTGTTTACAGAGGAATAGAAAGAATAAAGTGAACCAGAAGCGATTCCTCAAAGGATGGCTGTTTGCATAAAAACCTGTCTGAAGGGTAAATCATTTAACATCAGTATCCATTAGATTGTCTCTAATTATTGCACAAAATCCATACATTATGAATTGTAGCAGCAGCACTGACAAACTAAGAATGACTTTAGTCAAAGAGCACAAAGTGTGACTGCAGCAATCCCATAACTATCTGTATTATAGCACCATCTAGTGTGCACTTGCAGTGACTCTTACTACCAGATCTGAACCAGAGAAAATCGATCCCTGCAGGGAAAAATGCTTTGTCACAGTTGCTCAGAACTTTGTTTAGAGTCAGGAAGTAAATAAAAATAGCAATAATAATAGATAAACAGTAAGTAAATAGGAAAATGTAAAAATGAAAATGTGTAAATGAGCCGGAATTACTACAAAAGTGCAAAAATGGGAACGTAGATTAATAATAATTTCAAAAATAAACTAACCATAATGTGCAAGTGTAAACTGACTGAAAATTGTGATGGGGTCAAGAGTAAATTAACAGTAGTTTAACAGCAGAGTACTGATGGAGATGGGGGGAGTCTGTGGATGAATGCGCTCCTCTGACTAACCAGGACACTGCGTAGACATGTCGGTGATGGAGAGAAGTTTTGACAGCATCCTACTCTCCACAACTACATGCACAGATTTACAGGATGGAGGGAATATAGATCTAAATATATCTCAGACTGGTCTGTAGTTGTATGTCTTAGTTTTGCTCTGATATTGGTCAGGACAGTTTCACATAAATAAAGCCTGACTTATTTTAAGCCTCCAAACTTCAACAGTGATCGCATGTCTGTTTACAGAAGGAATCAGAGATATAGATTGACCCTACATCGGCCAAACTGCACATTATTTAAAATCCTCACAGTTTATTCAGGAGTATTCTTCAAGGACATGTGTAACCATATATATTCATTTCATTTGTGTGACATCTTTAAATCTCTAAAGGCTAATCAACTTGTGAATTTAACAACAATCTAATCTAAACTATTTATCTGATCAATTTGTGTTTAAATTAAATAAAAATGGGGTGAAATCGGCTGAAATGTAAACTTAATTCTGCAGCAAGACACCCTGCTGTTGTTAGATGAGGTACCCCAGAGAAATCATACACTAAAGTGAAGGTGCAAGTGCAGACAGCACAAATAAAACCAATGCCAGATTTAATCTTACTGTTTGTTTACACTCCTGACAGATGCAAGTAAAACAAAACCTGCTGTCTTAGTTATACTGCCTTATCAAAAGAAATTTGCTAAATAATTTTCATTCTGAGGTTTGTGAGTGAGGATTTTTACTTACACGAGCCCTGACTACTTCATCACCCACTGCCTTCAAGGAGAGTTCAGGTGAGGTATGGTGCACAGGTGAGAAGAGCAAAATAATGTCTTGATTTAAAAGCGTGTTCAAACATTAAATGCGACATAGTTCTTGACAAAAGGCCTGTTGAATGAAGGTTGCAGAGAAATGTGGCTGTGCAGGGGTAACCACAGGCACTGCCCCTTTAACCAGCTCTCCACCTCGTCTCTCCCACCGTGTGTCTCTCTTCCCCATTTCGCTGCTTTGTTTTCATTGTCGCCCTTGTGATCATGGCTGCTCATTCTACCGAAGAACCGTTCCCTTTCCACGGGCTGCTCCCCAAAAAAGAAACCGGCGCCGCGTCTTACCTCACCAGGTTCCCGGAGTACGATGGCCGAGGAGTGCTCATCGCTATCCTCGACACCGGCGTGGACCCCGGGGCCCCCGGCATGCAGGTAAACCCGACCGGCTGCCTCACGTTAGTTAGCTTCGATCTAGCAAAGCTAAAGGCCCCACTCATTCACATAATTTGTACACAGCTAGCTAGCTTATTAGCATCGCCAGAAACACTGAACAACTATGACAGCAGGCTCTGTGGCCGTTATGACAACCAAATCAACACAAAGTAGTCGATAACAAATATTTTCCCCTGTTGCCAAAGAGTGTTTCGGTGCTAGACTAGTTTACAGTTAACTGACACAACGGCAGCGAGTCAGTTGGCATTCGTGCTAACATGTTAGCCTGGCAGCTAACAGCTGAATTCGTCCGCTTCAGTCTCCTCAGGAAGAACAGTGTGTCCTGTCAGATGGTTAAATCTGGTTTGGCTGTTGCGACCGGGTTCAGAGATAGAAACTAGTTAAATTAACTTATAGATGGTTTATTGACGATTAATGAGCCGGAACAAGCTGCTTAGTAACTGCCAAGTCACACTGGAGCACAAGTAGGTAGCCACACAGTGTTAAATTAGTTAATGAGATCCTGCTCATTTTCATACGGGCATGTCTGTGGAGCCAGGTTAGCTGGCACACCATTACATAAAGTAAGGTCAACCATTTCAACTACATGCCACCTTCCTCCAGTCGTGTTTAAAGGGCTGAATCTGACCCCCTCAATGAATGTAAACAATTGTGTGTGAAAGATTAATCATTTCAAGAGTCTCAAAATGACTAATGTCATTTTTTAAAAACTATGATAACTACAGTAGTCCCTGCTTCGTATAAGTAACTGAACCTGTGTGTTGCATCATTTTGTAGCCTGATGATCTTAAATGAATTCTGTTTCTTTAGGTCACAACTGAGGGGAAGCCAAAGATCATTGATATCATCGATACGACAGGCAGTGGTGATGTGAACATGACCACGGTGGCAGAGCCGAAAGATGGGACAATCACTGGTCTCTCTGGTAGAGTACTTAAGGTCAGTAGACACCTTTTGATTGAAGATTGATTTTTTTTTTTAAGTAAGTGATACAGCTGTCACATAGAAAGTAGTCTGTCACAGCTATTGTCCTGCAGATGAAATAATTTTTAGTGATGTGTAATGATTTCTTTAAGGCCAGTTACACTTCACAAGATCATTAGGCTCATGTATTTTTCTTCATATCTGTCTCACACTGTGTCTTTTTATGTCTTCCAGATCCCTCCTGCCTGGGTCAATCCATCAGGGAAGTATCGCATTGGAGTTAAAAATGGCTACGAGTTCTTCCCTAAGGCTCTTAAAGAGAGAATGCAGGTAGGAAGACAGGACATCATCACTGTTCTAGATCTGTCGTGGTTTTGATTTTGTAACACTATGCACTATACACAGGGACTGATCACCCAAAACAATCTTGGATGATATAATATATGACTAGAAAACTTGTACATAGACAGAAGTTTAGAGATTTTCTATTCTCATGAAAAATTTTCATGATTATTTTTCATCTTACATTTAACACATCAGATAAAAGAAACCTTGTACAGTTAGAATGATTAACATATGATAAAAGAATTGTGTACAAGGTCAGAATTACTTGAATAAAACAAAAGGAACTGAAGGCTTTTCGGATTTTGTCAGTACTGTCAAGGTATTGCTACTTTTTGTCTACTAGAAAGAGCGAAAGGAGAAGATGTGGGACCCACCGCACAGAGCAGCACTTGCTGAGGTCTGTCGCAAAACAGAAGAGTTTGACCTCTCTCACCCATCACCCTCACAGGTCAGACCCACAAACTAAAGTTCTTGAATACTCATCAGCTTTTGCATGCCAGTCAAACTAATATGGTAATGTGGTTTCTTACTCCGATTTCTCTCTGCTGTCGCACCAACACATACCAGATGGAGAAGTTGCAGAAAGAAGAGCTGCAGAGTCAGTCAGAACTCCTGGCATCACTAGAAAAGAAATACAGTGATCCTGGTCCTGTATATGACTGTGTGCTTTGGCACGACGGCATCACATGGAGGTACCTACTCCAGCTGTTTTCCTCTTAATGCATGATGTTTTGGACCTTTCCTCTTCGCCATTTACTCATGTAACCACTTTGTTGCTGTTTGTCCTTTTTAGGGCTGTAGTGGACACTTCAGAGTGTGGAGAGCTGTCCCAGTGCACTGTGCTGTGCTCTTACAGAGAGACACAAGAGTACGCCACATTAGGAAATGCTGAGATGCTTAACTACTCTGTCAATATTTATGATGAAGGAAACACACTCTGCATTGTCACCAGTGGAGGTAAGGCATCCCAGCACATGATAAATCTTTGTTTTTCAGCTGCTCTGAAAAGAAGACTTTTTAGATTCAGTCACCAAAAATGTTCATGGTAACAGTTAAGGCTGCATAATGTGTAAAAGTCCACTGCCTTATCTCCAGTCTAACTCACTTATGTGCTGTTAAAGGGGCTCATGGGACACACGTGGCAAGCATTGCAGCAGGTTACTTCCCAGAGGAACCAGAACGTAACGGCGTTGCTCCCGGTGCCCAAATCCTGGCTCTGAAGATTGGAGACACCCGCCTCAGCACCATGGAAACAGGCACAGGACTCATCCGCGCGGTATATTGCCCAGGCTCAAATATAGTTTAACAGTTGACCTTCGTTTTATAACTTTGTATTTTAACCCCTTCATTCTTTATCTCTCTGTCTATTAAAGATGATTGAAGTGATCAACTACAAGTGTGACCTAGTTAACTATAGCTATGGGGAAGCCACCCATTGGCCCAATTCGGGGTGAGTTCTGTGCAGTGGTCGCTGTGTGGGTTGATTTTTGTGTTGCACACTAATGCTTACTTATTTTCCTTAATTTGCCTTCCAGGAGGATTTGTGAGGTGATCACAGAGGCTGTCCAGAAACACAATGTGATATTTGTTTCAAGTGCTGGAAACAACGGCCCTTGTCTCTCCACAGTCGGCTGTCCGGGGGGAACCACCAGTAGTGTTATAGGTACACACGCTGATAAAACACATATATTTATACACATATTTTAAAGTTTAACCAGGGAGACAAGTTTCTATATGATTTGCATCCTCTCCTGCTCCTCACTCTCTTTTGTTCATAGGTGTTGGAGCGTATGTGACTCCAGACATGATGGTGGCAGAGTATTCCCTGAGGGAGAAGCTGCCTCCCAACCAGTACACCTGGTCATCCAGGGGCCCCAGTACAGACGGGGCCCTGGGGGTCAGCATCAGTGCCCCTGGTGGTGCCATTGCATCTGTACCCAACTGGACTCTTCGTGGCACCCAGCTGATGAACGGCACATCCATGTCATCCCCTAATGCCTGTGGAGGCATCGCACTTATCCTTTCAGGTGTGGACTGGTGGACTGATACTAGACCTGGGAATATTTTGCATGTATGGAAGTATGAGTGACTGCAGATTTGATGCTAGTATGGGAATTTGTTTTTCTTTGTGTGACAAAGGACTGAAGCAGAACGAGATCCGTCCCTCTGTTCCTGCTGTGAGGAGAGCGCTGGAAAACACAGCTCTGAAGGTTGATGACATTGAGGTGTTTGCACAGGGCCATGGAATAATCCAGGTAACTTGACTGCAGTAGCAGCAGGTGCTACATTTCCTTTGCTGTTTCTTGTAACAGTCTCATCATGTTCTTTTTAGTAATGTCCTCCCTTTCTTCCTCTCAGGTGGACAGGGCATTAGACTACCTCACTCAACACGCCTCTTTACCCACGAGCCACCTCGGCTTCTCAGTGAGCGTGGGAACACAGAGAGGCATCTACCTCAGGGACCCAGGCCAAATTCTTGCACCCTCAGATCATGGAGTAGGAATTGAACCCATCTTCCCAGAGAACACAGGTGCTAATCATACATTTGCACCTCTGCATTTTTTCAGCATTTCACTTTTGTGTGTTCTTTTCTTTTATTTATTTTTTTTAAACACATCTGTCTTCTTCTAAAATCCATTACAGGAAACTCTGAGCGAATCTCCTTGCAGCTGCACTTGGCGCTCACATGTGCCGCCCCATGGGTCCAGTGCCCCTCTCATCTAGAGCTGATGAACCAGTGTCGCCATGTCAATGTCCGCATCGATCCCTTGGGACTGAGAGAGGGAGTGCACTACACAGAGGTAGGGACAAGACAGAGAGGAGGAGGAAAAGATGGAGCTCTTGTTTCTTTGTGTATTAATGTTAATATGACCTTTGTGATGTTTTTAGGTGTGTGGGTACGACACAGCGGCACCCAGCTGTGGGCCACTGTTCAGAGTTCCAATCACGGTTATTATCCCCGCCAAGTGAGTTCTAATGTTAAACTGGCATTTTAGTGAGAGGTTTGCGCAAGTGTGTGTTTGTGTGTGTCTGATGGTCTCTCTTTGTCTTCCCTCAGAGTGACAGATAGTCGTAATCACGAGGTGTGTTTCACAGACGTCCACTTCAGACCGGGCCAGATCAGACGCCACTTCATCACTGTTCCTCAGGGAGCCTCCTGGGCAGGTCAGTGTCTCTGTGTGATAAAGAGGTTCTTTGTTTACTTCCTCCTCTTGACAACTTTGAGTGGGGTGTGTGCAGGTCTTGAAAAGCATTGAAAAAATGTTGTTGAATGTATTAAAAAACCTCAAATAATCGGTAGTTTTCAAATTAGTAATTCATCCATCCATCCAAGAATTATTATTATTCACAGTTGTTAAGTACTGACACAAATGATATATAAATGTATGTACTTAACAAATAACTGTAGGTCTCATATTCCCTGCTGGTTGTCGGATATTCTGGGACTGGTATGACCATGAAAAAAGTATTGAATTGCACTCTCTGTAGCATTAAAACTGTCTTACAAAGTCCTCAGTTTAACGCGGTGAACACTGCAGAAACTCTGTATCACCAGTTGTACCATTTCAGTCTTTTAAGTGTTTGTTCAAGGTATCAAATGTTGAATCTTGTTCTGTTTTGATTCACAAATTAATGATATGATACGTTTCAGTGTCCTTGTGGTAATGCCTGAGAGAGTGCCTTTCATTTCTGTTTCATTTTATTTGATGTGATGGATTTATTTTGGATTTCAAAATGAAACTGGGGTTTGGTGTGACTCATTTTTAAAGTCTCTACAGGACTTGATTGATCAGTCATTTTGAGCGATGTAGTTTCTGTTGCTGCTAACCTATATTGCATTTTATTTAGCCTACCCTCACTTATATAAGTTGGGTGAACAAAGTAAAAGAAACACCTATCAGTATAACACAATACAATTTAAATGTATCACAAATGACATCCTCCAAAATGATCATACAGTTGAATCAACACCTCTTTAAAACAGTTTGAACAAAAACTGATCTTTAAAACATTCATGAGGGAAGGATTTGCATGCTGCATCCAGCACAGCGAATGAAGAGTCTCTCCTTCCTTGATGCCGGAGAGTGTAGCTGTCAGTTTGATTAATTGTTGGAAACTGCAACAACTAAAATATTGCACGGAAAAAGATCAAATAGCCCACAGTCAGAAACGAAAGATGTGACTTTCATACTTTTATTCTGAGAAGAGATAGCTGTGCATTATCAAAATATTTAATCTTAAATGTTTTTTCTTTGCCACTTCCTGTCTTCCTCCCACACTTACTGGTTTCACCTCTTGCTTTTTCACCCTCATCTGCATCCTCTCATCTCCTTGTTGTTCTATTTTTCACCTTTCTGTCTCTCTCTCGTCTCTCTTGCAGAGATCACGCTGACCTCTCATTCGGGAGATGTGTCGTCAAAGTTTGTTCTCCACGCAGTGCACCTGGTCAAACAGAAAGCGTACAGAGCTAATGAATTCTACAAGTTCTCTTCACTGTTGGAAAGAGGCTCATTAACTGAGGCTTTTCCTGTGCTGGTAAGTATATTTTATTTATTATATATATTTGTTTGACTGGGAGTTTGCAGGTAAGTCATACTGTAAATATACTGGAGTCAGCTAAAACGAAAGCTGGTTGTCATTTATAGTTCTCTGCCAAATGCCATCTATTAGGCCTTTAATGGAGGTCACCTCATTGCTTAGATGTATGCATAGAAAATGGAAGAGGGGTGGACTAATTTCTGTGTGTGTTTGTCTCCTCTCCAGTCAGGTAGGGTAGTAGAGTTGTGCATTGCGCGCTGGTGGGCGAGCCTGGGTGACGTTACGGTGGACTACAGCATCTCGTTCCATGGACTCAGCACTTCTCCCTCTCCCCTGCACATAGTAAGAAGAGCTGCAGATGCACCAGAAACTAAACTACATCCCAGACAGTGTTAGTTCTCTGTTTCTGACTCTCATCTGTTTCTACCCAGCATGCCTCAGAGGGAGTGACGAGTTTTGATGTGTCGTCGCCTCTGAGGTACGAGGAGGTATCCCCCACTATCACTCTTAAGTCCTGGGTTCAGCCCCTCAGGTACGTGCACACACACACACACACACACACACACACACATTTTGTTGTTTGCTAACTGTGCAGCTCATTGTGTGATTCCTGTTGTTGCTGTGATTGTAGACCCTTAAGTTCAAAGATAAAAGCCTTGGGAATGAGGGATGTTCTCCCCAATAACAGACAACTCTATGAGATTGTCCTCACCTACAGCTTTCACCAGGTACAGCCAGCACAACATACAAGAAAGAAAGTGATTTTTTTTCTTTGTGTGTGTGTAATCCTTTTTTGTTTTCTCCTCAGCCTAAGAGTGGCGAGGTTACCCCCAGCTGTCCCATGCTGTGTGAACTGCTGTATGAGTCTGAGTTTGACAGTCAGCTCTGGATGCTGTTTGATCAGAACAAGAGACTACTGGGCTCAGGGGACGCCTACCCACACCAGGTACACTCAGCCACATGAAGAGCTGGGAGATGAAGAGATAACTTTTTTTTTTTCTTTCTCAGATGCTCTGGGTAAGTCCCTTGTGTGCATTGTATAAACTGAAACAACTCCCCTCTGTCTGTTTGACTTCCCAGTACTCCCTGAAGCTGGAAAAGGGGGACTACACTGTGCGTCTGCAGGTACGCCACGAGCAGTCCAGCGAGCTGGAGCGCCTTAAAGACCTACCATTTGTGGTTTCTCACCGTCTTTCCACCACGCTCAGTCTGGATGTCTACGAGACGCATCGAGCTGCCCTCATGTCCAAGAAGAAGGCGAACTCTGTCACCCTGTGCCCGGGTGCCACTCAGCCTTTCTACGTCACAGCCCTGCCAGACGACAAGTGAGTCAAACCAAGAAAAGCCTGTCTCGATTGGTATGATCGGTCTCTGATCGCAGAACAGAAGAGGCTTCACAGAAATAAAAAATCTATTTTTAATTGTCTCCCAGTAAATATTCTCAGCCCTCCATGAGATTGTACAGCTGTGACACTCAGTGCAACTGTAGACCCAGATTGTATCCAAGGTCAATAGAAGAAATTTGGATCATTGATCAAAAATAAGGTTGTGCTGTACTCAGTGTCTGATGATCTGTTTAAGCAGGGAAAGAGTGATGTTTACTAGGCAAAATTCCTCCTTGAAAATGTATTTCTCAACATTAATGATATCAAACGTGTGATATTTCTGTCTTTATTCTTTCTGTTGCCGTCTTTCCCCCTTCACCTCTCCCTCTTACAGGATCCCTAAGGGGACGAGTCCAGGGTGCTATCTTTCAGGCTCTCTCGTTGTCCCCAAGAGCGAGTATGGCAAGAAAGCAGTGAGTGACTCTGTTCTTTGTTAATCTCTATACTTCAGAGCAGTGGTCAGTCCTGCTCCTCAGGACCCAAAGTCGTCAGTGCTGGTTTTCACATTTTGCCAATTTCAAAATACCCTGTGGGACTCCTCACCCCACAGAGTAATGACACAGCAGCTTACCGTGGCCAGCCTGCTGATCCTGGTTAATAATGTAAAATCTGAAAGTCAGTATGTGATGTCCTGATGATGAGGGTTAAAGACCAGTGCTCAAGAGCTCGTAGCTTTTTCCTTTTTAACTTCTCTCTGGTGTATCTCACTTTCAGACCTGAGCTGATCAGTGTGGTCTGTCGCTTCTTAAATTGGTTGCCACATCCTTTTGGTTCATAATGCATGTCACTTTTTTTCCTTTCCTCACTCATTTGCCTTTGTCCATTCATCCAGAAAAACAATCCAGATGCCAGATCTCAACACAATGGATCTGGTTGTTTATTGATTCTCTAGACAACTGACTGATTGAAGAGAATATTTTGGTTGCTAACATGGTTAAGTTGAAATGAGATGAAATGAAATGAAATGAGCATCAACTGCATATGGACTACATTGTCAGTATTTTATCCAACTTAAAATTGGGAAAAATACCTTTGAAAAGATTCACTTGTATAACTTGTGCATCTGTGTAGTCTACAAGTATAAATAAATTACAGAAACAAAAATAACACTGTTTCAGGTAACTTGAGCAGTAAGTATTTGCTATTTACTGCCAGGCTACAGGGGTGTGTTCTGTCAAAAACCATAAATAAATTAAACAAAACATCTCTATGAGTCAACACCAAAAATGAAATATTTACTTTTATATACACTACAATGGCAAATGTATAATTTGCAGAGCCTGTTCTTATTATCTTCTTGGGCTGCAAGTGCTCACCTTCACGTCTTTAAAGAGCTGTGTAACCATACACGCCTGAACATTTCTTTGTGTTTGTGCTTGAACTCGCTTCACTCAGTGGCTCCAGTGGAAAGTACTTTGATTCAAACGTCAGCATCCATTTACAAATCAGCATTAAAAAAAAAACATTTCTCATTGCATTGCTGCAGACCTGTATATTGTTTCAGCATTATACACACAAGAATTTTACTAATCTCATGTCAAATACTCACTCATATAACCCACTGATTTTATTTAGTTTCAGGCACTGAGTGAAAATATGTAGGAAAAACAATCAGATTCTGTTACATTGCACCTCTGTTTACCACTGTAACACATGTTTAAACCTGACAGGTAGGTGACAGACAGACTCTTGAGTCTCTGAGTGAGGGTGAAAGATTAAAAAAATGAAGAAAGAGCGAATCCTTTTTGGTGTGTTTGTGTTGTCTCTTCCTCACTGTGTGTTATTCTGACCACCAGGGGCAGGCCTCTGCAAAACGACAAGGAAAGTTTAAAAAGGTACTGGATGAGCTAGAAACACTGTACAACAGAGCGTCCACTGCTCTCCTACCATCTGGAAATGGCTTATTCCTTACCTTAAGATGGGATTTGTTACATCTGCATTAATCATGTCAAAGCATGTCAGTATTGCTGTATTGAAATATGCAAGTCTAGTCATAGTAGGTGTTTATTTTGATATGGAGTAGTTCACTTTTCTGGTGGTCAGTAAAATTATTATATCTATAAATATCAGCATCAGTTGCACTACTTTAAACCTATATAACTGGGTATTAAAAAGCATTTTTCTTAACTGATTTGAAGAGAGATAACCAGAAGGAGTTGGTTGGTAGGAAGAGGGTGATTCAGAGTAGAAAAAGAGCTCATGGATTTTTGTTCAATGTATCGTTTATGGGGTTTTTGATTGAACTATTTTTTTGTGTTCATACAGGATATCGTACCTGTCGTCTATCATTTAATCCCTGCTCCCAATAAAACAAAGAATGGAGGGAAGGAGAAGGACAAGGAAGGAGACAAAGAGAAAGACGTGAAAGAGGAGTTTGCAGAGGCCATGCGAGACTTGAAGATTCAGTGGATGACAAAGTGTGTACAGTTTTTCATTTGTTTTGTTCAGCAGCAAGTCGCTTGCTTCACTCAGTTCTCTCTCAACCACGTGTCCTGTCACCTCTTTGCTTTTCAGGTTGGACTCTAGCTCCATCTACGACGAACTGACGGAAAACTACTCGGATTACCTTCCGCTGCATGTGCAAAGACTGCACCAGCTGGACTCAGAAAAGGTAATAATGCACACAAGCAAGAGAAGAGGGGAAATGGAGGAGGTCCTGCAACTATGTCTGCACACAGTAATTTCTTCTTCTCTTGTTAATCTTTAGGAGCGGGTCAAACGTCTCAAGGAGGTGGTATCGGCTGCTGACATCGTCATCTCCCGCATCGACCAGACAGCCTTGGCTGTTTACCTCACCATGAAGACAGACCCTCGGCCTGATGCCGCCTCTATCAAGACGTACGCAGTAGAGTAGAAATATGAACATCATTAGAATCCCTTATCACCACATACTTAATTGATAGTAAAGATGTGAAAAGAGCAGGAGAAAAAGTGGGTCAGCCACACAAAATAACACATAACAGTATCCACAATTAGATTTTCCTTAAAAATGATCAAACATAGAACATAAACTTGTAGATATAGTAGCAGGATTTCTACCAGGATATTGTTTGGCTGAGGTGAGCTGCCCAGGTCCTGACACATCGCTCTTCCTGATCAGTTTAGTCAGTATTTGACAGTTTGTGCAGTCACCACACTCATCAAAAATCACTGGACTGCAGAACCTTGAGGCCTTAACTTCACCTGTCTTTCACCTCTGTGTTTCAGTGACATGGAGAAGCAGAAGTCATCTCTGCTGGATGCTCTGTGTAGAAAAGGCTGCGCTCTGGCCGACCAGCTCCTGCTACCCCCTGCGCCACAGGAGGGTGCCGGTGCTGTCGCCACTGGACAAACAGCAGCAGAGCAGGAGGCTGGGGAGGAGGTGGCCAGCAGTTCTGACGACATCCTGCAAAACGTGGCTAAAGCCCTATCGGATACGTTTTGGGAGGTGCAGAAGTGGGCAGACTTAACTGACTCCAAGGTGAGCAAAAAGTTCTTAATGCTGTGATGTGAATTTATTTTTCATGTCACATAAAAGTGTAAGGCTTGTGCTATTCTTTTCTTATTTCTTTCAAATCCGACGAAAAGACCAAAAATAAACCAACAACAATGTGTTTCGCCTTCAGACATGGCATGTCCAGATTGTTTCCATATTGAATTTAGAAAGTCTGGGCTAGAAAGTCAGATTTCAAAGTGCCTGTGGAGTCACTCACAGAAGCAACAAAACAAACAGTGAGCAGAATCCATGCTCTCTATCAGTATAGCTCTGGTGCTGCCATAACTTGAAGTGCTTGTAGTGCCTACCTCATTCCCACAGCAACCCATGCAGATAGGTTGGTAATGACTGCAGGGGATTTCCTGCAATTTCTCTCCTGAAAATGTGAATTAAGTAGATGTATCATAATTTTTTCATATAGTTAGCTTTAGTATAATTCAGTAGATGTTAAGCTAATACATTTTGTTTGTCTTCTGACTTTTCCACTGCCCAGGTGTTGATGTTTTCATATAAACATGCTCTGGTGAACAAGATGCACGGCCGAGCCTTAAAATACGCCTCAAAGATGGTGGAGGAGAAGCCCAGCAAAGAGAACATGAAGAACTGCATCCAGGTATGAGAGCAGTGATGGCTGATGAATACTTTGAATCCTTACTCCTAGAATAATTTAAAAAAGCATATTTATGTTTGATGAAATGTTTTGCTTTGTTCACCGGAAATCATGTTGTGTTTCTCGTTCTCTAGCTTATGCGACACCTCCGATGGACACACTGCGCCACCTTCAGTGAGAACTGGCTTCCTGTCATGTACCCCGCTGACTACACACCTTTCTAGGCACAGGCACACACGCATGCATGAGCAGCATGACCATACATGGTCCATCACATGGTAACTTCAATATCATGTCCCTCAGGGTCACATGGTCTATGCATCTGACCAACCAGCTGCCTCCTGAGAATTCCTTGTTTTGTTTTTTTCCAAATTCAGATGTAGGTGAACACCAAAATGAAGGATAACACTACATGTAAGCAGTTTGATGCACTCGATACCTTATAAGGCGAGGGGGTCATGTTCATCCTGTGGCAGAGCCATTCAAACCAGAGGTCGTCTTTAAATGTCTCAGCTCTGCAGACATTGTAGCTAGACTATCTCAGCTGAATATAACCAACAGAAAAATGTTGGAAAAGTTTTTTTTTAATGCTCAAAACTCTTGCCAAGGATTGTTGAAGCTGTAGTTCAGTGCTATCTTAGGGCGTTGTCCTTTATTTTGGTGTCATCTGCATATTTGGGAGGCTTTCCACCCTCCCTCCTCAGCTGTCCGGGCTCCATATCATATTAATAACCTCATTCTCTCTTGTAAATACTGTACAAGGGCCAGTGTGGACTCCACGGGATGCATCCCAAGTCTTTTAAAAACAAAAAACTGTGACCCTGTGTAATCACTTTCAAAAAAAACAACAGCAGAATGATACTTGAGTGAGAAGACAGGAGGACTTGCTGCTGATGTTCGGACACATGAGGGCCTGATCCCTGAATTAAAAAGGGAGGCTCGGACAGAATTCAGTATCTTTTTTCTCTAATTTTTTTTTTTTCTTTTTTTGATTGTTTGAGTCTGGCCAGGTTGATAGTTAGAGTTTAGTCGTGTCTGTCTTTTTAGGCCATGACTCGCGCACACAGTCTCAGAACTACATAACAGTGCTGAGGTGCCTTTCTACACGTACCTTACCTTTTCTGATGGGATAAAAGACGGAAGCGCGAGGGTCTTGGCCACAGGAAGCTGCAGAATCAGTAGCGTCAGTCAGCACTCGAGCCGCTTGTCATTTCACCTATCAGCCTTTTGGGTGTCAGATGTGGGTTTTAAAGCTCATGTTGGCAGTGTGATGTGTGTCAGTGACTCGTCTGGAAGTCACAAACACACTTTCTTGGCTTCTGCTTACCTCCAGAGGTACTGGCCACCCACCTCACACTCAACCTGAGTGCCACATTTGGCAACCATCAAACAGACCTCACTAACATAACAGATGCAGTCATAGGCAGCGGTAGGATGTTCAGATCAGATTTCATTGTAAAAATGTTCACACAGTAGTAAGAGATGTTTCTCTGCAGCATTCAAAATGTTGCATTTGTACACAGTGTCATAAAATAATGTACATACACTCATAACATAAAAATATTAAGATGCAATAGGTATATAATACAAATATTATTCTAATTGATGTATTTTGCATATATGCATGTCTTCTAGGATGTAAGAAAAACTAGTTTTATTTGGAAGCAGATTTTAGTTTGTTTCAATTTGAAAGATTTTTAATCTGAAACAAGATTTTGACAATATCCACTGTCTGAGTGTGTGTTTGTGAATGGTTTTATGTGTACTTGTGAGCATATTTTGTGTACATGAACAGAAGTGAAATGATAGCCATTTAGAGGGGGGTTAAGCATGAGTTTGTTTTTTTTTCTTTTCTTCAGATACTTTATTTACTTGAAAGGGCCATGCCAGTGATTTTATATATTTTACATCACGGCTAAAAACCACCTTGAATCAAGCCACACTGTCCTGACAAAGGAGATTAGATGATTGATGATTTTTACATTAATTTGTTCTTGTTTAATCGTGAATATTAAATGCGAAAAAATTTGTGTAATGGCAGGTTGATTTGAAAAGTCTTGAGTCCTTTGACTTTGGTTTGACTTTCATTGTCATAGATTGGACAATATAATCAGAGATATCATCTTCCTTACCCACAATTCAACTTGATTACTGACAGTTTAGTCAGTGATTCAGGTGTGGCCTTAATCAGAGATGAGGAACAGGCTATTTAGGTAAACTCGCTTCTTTGTAACTCCATACTCCGACTGTGCAGCTTCCTCTGGAGCCGCCACAGACTTCAGACATCTTCTGTATTAGCAGCTACTGCTCAAAAAGACATTAAAGTCTAAACTGGTGGGATTCCCTCTTTGAGCAAGTTTTAAGAGTCTACCATTTGTTTTCTGTGCCATATGGAAATTAATGGGAGACAGTAACCGTACAGAATGGTTGGAAAGACGCATCTGAAAATACAAAACCTCACAGCATGTGGAGCTAGAACTTCCCAAAACACTGGCATGGTCCTTTAAAGTATCTCACTTGAATCAGTGTAACAAATGAGGACATGTGGCTCTTTGTGTTCACAGTGCCGTACAAAAGAGGACCCGAGGCTAAAGATACAAACTACATATCATTCAGTTTTTTTTAACCCTTTTTATATTTGTGATTCTCAACCTTTTTCACTTCACAACAACAGTGTGGTTTCCTGTCACAGTCTGTAATATCATCAGTTTAACCAAAGAGTGATTTTCCCATGTTAAGTTTGTTTAATTGTCAGAGGAAGTATGAAAATGAAAGTTTTACCAGACATGATAAAATTGGACACAACAATATTGAATTGAGGAACCAAAACCACAGTTGTAGATATAACGGCTTTAATAAACAGTGTCCTCTCTTCCTGATATTCTAAGCCCTCTCACAAGTAGAAGGCAAATGTGTAAGAATATAAAAGCAGCTGCTTTCAAGCCAAGGTCTGCATACACAGCAAATTAGTGGTCACAACTCATGTTTACCCAGGGGTAAGAAAACAACTTGTGTTTCTGTTTTTAGCTGTGACTTGTGTGCACTTTCTGCAGTGGCCTCAGCACAGGCCTCTTGGGAGCGTGCAGGGGTTTACTGGAGTCAGTTGGGTTTGTTGTTTGTTTTTTTGGACTGAATTTGTGTTGTTAATCACTTCTACTTTTTTGCATCTTCTGTTTCCCCTTCTTATCTTCGTCCCTTTTCTCCTCCTTCCTGTGTTTTGGGTTTCGGTTCAGGCAGACGTTACGTTTCAGGGCTCAGCTGTCGACAGTACGCGTTGCCAATGACAGTCTCTCCGAAAATGGCCTTAACTTTCACCACAGGACTGTGCCGTCCATTTCTGGCACCAAACAGACTTCTCATATCTGTTGCTATCACTCTGCTGGTGTCAGGAAAGACTTCAGAAATGCTTCTTATGGATGTTGAGTGTTTATATTTATAGTCATAAAATCTAGTAAATGCCAATATTTTACAGAATGTTACGAGATAAGGTTGTATGCTCTCAGTATTATTTTATACCCATTCTTCCTCGATGACGTGGGAAAAAGACCTGAGCTACTGTCACACCATTTTGTGGTCACACATGGAGTTAAGTCACAAACAAGGAAAATGACACTGAATAAAAATGATTTGGAAGAAAAGGAGAGTTCACTGGTCGTCACTTATAAAACACTGCAAATGAGATAGAAAGGTTTGTCCCATTTTTTTTTATTGCTGTATTAAACAATAAAATGTAAAAAACAAGTGTAGATATACTTAGATAAAAATGAAAAATGTCCAACATACTTTCCTACTGCTCAGGGTGACCTATTTAAAATTTATCCCACCAACAGTCCAAAAATGCAAAGATATTTCATTAATTTTCATATATAACAAAGAAGAACATTAAAAGCAGCTGGAACCATCAACCAGATCTGAAATAATTAATCGGTTATCAGAATCATTGCTGGTTAATTTTCTGTCAATAAATAAATTAAAAAATTCACTAATATGATTATAATGAGTAGCATGAAGCACAGATTCATTCTTGTCAGGCTAAAATTGCATCAGGCCTGGATCACATGGAGTTAAAAGGCACATACCACATTACTGCAATGATTTATAGCCTTAAATATTAGTAAATGTTCTAAATCTTTTTCTATGTGTAAACTTCACCCTTTTTTTCATGGAGGGATTATAAGACAGTGGCCACATGGAGGTAAAAACACGTAAATGATCCATCTTCTACAATATAATGTGACTCATCTTTTTGTGAATATTTTCTAAAGTTCTGCTGATGGCTGAAACCCTAAAACTGACACCTGAACTACTGTATTTTGTTGCATGCAGGAGATGAAGAGAAACTGGCTAAAACACAAAAAACATCTGTGATGCAGGTAACATTTTCTTAAAGTAGAGCTACTCTGTTGGGATCAGGTGCAATAAAAATGTGACTGACACCTCCCTACGTTTGGCTGAGCCCTTTGACTGGGCCTGGACTCAGGGACTCAGGAGGCCGGTTCACTAATCCATCCATGCTTTCTGTATCTCTTACTCTCTGCACGTTGCCATGTAGATCTTCATGTCTCCATCTTCAGCCAGTAAACTTGTGTGAAAGGCCTTTTTAAAGTTCTCAGTGAAAGTCACGTCGTTCACCATCCTGACCTTGTTGGCCCAGATCACAGTCGTCCCTGGCCGACAGAAATGCTTCATGGTGGCCAGGAGCTCGTCCAGGAAGTCGTGATGGTAGACCACGTCTGCTGCCAGCACGTAGTCGTACCGGTAGACGGATGTAGGGTGGCTGCGCTCCAGGTCATAGCCCCAGGACAGCGCCTCCACCTTGGGCATGTGTGCGCAACGCCCCCTGGTGTTCCTCATCACGTTGGCCCTGAGGTTACTCAACACCTCCGGAAGGTCTGTGGCTGTGACTGAAGCTCCTGAAGACACAGAAACAAGGACACTAGTCACCATCATCCAATCGTCTAAGTACAACAAATGCAACACTTTTCACTGGAGGAGATCGCCACGTTCATATTGTCCTTTTCATAATAGCCATGGACAAAAATGTAAAAGATAAAAGAATGAATGAATGAACAATACAGTTACCTGAAAGAAAGGAAAGATTGTACAGTATAAAGTTTGGAAAATGAGTAGTAATAATATGAAGAATGTATTATTTGTGATTAATGGGCTAAATGCAAAAATACAGACAAGCTCTTGTGTATGTGTGCACAGGAATTTAACAATTGTTCTTTTTGCAAAGGGTAACAGGAGGCACAA
The DNA here is from genome assembly GCA_033238685.1 of Lates japonicus. NCBI lineage: Eukaryota > Metazoa > Chordata > Actinopteri > Centropomidae > Lates > Lates japonicus. The sequence continues at coordinate 13,658,132 of BRZM01000003.1, forward strand.
AATCAAGCAATAGTTCAAATACACCATTTCATGCTATATAACACTAGTTCTCTACAGCTTGGATTTACAATATTTTCATATAAACTAGTGCACCAGTTTTAAGATAAGATGAAATAAACTAAATAATAAACTTGATTGATCCCCAGAGAGGTAATTCAGTTGTTGCAACAGCACAGACAGAAATAAGTTGTAAAATAAATACTAATAAGTTTATAAAATGTGAATGAGAATAGACAGAAAAATAGAAAGTACACAAGAGCAAATTAGTGTGTTTTGTGTTTTTATGTGCATCATGTCATAATGACTTTTGCGACTGCTCACCCAGCAGACTGGCTACAACAGCCACCAGTCCTGTTCCTGCTCCCAGCTCCAGCACCTCCTTCCCCTGCAGGTTCACCTTCTCCCTGTTGTTGTCCAGGAAGGAGCACAGAGCCAACGCCTGCACGAAAACAAAGAGACAGCGGGAATGAGCGACGCAACTGGAGATGTTAAGATGAATGAGGCTTTGTAGCATTTTGTAGTTTATAATAAAATAGTCACCGCTGGCCACATGACTGCTCCATAGGAGTCTATGGATTCATAAATGACAATGTCGTGTCCTACGTAATGGTAGACATCTTTATCCAAGCTGTTGAAGAACCTGGGGACCCAGGCTGGTGTTCGATCCTGCTGTGCAGCTGTCGACAAAACGACAAATGAACAAAATGAATCTCTGCCTCTCTACACCACATTTCAGCCTTACCATATGTGTCTTATATTTCACGTCTAAGATTTAATTCTTGTCATTAACCTCATTGAGATCATGTAGATGACTCACCTGTACTGTTGTCATCACTGGCTGTGTTGCTGCAATTTGAATCATTGTTCTCTGGTTTATTCTGCTCATCCTCTTTATATTCATCCACTGTCTCCTTCATCTCTTCATCCTCATCACACTCATGCTCATTTTTCTCTTCCTTATCATCTCCTCTCCCAGCCTCTGACATATGAGGTACCTCTGTTACATCTTTACTTTTTTCTTTAGTGACACTGTGAAGTTTGTCCTCATTGTGTTTTTCCTCCACAAGCTTTTCCTCGTTTTCCTTGTTCTTTCTTTCTTCCTTCTCTCTCAGCACATCTTGGATTTCCAGCTCCTTATCTCCCTCTCCCTCCTCCTCTCTGCACGTTGCCATGTAGATCTTCATGTCTCCATCTTCAGCCAGTAAACTCGTGTGAAAGGCCTTTTTAAAGTTCTCGGTGAAAGTCAGATCAGACTCCATTCTGACCTTGTTGGCCCAGATCAAAGTCGTCCCCGGCCGACAGAAATGCTTCATGGTGGCCAGGAGCTCGTCTAGGAAGTCGTGATGGTAGACCACATCTGTCCCCAGCACGTAGTCGTACCGGTAGACGGATGTAGGGTAGGAGCGCTCCAGGTTGTAGTCCCAGGACAGAGCTGCCACCTGGGGTGTGTGTTTGCAGCGCCCCCTGGTGTTCCTGCTCAGGTTGACTCTCAGGTTGTTCAGGACCTCTGGAAGGTCTGAAGCGGTCACCCATGCACCTGAGGTCAGAAAGAGAGAAACATTTAACCTGATATAACCTCTCAGGTGTGCATGGACAGACTATGAGGCTATGCTGCCCTGGGCACAGACATTTAAAGGCCCCCCACCCCTCCCAGTGTACAGAGAGCAAGACTCCCAAGCTGAGAGTTGTTTTATGCCATTTAATCACTCTTTGCAGTTATTATTTGTGGTTGTTTTGTGTCATTATAGTAAGTTTGCTCTTCTCTCTTTATAGTCATTTAGTGTCTGTGTGTAGTTGTTTTGCATCTCTGCAGATATTTTGTGTTTCTTCGTAGGTGTCCTGCCTCTCTGTGTAGTCATTTTGCATCTCTCTGTGGTCAGTTCTCATCCATTTGTCATCACTTTGCGTGTCTTTGTGGTCAATACATATGTCTTTCTGAACTTTTCACCTCTCTTTGCAGTCAATTTGTGTCACTTTGTAGTCTTTTGATTGTCTGTAATGTTAACAGTCACTCCACACAAAGGCTCTGGCCCCCTGGGCTTCTGCCCAGAGGGCTTGTTCAGCAGTCCATTCATGTAGGTATTTGGTTCACGGTGCTCTCGTCTTACATACCCAGGAGCGCTGCTACAACAGACACAAGGCCAGTTCCTGCTCCGAGCTCCAGGACTGCTTTGTCCTCAAGATTCAGTTGCTCACGGTGAGTGTCAAGGTAGTGAGAGAGAGCCAAAGCCTGAGGGCAGTCAACATTATCATTACAATCAATATTAATGTGTTACAAGTTATTTTAAGTTGTAATTTTTTTTTTCTGTTTTGCAAAAAACACTGTTCAGTTTTGATTGACTAATGATGCTGCTTGATCTGTACTTGCATCAGTAAATAAAATTCTTCAAAATAGAGAGTATCAAGAAGTGTAACAGGTTTGGATTTAAGGTTTCATATCAGTGCTACTCACCGCTGGCCATATCATGCCTGCATACGAGTCGAAAGCCCCTTCGATGGTGATCTCCTGCCCGACATAGTAATACACTTCTTTATCTGTTCTGTAGAAGAAACACGGAGCCCAGGCCGGTTTTTGCTGCGCCTGGGCTGCTAATTCCTTGTTCTGTGAATCATCTGAAAAATATTAAAGTCAGACACTCCGGTCTGATCTGTGGGATCTGATACAAAAATGTAACCCTGAGTTGTTTGCCTTACATTTTTCTTCCTCTTTATCTTCTTCATTTCCACTGTCTTCCTCTTCCTCCTCCTCATCTCTGCCTCTCATACAGTTGGTTTCCTCCGCAAAGTATGTGGACAAAGTATCCATATAAAATGCTCTGTACTGCTGGAGAAACAGATGAACAGATCAGTTTCACATGTTCTTCACATGTTTTAATTTACCTTTAATAGTTCTTGATTGGCTTTTTTCTCTTTTAACTTAGTTATGTTTCTCCACTCTCTATAATCTTTCTGTTTATATTTATATCTTAGAATTATTTCTTTTCTTTTCACTAACTGCAGTCCCACAGACAGGTCAGGGAGAGCACACCCCTCCAATGTGACAATCACATTTTAAACAGAGCACAATAAATAAAATACTTGATTTTTTTAAAGGATTATTTTTAGTCAGACAACATGGATGACACTTTCCCAAACCCTTGCACATTATTAAAAGTTCTGTAAAAAAAAAAAAAAACACTCTCTGCAAGTACTTCCTGCTTAACTTTTGCAAATATACCAAAAACTTCATGTTCATGCACCCTACCTGTGACCTTTGACCTACCCGCTGCTGCTTAATTTTCCAGTGCAAGATCTCAGGAGTAATGCAACTGCATCTGGAGACCTCTGACTGCGGGGTTATAGAGCATCCTGCAGGACACACCCATCGTCATCACAAGGGCACGGGGGTATTTTTAGAGTCGTGCCCATGAGAAATAAACACAAGTGAGATACAGGAACAGAGCGCACGTAGAGTCAAACACCCACGCACACACACATAGACAAACATAGACACACAACAACAACAAAGATGAGCTGGAGAATGAGCCAAAACCAGAGAGGGAATGACAGGAATGCCGTGATACCAACAGCCGTGAATCTTTGCTTCCAGTGTTGCTCATGGACGTGGATCTTCTGTGCTTTCCGGAGGCATCCATGGTCCGTAATCTCATTCTGGATACAATATAAAGGAATACAACCTTTAAACCCTGGCTTTTACACTAACTCTACTGAATGATTTCCAGCTACAGTGGCCAAATAACTTCCTACCATTTGGGCACAGTCGTGGGTTCAAATCAGGACCAGATATTGCACGTTATGCTGGGAATGCACCAGTTTAACTTGGTAGTCTACAAATAGTCACAGAGAGACACAGGGGAAAACCAGGCTGATACATGATTTGTGTTTGACTTGAGAGCATCTTGGCTGGGAGCCCTTGAATGTGTGTGTTGCCTCCAAACCCCCAAAAAGCCTCATGATTTTAATTTCTTTTAAGTTGGTGCCACTTCTTCTGCAACATTTTTATCGGACAATAAAGATAAGTGAAGATGAGAGGAGGTCTCATCAGTGCCAACAGTCTATTTAAACATGCAGTCTGGAACGTGTCTGTGTCGCTTGCTTTTCCTGCAATGGCCTCAATTGCTTCACCAGAGATGGGAGGTAACAGGATCAGGCTGGCATGCAACCCCCTTGTATGAACCCCCTGATAAAAAAAAAGGGGGCTCCTGTAATGGACACCTCAATTAGACCCCCCCAGTCACATTTTAACAGCGCTTGACCATGAGGTATCGCCCAGTTTCAGGTATCGTCACACTAACTCGACTCGCATCCCAAACCTTGAAATTGATCCAGGACCTTCTGGTGGTTTGACACGTTAATAGGGAGTGGGAGAGAGCGCAGTGGTGAGGTCATGGCACAGCTGTGTTGTTGATGTGGAGCAGCCTTATTTGGATAAAAGATAAGAGTTTTCCATCTTGATAGGAGGTGGCATCTTAGCTCAGCCTCTCAGTGACAGGATGTAGAAACTGTTGAAAGAGTGATGAAGTTAAGTGATATCTCCACAAGGCTTTTCAGCTGTTGTGTGCTTGTTTGCCTTGACTTTGATACATGGTGTTTTGTCTAAGCCACCAGTTTAGATAACCCCTCTGTTCCTCTTTAATCCGGCTCCTCACCACCCATCTCTTTCTGCAGCCAAACAACACACAGGGAGGATTTGGAATCATGAATTAGGTATCAGATTTAACAGGTCATGTTAATAGCAGGTGGCTCCAACTTATTCTTTCCAAGATAATCAGGCGAACTGGTGGGTTTCCAAAACATGACAACACCGTTGTGTGCGACACGCTGGTGTTCATGTTACTGAAGCAGCACTCACTGCCCTAAAAGAATGTGATCTTTAATTCAACCTCCTTTTGCTGACCAAGGAAGTCGTATTGAGGTGTAAACATAATTAACATCGACAATTAAAACCTTTTCAACACATTTTTGTGCTTTGCAAAGGCGACACTAAATTTGATGGATTTGCTGAATTCATCTAATCAAAGGAAGATGGTGTTTAAGGTGAGTTTAACTTCATATTCGCCTGGTGTACATTATATTAGTATGTAAGTGTAAAAGTGTAAAAATAATAAGTATAATAATAATAATAATCATGCCAGTAGTCCTGTGAGGCTGTAATGTTAAACCTTCTTTGACTGCTTTGGGGCATGTAGTGAACATTCACATATCATCACCTTTTAAGTTAATATATTGAACTTGTCAGCAAACAGCTGCTTATTTATACATCTAGCAGTTACAGGGCGACAGAATTATTCATTTGGAGTCATGTTTCTGTCCAACTGATGAGTCTAAGTCCAGTATTAACTGAGGGAAATATCTGTCTGTTTAGCTGCTGTGTTATGTTCACCAACTGTGTATTTCTGTCTACAGTGGGTTTTAGAGCTTTTTAGATTAAAACGAAGCCACGACTGTTATGACCCTGGGTCTCTGCTGTGAGAGTGAACCGAAACAGTGAGGAGGTTGTGGTTGGACAGCTAAGTGATGAGCTGAAACTTGCTGTAAAGCTACATAAAGCTGAGGTGAGCTGTAGATTTGAGTGATAAATCTCTGTGGGTTCAATGTGAGTTTAATTATACATCAGAAAACAAAATCATTGGATGAAAGATAAATTGCAAAACTGAATAATACAGTCTGGCCTGAGGGTGGCGCCAAAGGAAAAGCTACATTGTTACGTAGATCCTAAAAGTGTATCCTCTGTGCAGCGTCCCTTCTAAACATCTCAGTCTTCACCAGTCAAGCTCACCTCTCCATTGTCAGACCTGGCTAAACTTTGACCAGCCTTGTTTGTACTTTAAAGCTCAACTGTGCTTTCTGCTGGCTGTTGTTAACGGTAGGTGTTAATGGTCCCAAGAAGATCCATCCTAAGAGAACCATCAGTGGCTGAAAATCTGTTCAGTATCAGTTCAGTCACTAGTCTTGGATGAAACTGGCACTTCTAACAGCGATAAAACCTGATCACATGGCTGGCGTGAAATCACACAGCAACAGACCTCCTAAATAAAACCAATAAGGTCATCAGAAATCCCACAGCATCAGACCAAAACAACACGGTCAGCCAAGATCTCAAGTGCGAGTACGTGCTGGTGATGGATGACAACCAGAGGTGGTTCTTGACTAATGTGACAGCATTTGGAGCACTAATGTTGTAGTCATGGTCACAGAGAATGCCTTATGATGAATCCAAAATGGTAAATTACTAAACACCTGTAGGAAAAAGCCTTGAGTTATCCAGACATTCAGAGCTGCCCGTTTATTGAAGTACACTTAAACAAAGTGCAAAGCAACAGCTCTGCAGCATATGAGGTCACTGGTCATCTTGGAGGCTGTCATGTTGTTAAATGGTACCGTATTACACTGAAATGTATCACGTAGACAAAGATAAATACACCAGTAAATACCTTAAATAATATAATACAATGTGCAAAAACACGGATCACAACTTGATACTACTTGGCACATCAAACAATGATGAACAGTCTCAATGTAAAAGAGATATTAAGACATTTATACGATATCCATGATAACAATTAGCATTGGCTGTTAAACCCATTCCCATTAAACGATGTCTAAATTTGACCCAATTCAGCAGCTCACAGTACAAAGAGTTCTCTGTCTGTTTTCACAGTTCAGGCAGCAGCCTCTCCTTGGTCTGTGGACGTCTTGTCCTTCCTCCAGGCTCGGTACAGTTTGATGCTCAGGCTCGTCCTCAGGTCATACAGCTCCTCCAGGTGGAACCGCTGCCGGAAGCGATCCACAAAGCTGTTCTCTGGGTCCAGGCGGAAACGCATAGCCCAGAGGATCTGCGTGTTTTCCTGGCACAGGTGGTCAAAGGTGTCCATCAGCTCGTCCAGGTAAGGGTGGGCGTACACCACGTCGGCTGCCAGGATGTAGTCAAAACAATGCGTGGCACGTGGGAAACGCTGCTCCACCTCCTGACCCCAGGTGAGCTCAGTCACCTGGAAACGATGATTTGGGGTTAGTATTAAACCAACATATATCTGGATATATTTCATACGTTTGTCAACCCTACAATATGTTAACATGTATGTAAAAACTCACCAGAGGGATGTACTTGCATCGGTCCTTGGTGTTGCGCATAACATTGTACCGGAGGTTCCCCATCACATCTGGGAGGTCAGTGGAGGTCACCTTAGCACCTGAAGACAGACAGTGCAGCTGAGCATTGAAGGGAATGAGTTAAAAAAACAAAAACAACAACTGAAAATCAGCAGGTTCCAGCTACCAAAGATGATCTCTGCACTGTTTTATTTCTGTACCTAACAGGCTGGATACAATGGTGACAAGTCCAGTCCCTGCACCCAGCTCAATCACGTTTTTGTCTGTCAGGTTGTATTTGTCTCGGTTGGTCTCCAAGAAATGACACAACACCATTGCCTGTTGGAAGACACAGGTTTATAGTTCACTGGCAGGACTCAAAACAGCAGCTAAATATTGGGATAATGCACAGGTTTGGACGGACCGAGGGCCAGAGTACAGCTCCGTAGACATCTGTGGACTCTTTGATGCGGATCTCCAGACCAGAGAACACATATCCCTCCCAGGCCTCTGAGCCAATGACAGAGGGGTGGAAACTGCGAGCCATTATGGCCTTGGCTAGCTCTGCATCCACAGGAAAGACAGGTATGGTTTTATAAGAACAACATATTTTCATACAGAGATAAAAGTTTACAAGGTGTGATATTAAAGCGCAAAACCTAGAATGACACAAACAGACTAATGGACCGTTTTCACAGCAGTTTATGGCACCATAGCAACAGCACAGGTTTCAGCAATCGCATTAATGATGGTTGATCCATTCAGGTGAGCCAGTTACACACTCTGATATTGTGTCTCCTGCTCAGTCTCCTCCCATGTGTTGACTGCAGTCAGTTGTGAGTACTTTTCCTGTAAGATTTTTCTGATTTTTCTCTTTGCTACATTATATTATTCTGAGGTGTTTGTGATTGATGCTGCAGGAACACAAGCAGCAGCTGTTTCTACCTCTAAATTCACTTATTTTACCTTGAAAACTCAGTCATACAGTGCACAGTGGTGATTGTAAGAGCTAAGTTTAAGTTAAAACACTAATCAGTTGTTCAGGTAAATATGACTCACCTGTATACCTGTCTCAGTGCTTGTGATTTTTACAAGTTGCTGCCTGAATGCTAGTGCATCAAAATTACAAAAAAAAAACCCAAGTAACTAAATAGTGAAGAAATACAATGTGACAAAGATGAATGTAAAAAAAACATTAAAACTGTATTTGCGAAGGGAACAGCCGTCCCAACTTGCTTAATTGGGAACAACAATAGCTCCTGTGAAAATGATTCCCAGTTTTTCATTTTTAAATGTAATTTTTCCATGTGAAACAAAATTAGATCGTTCTCCATTGTGGAGGAGTGGGAGCAGATATCCTCATAGATGGATCTTAAAACTTGACCACATGAAAGCAGTGGCTGAGTGGCTAGATATCACTCAAGTAGTAAGTAATTGGAATTTAGGTTAACCAATGTTTAACAATCCCACCAGCTATGGTCTCATAATGCCTTGAATAAAAATCTATGTCAGATAAAGGAGGCAGTGTCATACTCCAGGCTTACATTGAGCAGATGAGTAATCATTTTGTCTTTCTTTCATATCACATTACAGGTAACATTTGATGCCCTGCTCTATAAATGAATCGTATTTATCCTCATAATTCCCCTCCTCTGATCCCGTTGTGTTTGTTTGTAACATCATGCCAGTGTGTCGGACTCCAGCTATGTGTCAGTGCTAACAGCTACTCGGAGCATCTGACACACATATTCAGTTATGTAACACTGGTTTTCGAGAAAAGGTCAGGGCAGCCCACAGAGCCCTGATGCAAAGGTGGAGTGAGGGCAGGGAGTTCTCTGGAGCTCGATTTATAGCTTTTGTGTGTATAAATCTCTGTTACGTTTGTCGTTAACAAGCATTTTCATCACAACCATAACTTGCAAGCTCTGACATTAGATTCAAACTCAGCTGGTTTACAGGCTTTAACTTTTTTTACATATGCAAAAAAAAGCTTATTGTAAGCACTAACTGATGCCACTGAAACAACACAGAAAAATAATTTGTTTTCTGTTGTGTATGACTCCAAATTCTCACCTTCTTCTTTAGTCTTGGGGTCCTCCATGGTCTGGGACTGTTGAGTCTCCATGTCTGAAGGAGTCCAAGCAGGAGGGCAAGAACGCCCAAAACAGAAAATCCACAGCAGCCAACTGCCGTTCTCAGTTTGTGGCCTCAGACGTAGTCCTTTTTGGATTTAAGTCAATCTGGACCCAGATCTCTAGCAGGGCTGTTAGCTGTCACTGTCAATGGTTTCAAGTTACACACAAATACAGGGTTTCCTAAGTTCTTGTCCAACCACCGTGCATTTCTAGCTCTCTCTGGGCATGCTTAAACCCCTCGCTAATGCTGTAACCCTGACCGACAGCAACACCTGCCCCTGCCAGTCTGCTGAGCTGGAGCTGGAGAGGGAAGAGGAGGAGGAGGAGGAGGAGTGATATGATTTAAATCAAGATCGACAGCGAGAAAAGAACCCAATTTAACTAACAAGTTAACATCATCATTTTTTTCATAAGGGGAAAAAAGGTTTTATGTATGTGTGTGTTCATGGCAGAGTGTGTAGGAGTTTATGCACACACACAAGGTGGCTGAAATAAGGCCTGAAAGATATTTTAGGGATGTGCAGCACCTGTCTCAGTCTCACTGTGAACACATCAGCACCACAAATGACAAGTTTGAGCCAAAGTGACATCTGCGCATGGAAATACTTCAACTTCAAATAACTACGCCTCAAAAATTTTATGCTAAATATTTAATTCCTCTCACAACTGAATCTCTAAACAGGTACAAAATATTTTCAGTCACATAAATAGTTTACAAAATACATATTCAGTAATACAGGCTTAATTCATAACTGTATATGACGATGCATTTTCATCTTTCCATTATAAATATCAAATATAATATCAGACATTATTTGGGAGTGTGACATGTTTTGCAATTAATGTTACAATTACTTTGTCAAGTTCAGTTTCTTCCTCACGGCTTCTTCCCCCTTCCTCTTCCTCTCCCTCTTGTGCTCTTCCCTCTGCCGCCTCGTCGGCTGCCTTCGAAGACAGAACGGGCTGTAACCATGGCGACTTCACCGCCGCCGTCGCTGTCCTCGCCAGAGCTGCTGCTGCTGCTGCTCCTGACCCTCTGAGGTAGAGTCTTTGTAGACTGAGGGACAGTCTGTCCTGAGAGTGACTCCTGGCTGGTGTCGCTCACATCCTTGAGAGATGTAAGAGGAGACTCGAAGATCACCTCCGACCCCAGAAACCCTCCTCCCGCCCCAGACGTCTCCTCCTCTTTCTCCTCTCCTCCTCCTTTCTTCGGGTTCTTGCTCCCCGCCTTCCCCCTCTTAGGTTTGACTGGGGAGTGCGTTTCCTCCTCGCTGTCCTCCTCTCCTCCCTCTCTCTCCTTTCTCTTCAGACAGGTGACCGCTCGGCGGAGTCGCTGGCTGCGGATCGCCTGCTTTTCCTGTTGCTCCATGCGGAAGAATGAGTCGATCCGGAGCTGAGTCTAAACCCAAACAGTGAGAGACAACAAACAGAGGTATTAAGAGGTATGACTACATAGTGGTTTTTCTCCTTTTTATACTGACTTTGCACTATAAACGTTTTTTTCTGTTTCCTCAGTTACCTGCTGGGTGTTGAGCTGCTTGATCACAGGCTGAAGAGTCTCCTCCGTCTTCCGACTGCTCCATCCGAAGCGACTCAGGCAGAACGTGAAAGGACCGGCTCAGGAAAAAAATCAAACGTTCATGATCAGACACACACGCAAACACTCATCCACCCACATGGACAAAAAGGATATTCTTTGATCATGTCGAGTTGCGGGCGCCCCCAGCTGAAGGAGCCGTCTGACTGGTCCACAGCAGGCTGCAGGTAAGCCTGAGCCACCGCAGGGTTGGGGAACCCAGGCTGCAGTTTCAGGTCCCTGAGTTTCTTCTTCACCTTCGTGTCCCGAGGATCGGCAGTCAGACGCTTTTTCTCCTGAGCCTCTGACCACCATTTACTAGAGGGAGGAAACGATAATCAAGATTAAAAAGTGCAATATTTTGTCAAAACTAGTTGTTGTAATGTCCAAAACACATACGAAAGTTTTGTTTGTTTTTTTACAATTATGGAAACAATAGTCTCTGTTATCAAATGATTAATAACTTAGCTTTAACAATGATTTTATTACACAAATTTGTTCTGTGTTTGATAGAGACTGGAGGGATTAAGTGTGAAAGAAAGTTTGGAAACACTCACTACATCCAAACAAACAAACACACCTGAACTGTGTTAGCGGCTCCAACCCCGGCCCTGGGAACTCATTCAGTATCTCCATGCCAGTCACATATCCCACCCCTGGCACGCCCTCTGTGTAGTCACTTCCAAGCAGGTAAGCCAGATTTATCAGTTTAGTCCTGTCCAGACCTGAGAGAGAGAGAGAGAGAGAGAGAGAGAGAGAGAGAGAGAGAGAGAGATTATAGATGGACATGAGCTGAAAAGGAAAGAATGAGTGTGGAGGAGAGAGAGAGGTGAAGCCTTCTGCAGTCAGTGCGGTCAGTTTGTTGACAGCCCCATCAATCGCCACCAACGCTAACACCTGTCCCTCAGATGTCCAATATTAGCTTATCAGATTCCTGTTGTGATGTGTTAGCTTAACACCATTTCAACACCTTACTCTCCCATTTCAGCAGGCCACAAAGAGTAAAATAACATCATGAGTGAGAAGAAAATCTTCATTTGCATTTCATGGCGTTCCTGCATTCAACAGAATACAGGGCAGTCAACGGATTTAATACGTATTGTCCAAAAATTAAGAAAAATAGTTTTTTAAAAAAACACCAAAATGCATTTTTCTAGGTGTACAAGTAAAAAGAGATTAAGGAATACCACTTTTCATTTCACAGACCCTTCAACCTTACTGACAATATTAAGTAGCAACATAATAAAAAGTACAATAAGTAATGAATTGACAGTGTTTGAAACCACCATGGCGAGCACTGACCCAGTTGGTTCTGCAGGTCACTGTACTGGTAGTGTTCCACATATTTGTTCTGGCTGAAGAAGTTTTTGTACACATGTCGCCCTCCGAACAGCCACACGTCTGAGTCGTCTGTGATGGTCCCATGAGTGTGGTCGGCACGGTCGAGGGCCGCGCACTGAGCCTCGGCCTCCGTCGGGGCCACGAGGAACGGCACGCCAAACAGCCGCAGCAGCTCCTGGTTTCAAACAGGAAGCAGTCATTTCTTGCACAAAAACCGCCACATTACATCCAAGGTGACAGCTGTTGACAAGAATCTAGTGGTTTGTGTCTTTATTTGCATATATCGTGGCTATACTGTCATTGTATCATGCCATTATGAAAGCCTGTTCTTTTAAAGCTTCTGATTTCTAGATGCCAAGATTTGAATACATTTCTGGTTTGTGATTTTTAAATTTGCAGCAGTAAATTCCAGGCAAGTTAATTAATTTACGGGCAATTTCAACGGGCATCAAGGATTATGTCCATGTTTCTGTAGTCATCTGAGAAATTCCTTCACTCTTAGCAGCTCATTATCAAGAAATCCCTAGTAACCACGGGGGATTAATAAATATCTGAGGCTTTGGGAGGTTTAATGTTCGTAGTGATTTTATGAAGGAGAAAATGCTGACAGCCTGTGACATTTAAGAGTGTGAGTGAGTTGACAGACACATGCACACACGCTAATACACAGACTTACAGACTCGCAGCAAAGATGGTGAAGTAATACTCACTGCACGTAATGGTTCTGGGAATGTTTGGCAGCGGCACCACAAAGATATTTATCCCCCAGTCGGTCTTACACCTGCTCTGGGTTGTCATATCTCAGTCCAGTGCCATGTATTTACATGGTTTTACATGGTTTTAATTTATTTTTATAATCATGATTCTTTTTAGAAAGCTCATAAGTCAATTGTTTTCTTAAGGATAAGTTTATGTGTCCATATGTGTTGATGTGGTTTAATCTTTGTCTTTTGTTCACCTGACTCTCCAGGTACATCTGTCCGGTGACTGTGTTCGCCATCCTCTCCTGCTGCTGTTTCTGCTCCCTCAGGTTGCTCTGCTCCACCTGTAGAGAGCTCTCCAGCGCCTCCAGCTCATCCTGCAGCACAACAAAGACACACTCACACGTAAGTAATAGTTAATAGTGAACTCTTGTGATTCAAAACCACAATAATTTCAGTTTATCTTATATTACATAAGACAGAAACAAGCAAATATACAGATATACTAACCACATCCAAGTGTTCCCATTCATTGACTGCTGGAGTTGAGCTTGACTCTGTCTCTGTTCCTTCCTTCAGCTCGCTCTCTTCATTCTGTATGTGTTTGTCCTCTTCTTCCTCTGATTTTAGAGCAGCAGCTGGAGCCTCACTCAGACTTTCTTCTGGTTTTTCTTCTGTCTCGGTCCCGTTTTCATGGACTTCAGCTGGAGATCCTCTCTCTCTCATCATCACAGATGAATCATCTGTGTCCTCCGCTTTTAATTCGTCCTCTGAGACCTCGATGAAGCTTTCTGAGGAAATACATAGCAGAGCACTTTTTTAACATCTACTGGTTTAAGAAATGATGAGTGAGTCTGATCTGTCTGTCTTTACCTTCTGACTCACTCTCCTCGCTGCCCTCTGTCTTAACATCATCTCCGTTCCTTTCCTGCAGAGCTTCAGTAGTCTTGTCTCTCCTCTGCTCTGACAGAACAGGGTGAATTTCAGTCGCTGCACTGCCAAGTTTACCAAATAGCTGAGCAGAGAGATTGGTGGATAATGTGTTTTGACTGGAAACAGCTGCACCCTGTGGTTGAACCTGATCCCTGTTCTTTGTGATCAGCCCGTGCTCCGATTCTTTTCTGTCCAGCTCTTCTTGTTTCTCTGTCTGACCTCTACTTCCTGTCCTTTTATCCCCTGTCAACTCTGACATCTCTCTCTCGTGAGGTTGTTGCAGCACTGCAAGGTGAAGAGCTTTATTTCTCTGTCCAATCACTTCCTCCATCTCATCCTCAGAACTGCTAGCAAGCAAACTGTCTTTCACATGCAGACTTCGGCCTGTTGAGTTCCCCTTAAAATCAGATTTTTCATTAGCTAAAGGCTTCACATCATCAGGTTCGGGCTCTTCCTCAGAGCTGCTGATGACCACTTGCGGCACAGGATGATGAATATTTGCCTGCAATTCAGAGGACGAGCCACAGATTACAGTCCTACGTTCAGCTACACCGTCCTCCTCCTCAGCCAGAGCCTGCTGGATTGCCAGCAGTGTACGTGGGGACACGCTGCCATTCCTCTCCTCCCGTTCTGCCCTCTCCTCATCTGAGCCAGCGCTCATCGCAGCATTGATTGCCTCGAGCGTACGAGGGGAGGGCGGTGATGTGTCTCCCTGAGGTGGATTTGATGCTGAGGGTTTGGAGTCTTCTGAGGAGGGACCTGGTGCTTCCTCCTCTCCCTCACAAACGGGACGCCACAGGGGCTCAGGTCTGTCCGCTGCTCGTCTTTTGCAGCCTGACAGGGAGCTCCCGGACCAGGGCGCAGCTGCAGGTTGGCTGTCGGGGGCAGTTTTAGTCTTTGTGGAGCCTGAGTGAGAAAAGTGCAGTGGTGTGAACAAAGACAAGTTAGCATTTTTAGATTTACTTCTTAATGGTGCAGTCAAATCATGCAACCTTTACTGTACAACTACCACCTACCTTCCAGTCAACCCCTGGTTTCTATAGATTTCAATATAGCACCAAAGCTATTAATACAATTCAGAGGAGTTAACCATCACACTGAACAATGTTGAGTGCTTTACTGTACATTAATATGACGCTGTGTGATAATACAATTGTGAGTAGTGACTATTCAAGAAGCACTTTCTTTTTGATGAGCTCAAGAATTGTCCTTTGACTGAGTAAACACATCACTATAGCTGCCTCACCTTTAATAAGGATGTAGTGGGAATGGTCCTCTGACACCAGTCGATGGGACTCCACGTTGTGACTCTGCTGGTCCCCATCCTGCTGGTAGACCTGCGGAGCACCGCCGGCGCTCCTCTGGCTCATCTCTTTCTCTACCCCCTCCAGGCGCTGGTTCAGCTGGTTCCTCTGCAGCAGGCCGGCCAACTGGTACTGGGAAAAGTCTCCTGACCGCTAATAAAAAGAGGAGTCCGTGTTGAGAGGAGCAGACAGGTGAGTACGTGAGTTTGAATGAGAGCGAAACTTTACCTCTGGAGGTTTGTGGAACATGGTCCGGCGTCTTTTGGAAAACTCTTTCATGTCTTTGAGTATCTCGTGTTTCATTTCAGGAGGCAGGCCGGCAAACTCCTCAGAGTTGATGTCCACTGAGTTGGAGTCTTCATAAAAATGTTCCTGAAACATGACGAGCAACGTGGCTTCAAATATCAATCATCAAACAGGGCATTCATATGAAGAGAAGCTGAGTGATACAGACAACCAAGGTAATAATGTGATGTTTTTTTTTAATACTTTCAGAAGACAATGACATGTATAGTTTTATGAAATAATCATTTGTAAAGATGACATGACAGCCAAACAGAGGCTGCTGATTTGACTTCACTGTACCGCTTTACTGTGATAGAGCCTGTGATATCAAGTAACTATGAAAACAAAAATACCACATAATATCTCTTACCATTAATATTATATCCCCCAGGTCGATAACAAAGCATTTACAGATGTGTTATTTGGTGGTGGTGCTATACAATTTGTGCATGTCATAGTTTTACCTGATACATGTCATGACTGCCCATCTCTGTCTCTTCTTCCTCCTCTGAACTGCAAGGAGAGGGGGACACATTAAAATTATGATAGTACCAGAATTACAGGTGAGAAATACATCTTGCTAAGTGCTTGTTCAGGCCCAGCTAATGACGTCTTAACACAGATTAATGAAAATTAGTTAGTTGTGAGCTGTTTATGTAAAGGAGGCCCTGGAAACAACACTATATAAATAAAGAAAATGTGACGTTATGAATACAAAACCATGGATAGCTAGAAAACTCTGCAGACTGCAGATATTCTGACTGAATTTCTTGCCACTTTATCCACAATAACTACTAAATAGTGACCTTTCCCAGGCCTCTGATCTGCTCTCGTCCTTCTCCTCTGCAGGAGGGAGGGCTGGTAGAACATACATGTCGTCCACCTCATTTCTCGTCACGCTGGAGAGGCTGGGTAGAGGATCCTGACTGTTCCAGGGAAAAAAAGAAAAGGCATGATTCAGACAAAACCACTGAGATTTCCATTAAGAGAGCAGACAGTGCATCTTGTATCTTGTAGGTGTAAGAAAAGATCTACTCAGACAGTAGATGAGTAGAAAGGGAGACAGAGGAGAGACATTAAAGATTCACACAGCCACTGTGCCTCACCTGCGGCCTCCGAGTGCTGCTTTAATAGCTTGTCTCTTCAGGAACGTCTTGAGGAGTTTCTCGTTTGTCTGCTGGGACTCTCTGCTTAACTCTTCCTTCCTCTGCCTCCTCAGAGCCTGCAGGAGAGGCCACCTCCATGTTAACCGACAGAATAAGTGGGAATCACGCCCATTTGGTTGGAACATCCTAGATCTGCTTGTTACACAAAATGTTTACGTGGTCCTCGAGCAACCACTGGACCTACCAGAGTCTGCTTCTTCAGCAGTGGCGCGTCACCGTCAAACACAAAGACTGGCCGGATGCGGAAGAAGAGCAGCTTACAGATGCGGTGGAAGAGTGTGAGGAGGTGGGCGTTCTGGACACTGTTGCCATCACGGTCCCTCACCCCCTTCACAGCCTGGTTCAGCCAAATGCTGATGTCTGGAAGCATCTGGTTAAGGTTAATGCTATGGCTTAACAGAAAACAGTCAGCTACGTCAATACATCTGACAGAAAGACAATAGCAAGTAGTAAAATTACTTTTGTTTTGTTTTTTCTTATCACTCAGTTTCACTCGGTGGGATCCCTCCTGGATGCTGGCTGGGGGACCATCAATACAATACTGTTTAAATGACACAATACCAATGCTTTGGTATTGACTGCTAATATGCATTTGTTTTACATAAATATTTTAATAGAGAATAATCAAAGTTTCTTAAACGGCTTTCATGTAATGACCCAGTGAATCCAAATCAACACCAGATAGATCACAACCAGGTAAGGATACCAATAGCAAGGATCTTTCCCTCCAGTGTCTCAGGGTTGATGGGTTTCCCTGTGCTCTCCAGCAGCCTCCACAGTCCGTGTACCCCCATGGTAACTGCAACAAAACTCAACCGATACTCTGTGAATATCAAAGCTGAGATACACAATATTAAGTTAAATGTGCTCGACTAATCTGAACATTTTGTCCCCTCAACTCTGACACCACTGGGGTGCATCAGACCGGCACTTTTTTTAACGTTTATTGTAACAGTATTTTTGTCCGTAAAGCAAATATTAACTGCGCACGAAGGTTCCGCCTTATTCACGTCGGGTCATATTCGGCTGTTACACCACCGGCTTGGAACGGCATCCATTTTCTGATCTTAGATCAGTGTAAACTTTTAGTCGCCGGTATGAGGATAATAGCGGAATGACGCAGTGACTGACTGCAGATCAGTTTTTTTATTTGGGCATTATTTCGCTTGGTTTGTCTGTCAGGCTTTCTTTTATAGAGCTGTTGTTTCCATATAACAGATATGTTAGAAATAATGTTAGAAATCGTCAGAGTTAGGGTTTTAAACTGTATTTGTAGTTTTTATCCATGCACGGTACTGAACAGCGAAGGAGAGAGGGGAGTTTGACAGGAAGTGCTGCCTGAGAGGCTGAACTCAGGGTACTGCAATCGTCTGACAAAATCTTTTAGAGGCCAACTGTGTCCGGTGACAAAACAAACAGCTTTTTAATCGAGGAAGTTGGACGCATTTTACTCGGTATGTAATCTTACAGTTTGCTTGAATCCCACCACGTCGCCACCAGCTACCCGGATAGCGATAACGTTGCCGTAATTTGGGTTGTTAAACTTCCTTTTAACGTTAGCAAGTTAGCTTACCAGCTAGCTACCGTTATCGTATAACGTTATCGCACCGCAGCTGTTAACCCTGACCTTTGACTAGCGGCCGTCTTTGATCACTGTTACCAACACAACAACAACAGTACCTCAAATATTAACAATAACTACTTTGCTTATCTTCACAGGAAGAAGAGTCACCCGGGTTTCACCTATTCTACAGCCTTTTTCCAGCCAACGCCACCACCCCCACCATGACTACTGCTGTGAGAGGTATGCGTTGTTCTCATTAAAGCTCCAGTATTTACATTTCACAAACAGGTTTACCTGTTCGGTGATAAAACGTCTGCCTTGTCTTAGGGGTTTGAAACCACTCTTGGCGTCTGTATGAAACCTTGAAGTCTTTGTCCGCGGTTAAATGCTCATGCAGTGTGGGCCACATCAGGATTAACACAACACAATACATAACACATGCATGCCCTCACGTGTACAACTGGATCCCATTTTATCCTCAGTGAAATGCAGGAATGTTCATTTAGAACAGCCCACCTCTAATTGAACACACTTAGACTAAAGACTAAAGTGTAAACATGGCCTTATCTACTTCTTCCAGGTTCTGCCAGTGTGCCTGTCCGAGGCGCTGGCGATGGCATGGAAACTGAAAAACCTCCTGCAGTCCTGGAGGTAAACACAGATACACTGCCACCAGGTCCATCTGCAGTTCCCCTACTGAAGGTGGCTAGTCCAAAACACAGCCCGAAATCTACCCATCCGCCGCCCCCTGCTGCCCCCCAGCCTCTTGGGGTGCTCCACCTGGGCAAGGTGAGTCGAGAGGCCTGCACAGAGGTGGAGGCTGTGAGGATCATTGTCCCGCGCGCTGCTATTAGCCGAAGCAGCCGTACAGGACCTGCTGAAGGGAAAGGGGAGGCAGGGCAACAGGCTGAGGAGCAGGGCTCTCCCCCGCTGCCTCTGGTGGAGGACTGGAGGGTACAGTTGGAGAAGCTGCAGAACTCTGAGCGCAGGCTGCTGCAGGACAAGGAAGGCCTTTCCAATCAGCTCCGTGTGCAGACAGAGGTAAGGCCCTCAGTGAAACAGCTTCAGTGTATTTTAGTTAAATATTAGACATACTAGGCTCTACACAGCCAGGTTTATTGCTGTTTCATGTCTCTGAACATGCAGAAAGTATGGGTAAGTAGAACAGTACAAGGTAGTTAATACGGACCGCTGTAAAGAAATTGTTTATTTCCTCAAGCTTGTCTTCAGCCATGAATGGAACTTGGTATCTTTAATTTATTCCAGGTGAACCGTGAGCTAAAGAAGCTATTGGTGGCGTCGGTGGGTGATGACCTTCAGTACCACTTTGAGCGTTTGGCACGGGAGAAGAACCAACTGATCCTGGAGAACGAGGCTCTCGGCCGGAGTCTGGCACACACAGCAGAGCAGCTGGAGCGAATGAGTATCCAGTGCGACGTTTGGAGGAGCAAGTTCTTGGCCAGCAGGTATGAAATGGACAAAGTAATTGTGGGACAGATAGAAAAGGTTGGGACTAAAAGTAAAAAGATGGGGCTTTTATCTCAAAGCAACACCAGCTGCTGTCATGTCATCCTCAGTTTTAAAAAGAAGCTTTATGTGGATCATGCTAAACAAAGTCTTGATTCAATGTTTTCTCTTCAGAGTCATGGCAGAGGAGCTGACGAACGCCAGGGCAGCTCTACAGAGACAGACCAGAGAGGCACAAGGAGCAATTCAGGACCTGTTGTTAGAGAGAGAAGAGTTCTCCAGGGACATGGTGCTCACTCACAGGTAACATAACCACTGATCCATAATTACTAAATTGAGTACATTCTATATTATAACAGCTCACAACTCTTAACTTTAAATTTAGTCTGCAGGCTAATGTTGCCCCATTATATCTGTTGATCTGACTACCAGATAAATAATAAAGAGTCATAACTCCTCTTTTAGCAATTATATCTATTGCTATGTGTTAATAAAGTAAGCATTCTTCTCTAGGTGTCCACAATCCATTGCACTTGTTAAAAAAGACTACTAAAACGTGTGCAAAATAGATTAAAGACACATTTATTCTTGGTGTACATGGGCCCAAATATTGTATGGTTTACCATCATTGAAAGTGAACATGGCCAGCATGACTCGTACTGGCGTAGCTTTGTGTTAGGAACACCTGACCAACACCTGAATGTTCATGTGGAGTGAAATGAGCTTGGTAAAGTTAACATTTATGTTTTCAGCAATTACTACTCTATCAGCCCTTTATTATTTATCTGCATTCACAAAATTCACACTTAGTGCATGTGTGTAGTGTTTTTACAGTGAAGTTGAATTTAGTATTAGACATTAAGAAATATCGAACCCTTGATTTTGCACCTTAATACAATATAAGATCAGTTAGAGATATCTATGCTAAGAAAATAATCATTTATTGGGAATGAATGTGCAGACTCTATACAGACTCTCTCTATATAATATATCTAATGCAAAAATGCTCTTTAGGAAACTGTCAAAGAATCTGAGCAGTGAGGATTCTGCTATGAAAACTTTTCATCCTGATTAACAATAGATGAGATTTAGTATACACGACTGAGAGAAAGCTGTATGAACATTACATCTTGAACACATAAGGTTCTGAGGTTCACAGCTAAGCCACTGATACTGAAGTGTGGATGAAATGGTGACAACCAGTCTGCTGATGCTTGCACAACTTCAGTGTTCTATTTCAGAATAGTACTGTGTGTGTGTCAGTGGTCGGGTACAAATGAAGAGCTAAAGGTGAAAGACCTGCAGTCATGATGGCACAGTCTATATGTTCATTTTGCTTGCTTTTCTGTTGTCAGATCTCTGGAGCAGCTCCTGGTGTCTCTGCAGTGGGGCAGACAGCAGACATACTACCCCAGTGCGCAGCCCCTCAGCACAAGGGAGCTGGCAGCAGCCAATCACAAGCTAGCAGATGCTGTCAACTCCCACCTGCTTGGTAACACCAACAGCAACAGTGGCAACAGCAGCGGCAACGTGGTGAAGAGCAGCAGTGCAACAGCTGAGCAGCTCTGCAGTACACCAGCTGAGAAGATGGCTGAGAAGGTGCAAACTCCATATCCTTGTACCAATCTGACCGTTTTCTAATGTTTGTCCAGAAGTTAACAAATGTGTTGTCTCTTCTCTGTCTTAGGTGCTGAAGATTTTAGATCCAATTTCCTGTACAGAAAACAAGACTGAACCTCCACTCAGTGACTCCACCCCATCAAACTTTCTCAACAACAAGAAGAGCATCGGCAGATTTCACCCGTATACACGCTATGAGAACATTACTTTTAACTGCTGCGAGCGCTGCACAGGAGACATCCTGGTGCTGTAGATGTCAAAGAACGGCAAAACATCCACGTCTGACACCAGCACAGCATCAGAACTTATTTCAAATGGTCTGAACAGGGGTGTACTCAGAGGATACTGCTGCTTTGTGCTGAGTGACACCAAAAGTTGGCTGCTTTATTTTCTGTACTATCCATTTCAGTGTGTAGCAGCCCTGAGTGTTTTATAATGGTTTGAAATTGTGTTAACCTGCTTTTTTTTTTTTTTTTTTTTGAGAAAATTGAGTTGTTTTTGTTTAGGAATTGTGATGTTGTTTGCATTTCAGAGCCATTGATGCCTGGTTTAAACCATGAAAAGTGCTATTTATTATTGCAGGGATGTGAGGTGATGATGACCCAGTGTTACATGAGGAACAGACACAGGTATCTGCTTCAAACTTGACCATTAGGCTAGTGTGTTTTATTTAAATTGTATTTACATATTCCTATATCCATAAGTCAGTGTGCCCACAATAGAACAAACAATAGAGTGATATTTGACAGAGCAGCCTGTAGTGGAAATACCCTCCAGAAAGCTAACTGCACCTTCATACATACACTGTGACTGTGTTATTTAAAAAAAATAAGATCACCTCCCCAGTTCCTCAGTATGATGGTGCTATCATATTTTACAAAAGATTGTATTAGCATATTTTGTATGTTTTGTGCTATAAAAGCATTTTAATACACAGTACATTCAGTATTTTGGAAGGGGATCAATGGTACTACTATAGGCTGTTATTGTGCTGCGTCATTCAAAGGAAACCCTGATATTGTCAAATCTGCACACACACACATCCAGTTATTACAAGACCTTTGTGGCGTTAGGAAGAAAAATTTGAGGCAGATTTTTTTCTGAAATTTTCAAAGTTATTATTATTTGATTTGTTATCCTTTAATCATGTTATATTAATTTGGGTGATGTTTTTTTGTAATTTGTTATTTAAAAAAGAGTTGGGGACTTGTTTTTTGCCTCAGAATACACTACTATGAAATGTAATATATTGCACATGACTTTTTGCAGTTTTCTAAAACCAAGCTGTATGATATTTTGGTTTACTTCATCTGTATGGAGAAGTGATGGTGTAATTTACAGTGAAAGCACATCATTAAAATATTTATACTGTCCATCATTTGTACATCAGATCAAAATAAAGACCAAAGTAGTTTCTATCTTTTTAAAAAAATGTCTTGTTTTTGTTTGTTGTTCACTCTGCATGGTCAAAAAAAAAAAAAAGTCAAAAAGCATCTATTACAACAGTTTATTCACCACTTTTCACAGCTCAGTTTTTATACATCACCTCAGACAGCACTTGTAAACATACATATTCTTATTAACCCAGTTAGTTTTTTATTGATTTCAGTCCTCCCACCACATCTTTCTTTGACTTGTTTTTCTTCTCTCCATGTTGCTCTTAAATGATGTCCGTACTCTGGTAGCAGCTGGTTTGTTTTCCCTGTCAATGAGCAGTCCATCCATTCTGTCTCTGCTGGTGAACTTGGGCTCTTTTTGGGTCCTGTAAAGACTTTGGTCCACATTTTTAAATGTCCTTTCTGTGTATCTCTCTCCAGATTTCAGCGGCCTGTCAGTAGCCTCTCTCAAATCATGACTGCTGACTCCTCTGACTCTGTTACTGATAATCTGTTTTTGTGGTGGCTGTTGGTGGAAGCCATCATGCTTCCTCTTAGGCACAAACTCCAATGCCTCCTCCCATTTCCCTTTCTCTTTGATAGTGAGCATGATGCGGATCATCTGATCCAGGGTCAGATTTTTGGCTCCGATCTCCCAGTGGAGGTACTCGTCCAGCGGTAAACGGGCTGTGGCCAGTTTCAGACGCTTGGCGTTGGCCAATGACAGGCCTGACTGGATGGAGCGGTCTACCAGAGCCCCAATGATGTAGACCTTGGAGTGGTCAAAGGTGTGGAGGACGTTGGGGGAGTCTGCAGTGAGGTACACGAGCTGTTCATGGGGGAACACGTCGACATGCTGGCGGTCAGTGCTGGTGATGAACAGGTGGTCCCAGGTCTCTGCACCGTACCGCTTGAGCAGCTCCTTATTGTAGGCCCCACCAGGCTGCAGGTTGCAAAAGTGGAGGTGGTAGGGGTCAGTGGCACGACGGTTCCACGCTTCCACCTCCATCAGCTGGGACACTGTGTTCTCAATCTCCCGTCTGGTCATGTTGGAGTCATAGCTCAAGTCAAACACCAGCGGCTGACCGAACATCATGGCCTGGGCGCTCCTCCAGGCCAGCAGCTTGTCCAGGGAGCGGTTCCAGAACTGGAGGATAAATGAGTTTTTAAAAACCTCTGCATCTCTGCCCTGCTCTCTTCTCTGCTCCATTATTGCTTCCCTCTCCGCCTTCCTCTTCTGCTGCTTCTCCTTACGGATCCTTTTATGGCCCTCCTTGATGGCCAGGTACTTCAGGTACTTCTTCTTGGAGGACTTGGTGGTGAGCGCTGCCAGCGCCTGAACCTCCTCATCGGTTATCTCCTGAGGTACAAGTTTCCCAGCTTGGCGCCACATCACAACCAGATCCCTGGTCGCCTCCAGTAAAGAACTGTCCTTTGAATCACCTCCCAGTTCTTTGAGGTTTTCATCATCATCACCACTTACGTCCTCGTCATCATTGACTTGTAGTTTCTTTTCTGAAACAGCTTTTGATCTCATTACAGATTTCCATTTGTCCAAGTCTATTTCCTCGGACTTCTCTCCTTTAGGCTGGAGGGCATCTTTCCTTACAGGGATCCCAGCACTGAAGTGGCGAGCAGGGATGGATACTCGGTGATGACAGACTGGGACAACACTCATGAGCTGCCTCTTGGTAACACCGGATGCCACAAAATGACTGCATCTGTAGAGTTCATGAAAACCCAGGGTCCCGAAGAGCTTTAACATCGCGATAAATGACTTTACGCTGCAGCTAAGCACTAAAACTAAAACTGTCACTATGTCTTGAGGAATTTAACGGAACTAAAGAAGTTACCGAAGAGGCACTGCTTCTTTTCTATTTCACGGACACGCTACATTACATTTCAAGTAATAACCGCACCCTGTGAAATGTCTTTAATCAACATTAACTTCCCTGGTCTCAGCGTCCATGCTTGTCAAAAATAAGGGGAAGGTCACGTTGCCGCACGGTGTTACACTATAATATGTCGTAGTGAACTGACACTGCTTCTCTGGTTTTAAAAATGTATCCCGTTTACGGAAACAAAACGCTTTATCCGATATAAATTTACTATAGCTTCTATTAATCGTGAGTCGCGAATATAAATAATAATAATCATATTTATAATAATAATGTTTACAATCATGTTAATTTGTTGTAGTTTCCAGGTGGATTTTTGCAATGTTGTACCGCGACAACAACGTCATTTCCGTCTGGTAACAAAATAAGAGGTCATTTGGTAGCTTCTAAAATGAGTTTGTTTTTGCCGAAATTATCTTGCAAAAAAGACATAGATGAAGTTATCAAAGGCGTAGCAGAAAAAGTCGTAGTTTTGCGGTTTGGGAGAGACGAAGACTCGGTTTGCCTCCAGCTCGACGAGATTGTAAGGAAGATTATTAATGTAAATAAGGCTGCTCGGTGTCGGTGTTTTTTGTTTTTTTTTACTTTGCTTTTGCTAAAATGTGTCATTTCTGTTCTGTTCTTCTCCTAGTTGTCTAAAACTGCCCATGACCTCAGTAACATGGCATCGATCTACATCGTTGATGTGGATAAAGCTCCCATCTACACCAGATACTTTGACATCAGCTACATCCCCTCTACTGTTTTCTTTTTCAACGGGCAGCACATGAAGGTGGACTACGGGTGAGTGAACTAACTGTCTGAACGATTTTCTGAGTCAAAATAAAGCTGAAAGTGACGGTTTTCATTATTAGGTGTGCTGCTGATTATTTTCTCAATCAGTCTATTAAGTGTTTGGTCAATAAAATGACAATGCAGAGGCAAAGGTGACATCTTCAAATGTCTTGTATGTCCAACCAACATTTAAAAACGCAAATTTATTCAGTTTACTGTGATATATGTCTAAGGAAAACAGCAAATGCTCACATTTGAGAAGTGTAAATCAGAGTATATTTCGGCATTTTTGGCTGAAAAATGACTGAAAAGATAAATCCATTAATCAACTAATCATTTCAGCTGCTCCAGTGGTCATTGAACATATAAGGATGCTTATCAACAAAAAGGTTACACACACATGTTCACACAGTTGTTTTACTTTTTCTCTTTTAGCTCCCCAGATCATACCAAATTTGTCGGCAGTTTTAAGACGAAGCAAGATTTCATGGATCTGATTGAGGTCATATACAGAGGAGCCATGCGGGGGAAGATGATCGTCCAGAGTCCCATAGACCCTCAAAATATTCCCAAATATGACCTCCTCTACCATGGAATCTAGACTCAACATGTCCACTGTGTGGCTCTAGGATCATAATGATTTCCCTCTGAGTGCAGAATGTAAACAGAAGCTTTGTTTACTAGAAAACTCCACAGTGCACCTGTGTACACATAAACACTGTTTGTCCAAATCTCTGTGGAATACAGTCTGAGCAGATGGAAAGATGCAATTGGCTTTGTTTCCATAGTCAAATTTATTAAAAGTGAAACATTTTTATTTTTACATAATTTTTTCTCATTAGTCCATGTTTGACAGACAGGATGTGAGTTCTGATGATTGAGTTAATTTTATTTTTTTCTTGTGAAAATGTCTAGTGCCATTTTGATATTTCCCATGGAAAACAGCTGTATATCAGCAGAAAGATACAGTAACTTTACCCAATGTACACATCCTGCTGTAAAAATAAACTTTTATTTTTTAAGTTTTTATTTGGAGTTCATGTAAATTGACACTTTCTCTATGTAAAGAGGAGCAGACCATGTCTGAATAGCTCAGGTTGCCTCATCATGCGAGCATGTAGGAATTTGTATCTCACTTATATTTCAGTTTAATGGAACTGCACAAACAGTATTATAGATACTTCTCAGTATAATGAAATACAATTCAGCACTACCACAAACCACATCCTGTAAAAATGCTCATGCAGTTGAATCAACATCCCCCTAAACAGTAAGAGTATGACCAAAAACTGAACATTACAACGCTCGTGAAGGTAGGCTGTTGTATTAGACTGCATTACCTAAAGAACTGGAAACTGGGTTAATTGAGAAAATGGACTAAATAATCACTTAGAATGATAAGCTATTAGATGAACAAAAAGTGACTTAAGTTTTAGTTCTAACCAGATTATATAACATCAAGCCCATCTAAGTCAGATGCTGTTATAGAATAGCCATCGATTGGTGGTCTATGCACTACTCAGGCTTTGATTCACCTGCACGTTGCAACTCTTTCACTCTCCATCTCTTTGACTCTAAAGGTGCATACCCACATTTACAGCTGATTCCACACCTTCCCCACAGAAGGCAGCATCAACTGAGCACGATGATTTGTCAGTGCTCTCGTTCCTCTCTTTAACCCAGACTGCATACAGAGAGTTGGACCTGCAATCAAACTGCATTCGAAGACAAAGACAAGGAGACAAAAGTTAGATGTGTATTGAGTTTTCTAGTTTTCTGTATTCTTCACATCACATGTGCAAACAACCAAAAACAGATGTATTGTTAAATAGTGATGTCTCACCTCTGACTGTCTCTCCTCTGTTTGTGCGTCCTGTGTTTGTTGTCTTTTGTCTAAATAGAGATGATGTGATTAGACAAATACACACCTCTCCATAATGGATACATTAATCCCAAGCTTATGATAATAATTCTCACCTTTGCATGCGATAGCAGCCCCAACGCTAACACAGAGCAGTACAATACTAAAGAAGCCCAGAACAGGCCACTGCCACTGGACTCCACTCGCTGAAGATTCCTCTAGAAACTCTGTCAATAAAGAGTAACTTTCACATGTGCACAACCAAACAAAAGTGAAAGTATAATGAGCACTTACTTGTTCTTACATTAGTTTCACAATCACCTCTACCTTCAGCCTGTGTTGCTTTGATGTGACCTGCTCCAGAGCGAGAGAGGCTATGTTCCTTGTAGCTGTAACCCAGGCTCTTGGTGTCCCTGCCCAAGTAGTAGCTGTTGGTGCGTAGAGGGAAGAAGGGGGCCATGTAGGCCTGCGCTCTCTGGGCTGGATGGACCTGGTCGCTCTCAGGGTAGGTCGCCTCGCTGTGGTCCTGCAACCACCTCTCGAGGAGCCTGACACCATTTTATACAGCACAGAGAATACTATTTAAAAAACCCAAATTGTATGTTTGTTTTCAAAGGTTAAAGGATAGGTTCTGCCATGGTTTTGAGCTTCAGTCTGCTCTTTCATCCTTTCATTCATTCAGTCTAGTTGTTTGTGCATATATGTCTGCCACTCCCACCTGCCTGTCCACACTCCCTCATTAGCTCCCTAGGATATTTGTTTCTGCTCACTCTATGCTAGGTTGGCTTCATGCCACATGTCTTAGCTTTCCAGTGCTCTGTTCTTTGCCTACCTGTGTTGATCCTGGCTGTGCTTTTGACCTTGCCTGTGTAAAGACTCTACTACTACTTTCACAGTTCACTGCCCCTAGAGTTGTGCTCTTGGCTATCTTTTCTGAGAACCTTGACAGGTTCACATTTTTTCAAATTTGTCTTGAAACAGTTTGTGTATGGAACAGTTTTCGGTCTCGTAATCATTCATCTTTTCTATAATGGCTGGAAAGAGATCCATCCCTAAAGTAATTTCAATATAAGTGTTGGGGGACAAACCTCTGTCTCTTTACTTGTCCAACACAGATGAACTTTACAATGCATTTTTACACAGACCAAGGACTGTGGGTTTTGTCCCACATCATATTTAAACTGCCTTGTGAAGGGGTCTCTTTGTGGCCTGCCAGTAACCCTTTCAGTGTACATGGTCATGCCAGTATGGTATTCAAATAGACTTTAGAGAATCTAAACCTTTCCTTTAATGGGAATTTAATCACAAATTAGAATTACCCAACCTACTTGTCAATGAAGCTGTGGTGTAGCATGAAGATGGGGTCATTGGCTGCAGTGGGGACCAGAGACATTGTACCATTGAGGTATCTGTGGACCAGGTTGTGCATAGAGGCATTCAGGTGTCGGGAATCACTGGGAATCTGAAATCCTTGGAGGACAGAGTGCAAATACATTTTAACTAGATTCAACATTTCTGCTCATCGTTCCTATGTTTGAGAATTCTTACTTGAACAGTTACTGAAGTTGAAATGTGGCAGACATTTGAATAATAGGCATTTAGTAGGCAATTTACCCTCTAGCTTGCTCCTGAAGCTGTTCTTAGATGTTATGTCAAATGGAGGAGTGTCAAACAGTGGTGTTGCCATTGTGTCTTCAACATCAGCAGCAGTTGGCAGTGTTTTGTAGATCGGATCCTTTCCAGGGTTGCGGATCAGATGCGTAGGATCAGAGGCATCAGAGCGGATGCAGATTATACCAAGACTTTCCTGAAATGGACATATGGTCTACGGAGAGAAGAAAGATGAGTTGGAGGAAGAGAAAGCACACGCGTCTGAAGAGGGATGAGAATGATATCTCACCTTCCACTTTGAGAAAAGGGAAGCGCTATCTATACGACCGTCTTCTCCGACTCCACCAAAGTACTTGTTGGTGCAGATGTTGCAGTGGTTGGTTCTGGTCCAGTCCCAGTATGGGATGTAGAAATCTTGGTTCCCAGTGAGCTCCCTGATCTCCCTCTCAATAAAAAGTAGGAACACTCTGTGCCAGAAAAGAAAAGCAGGGCCCCGGTGTGCAGCATTATTTTCAGAACCAGCGTAGCTCTTAGCTGAGTAGTAGTGCATCCATACATACAGATCATAGACGCTTGTGTTTTGAAATACATAGTTCCCGTCCACTGTTGTATCATTGCTTATGAGGATGTTGTAACGGCTGCTGGGGCTCTGTTTTGCCTGGTGCAGACTTGAGAGGAAGGTCTCCCTCTCAGAATCAGTCAGATCCGTTATCTCTTTCCTCTCCACATGGTGCCTTTGCTGACACTGGGGTCCTCTCCAGCCTGGGAGGCACTGACCGCAGTCAGATCCATCATAGTTTCCCCAGCATGTGCACACTGAATCATAGAAGGCTCGGGGCCAGTTCACCCTGTAATCCACTGGTTTTGGGAGGTCTCTTGCAGGATGCGGTGCACAGACTCCTCGCCCTGAGCTAAACCCACAGGGAGACCCATTCCAGGGGGGGCAACACTCTCGGGTCTGCAGAGCCTCTGGTGTTGTACAGGAACGTGGAAACTGAGCCTCCACACCTCTGAGACTCATCAGATAAAACACAAGGGCCAGCCAAAACCACTGAAATGACAGCATCATGATGGAGGAGATGGAAACAGATCACTGCACTATTTGAGTCTCCCATTAAACACCAGGAGGATACAGCCAACTCACCAGCTTGTTATGGGCAACTTCCTTTTAAGGGGCAAAAGTCGTAAGGCTCTTATACTTTGACACTCATGCTGCAATATTTGAACACGTTGCACGCAAGCATTTCTGTGAAGTCTTCTGTATTCATGGTTAATTTTTAAATGGATTTTAAAGGGAATGACACGGCTAGTGCTGTATCAGCTGTGTCAACATAAGACCCAAAAGTTCATCACATTTGGTCAGTGTCCTGTGTGTGTGACAAAGAGTGATAGATAAGAAGGAGGAGAGGAAAAACAGAACTTTGGATTGACCAGCCATAGATCACTCATGGTGTAGAACAGTCACTTTCATAAGCATCTTCCTGTATCCTTTCTATCACCCATCTCTCACCAGAGGAGGCTCAGCAACACATGTCATGGAGTGACATAACACAGGGGGCAGTAATGCTGATGCACGTGAACACACCATATTTCATCTTAAAACAAATGATAAAAGAAGGCCCCATGAGAGATTATACATTGGTTTGTTTACATCAAACACCCACTTTTATCATAACAGCAAACTGAATAATGTTTGCTGAAGAACCCTATATTCCTAAAAATCTCAACCATTTGTTATTTGTAACAATCAAAATACACTATCAACAGTTAAGGTGGGTCCAGCATATAAGATAATTATCTGACTCTGTCTCTAGTTTTAAGAACTTTATCTTTACTATATTGTTAGGAAAGTGCAAGTGGGGCCAACAGATGAAACACTAATGCACATAGTTCAGTGCTTTCAAAAATTTCATCTTACTTTTTGTAGCTTTACATGTTGTTTCAGCCCAGGAGATATGATCGCCCAGGACTTAACAGGACTACCAGGGGTTCTGGTAATCCAGCCTTGACATTTGGTTTGGTACACCAATCATCCAGTAAACAGAAGAGGTTTCTGCCATGTTGAAGTCTTGTAAAAATTAGGCTTTTATTATGAAAAACGCCCGTACAGGAAGTGTGTCTTCCTCTGGCGGAACACTGGAGGAAGCAGCGCAGCAGCAATGGCTGCGACCTTGTGCAGAGCATGGTGTTCATAACAATTTAATCAGTGAACCTACTAAAATGCCCCTATCTCGACCATTTGAAGTGACAGTTTGGTGTTTATAGTGGCTCTTTTAAGATTAGCATCATGATATCGTTCATCAAGGCTGCTGTGGGCGGATTGACCGGGGTCTGTGGAGCCCCCGGTCACCGGCAAGGTAACGTGAACGTCACAGTGAATGTATTTCTTGTGTGTGAGATGTACATGATTATTTACTGGTTTATTTAACAGATACAGGACACAAGTGTACATATCAGAGTTAGGTAAAAGGATATTTGTTTACTTGTAATCTCTGGGAAGATGTAATATAACGTTAGTCACCCTAAACAACAGTATACAACTAAATTAAAACAGACGTATAAGTAGGAATTGTCATAGTAGAATAGAAGCATATACTACACAAAGCAAGCAACACACACACACACACACACACATATATATATATATATACACACAGTAAAAACGTACATCACTCTGATACAATTATTGTATGGCCTCAGTTAAATATATCCAAGAACTGTGATAAGACACACACTGGTGAAAACAAGATGATAGCAGGACAAGTACAGAGAGAGACTGAGGAGAACAAGGAGTGATAGATTTTCATTTTTGATAAAGCTGACCACTGTTGAACCATATTATATGTGAAGGAGTAAGAGCAACAGTCTCTAATGAGGACATGTAAAACCATATAAGGCTTAAATTGTAACAACTGAAAAACACAATTAAAATGAATAAAAAATAATTAATGTATCACTACAATCGTTCTCCCTCTCTCTGCTTTTGGCTTGAAGATTGATATGTTCAAATTCACTAGTTTAAATGGAGCAGTGGTATATTAGCAGTAACATATGACCATTTGGTATCAGCCTGATTTTTGCCAAACATCATACCAATGTGTGCCTGCTGCTGTTTATTCCACAGGTCCTTTGTACAACCATTTGAAAGTCTTAGCTGCTGGTTTGAAGACGTATGAAATCCCTCCAGACTACAATGGTAATCATTCATCATCTTCTCTGTCATTTATTGCATTTTTTTTCCAAAGCAATTTCTGATTTTTTGTTTATATATTATTTGATATAATGCATAATCTTGTTGTATATGTGCATGTATACAATGGAGAGAAAACATCCCATACAGAGCTCTTTGGATTTTTCAAAAATCCTTGTGCAAGTAGACATGTTTGCTTGAAACTGTATATTAATGTTCATGATTCCTCATACTTGTTTTTACCTCTGAAGATGTGGTGCTGCCAGCAAAACCCAAATTGAAGTTTTTGAACAAGGTGCCTAATGTGATAAAGGCTAGGAAAGAGATGAAGAATCTGAAGGATATCCAAGGCCCAGCTATGGCAGCAAATACCTTCACTACAGGACAGTATGGTATTGTGGTGAGTGCATTCATTTTCTGTCAATATGTGACACCTGCTTAAAGATTATATTATCTGCAGTATTTTCTTAACTCATCTTTAACGTCTGTAACTGTGCCCCACTTGACTTGTAATGCCAGCTGTCACATATGTCACAGTCCTTACAGGATACAAGTGCAAAGTGCTTAAACATTCATTCTTATTTCCAGTACAGAATAACATTGAAACCTTTTAGTTCAGTTTTACATTTCTGCAGAACAGGAGATGACTCTCTCTGTGTGACAACTGCAGTTCAACATAAGTTAAAATATTATTCACTCTTGTGTCAAGAATGATAGCATTTATGATTTAGGGAAATTATCAGCATTATCTTTCCAACTAACATTTTCCATCACACACATATTCTGTCTATATTTATGCCAGGTGAAAAATAGAAAGTTGTTATTCAGAGCATGACATTTTCCTCTTTCTCTGTCTCTTTCTGATCCTCAGGCCCTGGGAGGGGGCTACCTCCATTGGGGTCACATGGAGATGATGCGTCTAACTATCAACCGCAAGATGGATTCCCGGACTACATTTGCCCGCTGGCGTATCAATGCCCCATATAAGCCCATCACACGTAAAGGTCTGGGTCAGCGCATGGGTGGGGGCAAAGGAGCCATCGACCACTATGTGACACCTGTCCGCTATGGTCGCCTTATCGTGGAGGTGGGAGGAAAGGTGGAGCTGAGGGAGGTTGAGCATATCTTAACTGAAGTGGCAAAGAAGCTACCCTTCCCTGCCAAGGTGAGATAACAGATACAGTGTGTACATGGCCAATTGTTGTCTTAATAAATGTAATATAATCCAAAAGAGTGCCTAACAGTGATGACTCCATAATCATACATGCTTGGTAAATCATTTACACTCAGTTGGCACATCAGCACCTTTCTAAAACAGTTTAATCTGAATGTGATATACATTATAACTTCCATTAGTTTACCTAGCTGTATGAGATGCATGGACACAAATGTGTAACAACAATTTAACTGTAGTAAATTTGCACTTTTGCCATCTAATAACCTGAAAGCTGAATCTTTAATTATTTATGTGTAACATATTTAATCACTTTAATTGTTATTAATTTCTAAATACTGTGCTTCTGACTGTTATTCCCCTTTGGCATCTTTGCTATACAATACTTTATTCCTATTTATTTATTTCAGGTAATGAGCAGAGAGATGCTAGCAGCCTTTCAAAAGAAGCAGGCTGATATGGAACAGAACAACCAGAATCCCTGGACCTTTAAGCAAATAGCAAGGGGCAACATGCTGGGTATCAGGAAAGTTCTCAGCCCTTTTGACCTGAAAAATGGTGGACGCTTCATGGGCAAATTTCACCTCCCAAGAAGGGTGTGACAGACCCAAAGGATGGAAATCAGTACAATGTCATAATGTGATCCCATCCAGACCACACCTTTGAAGAGGCGACCACAATTTTGTAATTCTGGCTCCTAGTCATATTTTGGAATCTTACTTTTTTTTTTCTTTTTAAAAAAAAAAACATGTTAATGAATTTTATGTTGTGTTAAAAAGACTTTTTTCTTTTGCTTCCAAAAACCAATAAACTATATTATGTATTTCAATTTCACATGGTGACTCAAGTATTGTGACAATATTGAATTTGAATGCCTTTGTCTAATCAGCTGCAAAAAGATATGAGATAAGTGAATACAAGATTTCGCTATATCAAGAGCAACAACAAACTAATGAATAAAAATCACAAAATAGGTGACTGTGAAGTATTTACTAATAATTTACCAGTCCAAAAAAATATATATTTGTCTAAATCTGGTTAGAGCAGACTGCCGGTCACAATCGCCTCAGAGGGTAATTTCCATGGCTGGGTTTTGTTTTATTTATTACACTTATGTTGCATTCATAAATTGTATTTAAATAAAGACATCACTTTCTTTGTTAGTTTGTACATTTTAAACTCCCTTTCTGAAGAAAAACTCCCAGTTTCTCAAAATGGCTTCAATCCACTGCATAGAGATATTCTGTGCCCTGCTTCTTTTCCCACAGGCAGCGTTTTCGACTTGATGTTGTGTTCATTCAGGGAATTGTTTGCCACTATAGGGAAGGAAGCTTTTGATTTGTTTGTTGATACATTCATGAACTAATACAATTGATTTCAACTAGGCAGCCTCCCCGTCTGGTATTTAGCACTGGTAAAGTGGTTTTAGCCTGAACGGAATGGCTGCCTGGAAAACGTAACTCCGGGTAAAAATCTTAAACGATTTAACGCATGCGCACTGTCAACCAAACTGTTCGAAAACAACAGCGCGAAAAAGTATCTCGGCAGCTGACGACTAGTATTAATTACCTGTCTATAATGCGATTTAATGAGTACGACATCTGTGTCTTAACGTCGTATTAGTTGTTTAACGTCTTACTTTTTAGTCAAAGAAAACTCTTGTTTGTCGTTGCTTTACTAGTGTTGGCTAATTAGCTTAGCCAGACGTTATATTAACTTCTCATTACATTACCCGTTATCGTTAACTAGCTAGCAGATATGAAACCCGTGCGAGGGTCTAACCGGGCTGCATCAAAAGCACCTAACTTGAAAAAGGGGGAAAAAACAGAGGAGACAACGAAACAAGAAGCAATAGAGCATCGGGTAAGATAAAGTAAATGTTGACATCATGTCTGCATTGTCCTGTCAGTCTCTGGTTAACTCGTTACCGACTATTTTTACTTTAGGACCAGGAGCTCAGTGATGGTAACAGTGGCAAGAGCACCCACCCAAAGCCAGCACAGAAGAGGAAAGGTTAGAGCAGCTTCTTTAGCTTGGTGTCTCACTTCTGTGTAAAGTGTAAAAATATTAGATCATGCAGAGATAATGGTGCAGCATACTTGCTTGTGCAATTGCAAACTCTTGCTTGTGTTGCTTCTGTTTGTGACCTGCACAGCTGAAGGCCCATCTTCAGCTCCTAAGAAAGTTAAAGGACAGGAAAACTGGAAGGTGATGCCGAGGTCCTCCATCACTGCTCTGGAGAACGTAATGGACCTGGCAATACTGTGAGTTTCACAGCTGAGCACTTTTATTCCCTGTGAGCCTCTTGTTGTCACTCTGAAAAGCATTATTTACTTCTTTTGGTGTATATGTTCTGAGATAGAGTTGTAAACAAAAGTTTGGTTAACTTTGAAAAAGTGAAAACAACCAACAAACATGAAAATGAGCCTTTCCTCAAATGTGTGTCATGAATTTGAAAATGTCATAGTTGTAAATGTCTTTTTAACTATGTAATGGTTTCTATTTTTTCAGTTAATAAAGTAAAATGTAACACTGCATTAACATTTGAAGGCTCATTCTGTTTGCTGCAGGTGCTGTTTTCACACAAAATATGTAATTTGCACAGGGATGCCCAAACTTTTGCACACAATAGTATGTATCTGCACATTTAAGATTGGTATACAGTTTTCCCCCGACAAAACTAGAAGGCACGGCCTATGAATAATAGTCAAGCTCGGCTTTGTAAGGACACTTTTTTCTTTCCTCAACAGAGCTACTCTTGCTTTGAGACGGAAAGAGAAGACAGAGAGCCAGGAACATCTGAACATGGTGAAAAACAGGTGAGCAGTAAGTGAGAAATTACATGAATGACTAATGGTATATATTTACTAACCCATCCAGTTACACATTTAATGATAATGAGCATGCCATCCTCTGCATTTTACAGTTGCCAAACCTACCTTTGTATGACACAATCATTTGTCACTACTGAGTAAAGTATTTAGTGTCTATTAAAGTGGGAGTGGTTTCGGACACAGTCCAGATCACAGTATGAAAAGACATGCCAACTCACGTAATGATGTTGCTCTTCAGTGAAGTGAACTTTGTTCCACTGTTGTGCATGGCACTGGACAAAACTCCCAACATATGCTTTTGTTTCTGTTTTTAATTGACAGAATTGATTAACAGATTATTGATTTGGACCACAGAAAAAAGAAAAAAAAGACGTGATAAATGATCAAATCATTATGATACAA
This sequence comes from Lates japonicus, assembly GCA_033238685.1. Classification (NCBI taxonomy): domain Eukaryota; kingdom Metazoa; phylum Chordata; class Actinopteri; family Centropomidae; genus Lates; species Lates japonicus. The sequence goes on from BRZM01000003.1 coordinate 13,694,436, forward strand.
TACCATTCAGAATATCAAATTATCACCAATCCTCAATCTCATCTTCTAACTATTGATTTTAACACCTTTATTTCAAAGAATTAATCAGGAAAAAACTTAAATTGTCTTAGTAGCTCTCTTTCTTTGTTTTGTTTTGTGTTCTTGCTGATTTATATTTTCAAAACTCTCTTAGGTTTCTTGCTCAGTGTGCACAGCTCAAAGTTCCAGAACAGAAACAAAAAGATTTGGACCGGACATCTCACCGCCACCAGGAGGAGACCAAGAAGTCAGTGGTTGGAAAGAAGACTCTGGGGACACTGGAGGTGAAAAACACTGCAGTCTTTGGGGCAAAGTACACCAATACTGTGGTAGTTTCACTATGATATTTTCAGGATGACCACCGCTCCACCTGGTTACTTTTATTTCTTAGACAAAACAAACAAACATTTGTTGGTTTATTCCCTTTACCAGTTGGGTGGAAAAAGAAAGAAATTTGATATCCAGTGTTACTGTAGTCTTTGGGACCCTGCATATAGGCATTTTTCACTAGGTTGTGGCCTTTAATAGCCATTTATATATATTTACATGGACTAAATGATAATCAGAACAGGTTATTCAACAATGGAAATACTCATTAGATACAGCCCTAAATGGTAATCCAATAAGAAATTATGTCTTTTGAAAAAGTAGTGCAACTACCTTGAAAATGGCATAAAATATATGTAAGTCAATTGGGGGGTTAATTGTCTACAATATTTGTAAGGAAATGTGTCTGTGTGTTACATTTTGTTGTGTTGTCTGGATGTTCAGGAAGACTTGAGGGCAGTGGTTCGTGCTCTGGAGAGTGCAGAGGAGCAGACCGTCTCTTTACAACAAACATGCAGTACACTGAGAGACCAGGTGGAAGAGGAGGAGGAGAAAGCTAAAGAGGTACAAAACACTCACACGAGAATGCAAAAATAAAAACATATTAATTAAAATATGTATGTGCACCCTGATTTTGAATATATGGAGTTATTTTTCTTAATTGCACCATCCTCACATCACAATGTTAATTTATAAGTCATTGCTGATTGTTTTAAATTCATTCTCTTTTTTCAGACAGGAAACACAAATGTTAAGAGGATAATTAAATAACAAAGTCCACACTCAAAGACCAAATCTGTTTGGTATCTTTGAGATTTTACTTTATTAAATGGGGCATGTCGTTAGCGTAGACGTCAGAATTGAGGTCACCCAGAAATAGAAGTGGTAGACTGCATTTCCTCACATAAATATCAGCATGTCTGACCTAAGTGAGTCTGGACACTTCTTGTTGGTTCAGTTGAACGTCATGCTGAAATTCGGCTGAAATGTGGCTACTCTGGTCTGACATAATTGGTTTGCTCTTGAGAAAATAAGTCTGAGGAGGAAGTACAGTAAATGTCTGTTTTCAGCTTGCATAGTGCATGTGAACTGCATCAAAGCAGAGATTTTTCACTTACATTTTTCATTTATCTCAACAAATAGATGGAGAGATAAAGAGATCAGTTGCTACTTATACGGTCTCTTTCTTCCTGTCTGTGTTCACGCAGAACTTACAGATAAGTGAACAACCAGTTCTTGACCTTCCCCCTCACCTTCCACAAAAAGATGAGACAACATTAGAGGTGAGTGTGAGTGGTGCACAAAAAACTCTTTCACAATATCTATCCTTTTGCACAACTGCTGTTTTTACTATTTAAGGCTTTCATATTCAGTTTTCTCTGAATAAGATATGGTGAAAATGACTGAGTCAGCTCTTCCTTTACAATGGAACAGGAAGGTCTAAACATTTTATCTGTGGTGCAACTTTGTTGTAACATTGTGAAAAGAAAATATGAAATCTGTCTTACACAAGGCACAAAGGGAACATGACATGTCTGGGTTGATTTTTAACAACTGCAAGTCAAATATTTGTTTTCTTTTTAGTTTCTGAGAACATTTTACAAATCACAGTAGTGCTAAATAATTTTTTATTCTCCTCAGACTTGGTTGAGAAAAATGATACCAGACAATGACTCTGAGGCCACTGCACGAAAACTGGGAGAAATTCTGCAGCAATCAGAGCCCATCCAGGATGCCCAGGTGCTTCTTTTACATGCACACAAACTCGCTGATCAGCTGTTCAACCCTGGCTTCACACCCACCACTGGTGCAACTTGTTCAGAGGGAACTTAGCCAAATCTCTCCTTACACAGGTCTGAAAAAAATGTTATGAAAGCAAGAAAGGTTTATATGTGAAAGTAGTGTGCACACATTGTAGCATTGGTGCATGAGGAAATAGTACTTGGTCTTAATGTTTCTCAGTTCCACTTTTTGTGGCTGTGAAACAAAACATGTGCAATAAGCAAATGGAGCCTAAAAAATTGCAGCCACTATGTGTTGAGTTAGAAATTTCCGAAATTTCAGTAGTAGTTGTGTTATTATAGACCACAACCATGTCAACCATGAGGATTTCTTTATGTTTGGGAAAAGCAAAGAAAGATTGTGTAAGTAGGTAAAAAAAAATGCAGTGTGTGTTGTTGTTCTCCAGTTGTCTGCTTTTGGTTCAGTATGAAGATAAATATAAACATAGGGGTTACTCAGCAAATATTTGTTTTTGGTGCAAAGAAAGTTCAGACACCCAAGTTCTATAATTGTTTGAGCCTAAACACCAAAATAATGAACTTCATTCAAGAAATGTTGTACTTAAATGAAACTGACTGTTTCCAATTGAAATTGTGCATGCTGTTAAAAAGATATAAACTGAAGGCAAATGCATTCTTACAAGCACAACTGTCAAAAGTGACAGTATGATCAGATAAAAGTAAATGGACAGGAGTTTTTCATGTTTTATTGTAGACGGAAAAAATGTAAAGTGCTACCAAGTTTCTCTCTTTTTTTTTTTTTGCTTTTATGAACAACAATAGTTAAGCCATCATATGAAGTCCAGTCATGGATGCGGTACATTTGCAATGTAATAATGATCCTGCAACATTTTACTTCCTGCTCAGCATGTTGTACTTCAGAGCCTACAGACATACATTCACTGGGTCATCCAGTAGAAACAAGTAGCACCAGCAATGAAGGTTAGGACCTGTTTTAATGTGGAAATCTAATGCTTGAATGAACAGAGTATCAGTTCCTTAGACCATGCTGAGACAGCACATGCAAGCTTAATGGTGTTATTTTTCACAGGAACCCATATGTCACAGGTTACTCTGGTGCCTGGAAACTGCAACACTGCAATGTGTTGCTTTTGATTTATTATTTACCAAGGGGGTGTTTCCTGCCCACGAGATAATAGACAAGATGCTTCATGAATTCACTTTACTGCCAGTTATGACCCTGCCTTCAGCATGCTGCAACAAAAGTGGCATTTTTGGAGTCTTCAGTCATCTAGTTTTACTGACCATGTATCTTCTTGTTCTTGGCTGACAGTAGTGAAACCTTGCCTGGTTCACTGTTTGATAAAACGTGTATTTGTCCTTCTACACTTCACTGTTGTGCCATACTTTTTCTGCTCCAGACAAATCACGGGTGTTGAGCTGTGTTACATTGTTTTCAGCCAACATCAATCCAAGACTTTAAATCAAACCTTTTCACGTCTATGATCTTCAGTGGAGAGAATCTCCTGTCAGAAAGTCTTTGCTACATGGTGAAATGACAGAAGGGATCCACCTGTTTCTCCACTTGCTGTATCTTTCAGATGATTTGGAAGACACTGGCCTCAGGCAAGTGCTTTACAGTAATACTCGTTTATACAGCTCACCTCCTTATACCTGTCTTTAATTTATTTACCATGCTCACTTTTTAGAGTGTATGAGCAAATGGAGGAATCAATCAATAAAAAGTAATAAGACATTCTCCACTTTTCATAGATGAAAGGCATTTATGTTTTTAACATATCAAAACTACTTAAAATCTAACAACATTGTCAACATCTCAGCTACATCTGTGAGTTCTTAAGTGACTTCCTTCGTATGGACTCCATGGAGTCATCATTGAAAAGTCGTTCAACAGTGGAGACAACCGAAGCTTTGATAGCACGGCCTAAGCCTCGGGCAGCAAACACATACAGCACAGGGTTAAGAGCACTCTTGATGTACACCAGGTACAGAGATATGTATGTGCCATATACTATTGGCTTATACTGCTTGGTCCATACAGGTTGTCCCTCAGCCAAGGCCCGCAGGAACCGACAAACAAAATAGGGCACCCAGCAGGTGAGGAAGAGGAGCATGGTGAAAAAGAGCACGTGGTACATCCTGGTCATCTTGCGTGCAACTGAAGGGGTGGTGGAGGTGGGTGTTGGGGGCACTACTTGCTTAATAGTGAGCAAAACAGCAAGGTTGCTTCCCAGGAACACCAGCAGGGGCAAGATGAAACCTGCTACTGTCTCTGTGAGAAACAGCCCCATGTTAAACTCCCCACTCTCCAGGCAGTGGTATGTCCCATTGCTTTCCCTTAGGACTGCAGTGTAGAAGTAGGGGGCAGACAGGACTGTGGCCACCAGCCACAAGATGCCACAGGCCAGAGGAACAGCCCAGGAGGGCCTTCGCAGTCGAGCCCACACAGGCCTCAGCAGACACAGGCATCGCTCCAGGGCCACAGCACAGAGGAGGAAAGCTGAGGCGTACAACCCCAGGCCTCGCAGGAACATGATCAGGTGGCAGAAACCACGGCCAAACGGCCAGCTGTATTTGTGAGCGAGGTAGCCCAACATGAGAGGGGTGCGGAGGACCAGCACCAGGTCAGCAATGGCCAGGTTCAGGACATAAACACGGAAACTGCTGGCCGCGCGCGTCTCCTCACTGCTGCCTCTGCGCACCAGATGACGATGACTTCGCAATCCAAGTGCCCACACCACCAGCCCATTCAGAGGTACGCCCACCTTGAGGAGCCAAGAAAACAAGCTGGTAATTAGATTCAGATGACAGACTTTAAAGCAATAATTGCTTTCTTGATGAGAAGAATGACGCATCACTGGAAACGGAAGCAGCTAGCCAGGCTTTGTCTAGAGGTAAAAACATCTGCCTGTCAGCACCTCAGAAGTTGACAAGTTAACACGTTATTTGTCATTTTAAAAATCTGAAGAATCAAAGTTAAAAATGTTGTGATTTTTAGAGGACCCCTATTTCTTGGCCAGACTCCATGAAATAACTGCCCCTGACCAAGAAATAGCCCCTGTGTATCTCCTGTAAGTATTTAAAAATGTTAAGGAGAACATAGTGGGCTATGCTCACCTGTGGATTATAAAGGTAACATTGTTGCACATAGAATAATTTATGAAAGTTCAATCATTCAGTGGCCCTAATAAGCAACAGGTGATTCCAACTAGTATTATATACCGTTACGCAGCCTCTCTGTCAATATTTCCAGCCCTGTGTGCAATGGTAGTGTACAATATTCATGGCACAGGTTGGCTCTGGAGCCATGAAGGATTTCTCACCAGGAAGATGAGCAGGGTAACTGTTATTTCGATACCCCTGACTGCTTCTGTCTGCCATGAGCTGCCGGAGTTGTTGGGGTTAGTTAGAGGCTGGTTCACTGCACGGACAGGAAACTGCGTCCCATTCATATGAGCCATTGATGTGATGTCTAACTGGGGACAATCTGAAAAACAGCAAACATATATTTGATGTCACAGATGCATACGTGTCTTGGCTGTTTTTCTCTTGAAGTTTCAACAGAAAGAGAAAATGTCACAAGATCATAGGAATTTGTTGGGTCATTTACAAAGAGGGAAAGTGTGTAACATGCATGATTGCATGTGAATATGGATTTCACGTCAGTTGCTTAAAAGACAGACATGTTGATGTCCACATCACATATCAGCATGTCACCACAGACTTCCTTTCGTACAGATACTTTTGTTTAATTACCGAGAACTCTCTCTGCCTCTAGATTATCTAGAGGCCTAGATCTAGATGGTCTAGATTAAAGACCAAATGGAAACAGCATGTTTTAGCCAACAAAGTGAGTGTAGCAATGGAATCTGTGGTCATCTTGTATCTCTTGACACAGTGTTTTGATAGAGACTTATCTTCACCTTAATCTTAACTACCGTGTGCTTATCCCCAAACCCTACCCTTGACTTAAGAAAATTGAATGGTTAACCAAGCAAGGACCAGCTTTCTCTCCCCAAATTAGAGTTGAGTCCCCACAATGTCAAAATATTCATACACATGCATTCACAGTACTTGAGTCAGGTGTTTTATCGTCAGTAATGATTACAAAGAAAAGAATTTTTTTTCCTGCAGCCACTGTGGCCCCAGGGCCCTGCCTGAATGCACATCTAGACCGGGCCTGTTTGTGTGCTGCTGGAATGAGAACAGCATGCAAGCAAACACTCCTGTGTTAATGAACACACCTCCGGTCTCCACACCAGTAGCAGGGCTAACCTGTGCCAAAGTCACTGATAACAGTTGTGGTTCTGTAATTAAAAGCTCATACATTTCAGATTTCCAGAATCAACGATAGCCTAGAAGTCTAGGAAACAGGATTTACAGAATCTGTGTCTTGTTAATTTAAAGAGTTTTCTTCTTACCTCCTCTAAATGTCTTGTGTGTAGAAGAACCAGATCAGGAGATAAAGAAAGAAGGTGTGCCTAGTGGCTGTTATAAGAGCAATTCTCTCTCTCTCTCTCTCTCTTTCTCTCTCCCTCCCTCCCTCCCTCTCTTTCCTGTGTGATTGCAACACACACTGCTTCCTATGAACATATCTGCAAACATCAGAAACATTAGTTTCGACCATAACATTTTTCAATGAGAAGCCATTTCCTATGTATTAACTGGGAAATAGCTAAGAAGCTTGTTTTGTTGTTTGTTTTTACAATTTTCTCATCAGAACTAAACTTGTTTTTTCTTTATTCCTTATTTCTCAGGATAAATAGTCCCATATACTTTTAGCTAGAAAGCTAATTTAAAAGTTTCCAAACTGGTCACTTTTTGCTTTAATTAGATAGTAGATGATGAGCAGTGGCAGGAAATGAGGGGACAGAGGAGGAATAAAATGCAGCAAATGTTGCATGTCCCCTAGCCGTTCTTAGACTGATGATGTTGCAATCACATGGCCAGGATCTTAGACTCTTAAGCCACCATGACACACCGTATTTGCTTTATTTATTTACTTTTTTACATGCCTAATCTTTTCATTTTTTTCCCTGTTTGAACTTTGCTTCATTGTAAGTCTGTGGGAAGTAATGAAGAGTGGAGGACAGTGTGATCAGAGTGGAAAAAAAAAAAAAAAAAACTGTGGTTTTTAACACCGGAAAAAATATTAGAAGTGCTTTCAATCTCAGTTTTAACTCTCGACATACACGTATAATACACGTGGCTTGCTGGCCTTTATGTCAAAATACAGAATAGTCCACAGGACTTAAGGAGGTCTAACCCTTAATTGATGGGGACAGCACTGTCAAACTTTTCCCCTTTTTTTATAACTTCCATAATTTGAACACGGTGTATTTAATCACCGTATGCAGTCAATTTCAAGTTATATATTTTGGCCAGTTGTTTGTCATTTCTCTTCTTCACGTGGCTATATGTTGTGTGGACCTGCCACTCTCAGTGTTTTACATGATGTATAGGTTGTCTGACAAGCAGGTGGTTAGCTTAGCTTAGCATTAAGAGTGGAAACAGGGAAGCAGCCAGCCTGGCTTTGTCTAATGGTAAAAACATCTTCCTGTCAGCATCTCTAAAGTTCACTAATTCACACATTTAATGTCATTTTTAAAATCAGAACAACCAGAGTGTAAGAATGACAAGTTGTGGTTTTTAGGAGGGAGGTTATGTGCCCACCGTGTTACATGATGTTGAGGTCGTCTGACAAGCTTGCGTTGGGGCTGCTTAGACACCCAGTCTAACCACATTTTAACTGAAACTGTACTTGTTTTGACACAGTAGCGTCCAGTTTAGCACACAGCTGTGGTTTATATCTATGCAAGTTCCGCTTTAGCTGGACACACTCTATGCTGCGGTTATGTTAGTCAAAAGTGACAGAGCAACAGCTCCTAAAGGTCCTTGGTCTGATCCTTATCAAGGTGCCAACTTTCTTGCTGATCAAGATTCTACTGGCGCTGAACTGGTGTACTGATAATTGATGTTGGTTGATTCAACACAGCTCTCTGCTTTCACAGAACTTTCCAGCTCACACAGGTTTATGGTATTTGGTTAGAAGTGTGTGCTATTAGAGCAGCCACCAACCAATCTATAGAAGTCTGTGGGTTAAAGCCCACACTGGGACAACATGCATGTGGGTTGCTAAAGATACCGCAATCACTACAGTTTACCATTGTATAAGCCTTACAATTGTGGCTGGTTATTCAGGGTTTCTGAGGCTCTCTTGAGTGCACTGATGCACAGCGCACAGTGAATCCTTTTGATAGTCTGCATTGGTGTATTTTTCTTAAAATATGGTCAGAGCTTCATCTAAGTTACAATAACAAAATCTATTTTAACTAATAACACATAAATCATCTTATTGTTCTTTTTCATATTGAATACATCATTCAAACAGTCACTATGTGGGCTGGAAAAAAGTATGTGAGCCCTTAGACTAGTAACATCCACAAGATGTAGATGGAGTTAGGAGTAAGAGGCCTCATCTATCAACCATGCAAGCGCACAGTTTTGTGCTTAAACCATCCCTACACTCATTTCTGTGCACAGAATTCAATTTATTAATCGCTTCTTGTGCCTGAAAATGTGTATACATTTAGGTATGCCAACAATTCCCAGTGGTAGACAGGCATAATCACGGGCAAATGGATTCCAAAGTTACACAAACCCCAACTTCGAGCATGTAATAATGGATATACTGTATTTTAAACTATTCCCTCCTTTACATTTTCATTTGGAAAACAAGCTGATCATTTCTTTTGAGTAAATGATGCCTATATTTTGTCTTAATTCTGTAGTAGTGCACCAGCGAGCCAAAGTGGCAGATCTCCCAATAACTCTCAGTTGTCAACGGTCTGCATTAAAAAAATACAATTCACGTGAAAAGTGAAACCATTTAAAAGCAAAGAAAAAAAATTGGAGTGGTACTGTGCCAAATATCTATTTTGTGTTCTGCAAACCTTTTATGTGACCACTGTAAAGTGAATCATTTGTCAATCACCTGTCCCCATTCTGTCTCTTTAGTTATCTTTCGACAAAATACTGCAGCAGGTCTAACCAATTCGGCTGAATGGATTTTAATTCTACTGTGCAAGTCATTATTAGATCATAGTTTGAAATTGCTCTGTGTTTTAGTGTGGTTAGCACAGACAGGATTTACACACTCTACCTCACTTGTGGTTGTAACCACTTGTATGGCAAACAGTGAAGTGTGGAAGCAGTGGAAACATTGTAAAACACGTTGCAAAACTTTAACCTCATTGTCTGTGATGTTATTCATACTCATTTTTCTTGTTTTTTACTTTTTTCCACACATCAAGGCTACTTGACTTTCAGAGATATGTGGTTGTCCGTGTTTGGCTTTTGTAACTAAGCCTGTCTGTGCACGAGCAGACATATAAATATAAAACAGGTGAGATTTATCATTGTTCACTGGGTGAAGTTGTGCATGTGCGACTTTGATAAGTACCAATTTTTTTGTTTTAAATGGTAGTTCCTTTGCAAACATGAAGAACTTATTTGATAAATGAGGCCCCTGGAGTCTAATCCATGAAACCAGATTGGAGATGTGAGTTTGAGCTACTTTGACTTTCAAAAAACACTTTCAGTTCACTATTCATAAGAAGTAAGTACTTGACCATGAACCTTGCCTGACCAAGAAGACTTAAGATCAAGAACTGTCAATTTGCAGGGTTACAGAGTCATCTCAACAAGTTTAGATATTCATCCATTCATGCCAGACAAATTTTCTGTAAATGGAGATGACTTAGTTCTGTGGATACTCTCCGTAGAAGTGAGCGTCCAGCTAAGATGGCTTTAAAAGCTCAGTGAGGTAAAGAAGAACCCCAGAGTAACAACAAAAAGTTTAAAGGAATCATTGGAGCTTGTTAACAATTCTGTTCATGAGTCTACCATAGACATGGAGTCCATGGCAGCTGCTCTCTAAAAAGCATCAACACCTCTTTGTTAAAGAGCAGAGTTACTGGCAACAAAATTGATGAACTGTTTTGGAAGAACACACAGCTCTGGTGTGAACATGAAAACATGAACCCAACAGTGAAGTAGGGTGGAGGGAGCATCATGATTTGGGGCTGCTTTGCCACCTCTGTGCCTGGACAGCTCACCATCATTGAGCCGAAAAGTAAATTCCCAAATTTATCCTTACAGGATAATGTCAGGGTGGCTGTCCACCAGCGGAAGCAGGAAAATCACCCTAAACACTGAAATAAATCTGCTACAGAACTTCAGAAAAGCTGAAGCAGTTCTGTAAAGAACAGTCCACAGTTCCTCCTGAACTACAGTTGATCTACAGCTACCAGAGGTGCTTGTTTGAGGTTATTGATGTCAAAGGAGGAACCACCAACACTGTGAATGTTTAATGAGTTGTGTTTTTATGAAGACAGAAAAAAATTACTTGTGACTTAGATGAAGATCAGAGCACATTTTGTAATCAAGCAATGCAGAAAACCAGATCTTCTTGAAACTGCACTTGTCATTTAAATACTAGGAGGCTGGGGATGTATTTTTGTTATTGTCACCAAACCCTAAGAAAAGGCCAGAACCATCAGTGCAATTTAATACTCTCCTGAAGATGAAAACATGTCACAAATATATACTTTAATGTGATTTTTTTATGATCTAATTAAAAAAAAAAGTTACTCTCAGGCACAGATTTGGTGAGTGTGCGATTGAGTCAAAATAAACAGTGCCCATGTTTATGATAATGAGGGAACATGGCTCACAGATGTGTTTGTTATAGTTCTGGACAACAATGGGCAATGGAGCTCTGTGGCACAGAGGGACAAGTGATGTGGCTTTGGCTTCACCGATAATACTTGATGACTGCTCTGTTGTGACGTAAAGACGCACCCTTTGGGAAGGTTTTATACTGATGACGTCTCTGATTATTTAATATGCAGCCTTCACCAGTAGATGGCAGTGCTGCTCATTTGGTAAACTAAGGATTCAGGATTTAGATGCTTTTTTAAAAGGCTACTTTTTTGTATGACTGACTGACACATGACCCTAAATATACGAGCAGCTTTAAAGGATTTGTGTGTCTACAGTAAATGCAGCAACTGCTTCAGTCACTGTGGGGGATTTTATCATCATGTCTGACACATTGATGACATTGATGACATTTAATTAGTACTGATATGTATCTTTTTCAGACTTCTGTCTACTGTGTCCTGAAAAGGGAACTTTTAAGTAGTTATTATGCAGAACATTTTATTAATCATCATTTTGAAGCTAATTCAATCTGTGTAAATACAAACAGAATGTTTGTTTGTTTTTTTTTGTATATTTTTTTGTTACTATCCATTTTACAGTTGGTACCACCTTTGATCCAGGGATATTATTATCAATCAGTTAATCATAAAATGATTGAAGACGCTGATAAAGAACAATTTTCAGCACTCAAACAGGATTGGTTTCCAGTTTATACTGACACTGATACTGCTGCTTGTCACTGTACTTGTGTGTGGGAGGAGCCATACTCTGAATTAAGGGGAGGACTTTATGCATGTGTTCATGTTGTGTTCAGTTTTACTGTGTAATTTGTTCATTTTTGTTTTAACTATCATCAACAACAACAAAAACTCTGTATGTAAAGAACCCATATCCCCAGATGGCCCCTCAACATTTACCATAGATTTATACATGTCTTTGGTGACGTGAGGATCCCAGACATTTTTTGCCTATGACATTTAGACAAACATTTAGATGCAGTGTGAGGGTCACTCGATGCAATCCTCTCATTTGATTTAATAGCTAAAAATGCTATGTTAAGGACAGACAAACAAAATTTAGAAAAAACAAACAATTCACTGTCCTTACTTATTTTTGGACTAATGTCTTTCCAAGACCCAGAAATGGATCAAATTAAGCCTGAAAACCACAGCTGTTGTCATGACAGCCAACTGCCATGAAACCAGTGACATAACTTCATCATAATTTCAAAGTACATTCATATTGTATGACTGTCCAAATATAGTCATCAGTGTTGACCATCATTTTTGTGTTTTTTTCAAAAACATTTTCAGATATATTGACACAAATTTGTGTTTTATTCCATTTAAAATCATTATAAAAAGAAAATAATTGTTCTTTCTTTCTTTCTTTCTTTCTTTCTTTCTTTCTTTTTCTTTTGTATTTCCATGCCAGACTAGTGCAAACTATGTTTTATATTTTATATATATATATTTTGCCAAATATTTGTATTGGATAAACTTGAGGGAACATTACCATATTTTTCTGTTAAACCCAGCAACAAATAGGCCTCTGTGTCTCATCTCCTCAAGCATCCACCTCCTCCCTCAGTATATACAGATGTCTGTCACTATTGACATAGAACAAAAATAATAGCTGATATGCAATGATACAGTTACTGAAAGAAAATAAAGAAAGTAAAATTTTGAAAAGTAATCATAATACATGGCACTGCATAGATACATAGATGAACGAATCCCTTCGCACACAGTCTGGGTGACTCTTAATAAAAAGTATTGGATCATAGGACCCCGAGTGGAATAAAACTTGTGAGCAGAGCCTCTCAGTTCAAACTTTATTTTCTCAAGACTCATAAACTTAAAGCCAGGGGGATACCTTCGAAGTTCAAACTGGCTGGTCATTTCCAGTTTAATAAAATTCTCCTTCTTCCTGCCAATAGTGATGATGCAAATGCAATAATATCCTTTAATTTAATGTAAAGTAAAAAAAAAAAAAAAAAAAAAACTCCATCCAGATGCTTAGCCTGAAGTTTCTGCTGGCAGCTTTGGACAGATATTAAATAGGTGGTTGCCAATCCAGAACATGAGAGTCCAGTCTGCAGGAGAACCATGACACCTGTTGCAAGTCTTGTCTAAATCAGAACATATGATGGAGAGGACTTTGGACCATAATCCAAATGAATTCAGCACAAGAGGTACTTCTGTTAATTCCTGCCTCAGTGGCATCACAAGTTTCCCACAAGGAAGGTTCCCCATTTCCCCTTTCCCAGCATACTTTGCTCTTACTCAAGGGAGAATCTTTAAAAGACACCTTGTCAAAAGTGCAGGATGTAAGACCCTTGACGAAATAGATTTTGGAGGTTTACGTTGGGAAATCTTAGATTCTGGGACAGAGCAAAGAGATGCACCTGAAAATATGGAAATATGGAGGTTGAGTTTTGGTCTTTCATTTTTGGTGTTTTACGTCACATGTTGGAAAGAAAAAATATTTCTCTTTCGTTTCGTTTGGAGACAGTGAAGCCAGTATAAAATACAAACATATGTACGAAATATGTAATAAATTGTATGTTACTGATCAATTTTAAACTTTATGCATTAATTAAGAAAAAAAAGTGACATTTTGTTGTGCAAGCAGTACTTAAGTTATGATTATGATAAGTGGCTCTAATATCAGTTTTCATGGAACCAGTTGATGCGGACAAATATTTCAATAACCAGACATTTGAGAAGTGTGTGTATATTTGAATTAGTTTGTGGAATTGAATCTTAACCAGCGTTGGTCTTTCCACCCCTGACACTCACCCACACTTCCTTTAAACCTGCTAATTTTAGATGCAGGGGTTTCGATCGGGGAAACCATGCGCTTGTCATGTTCCTGTGAAAGAGCAGGAATGAAAGACAACTGTGTGCTTTGTTCTTTGTTGCTCATAGTGTTTATCTAGGTTTTAGTTGTTTAATATAGTAGCTGCTTTTTGGTCTGTAGCAGATGTTGGTAATGATATGAAAATTAAGATACACGTGTTCTGAAAACTCTGTCTATGTCATGTCTGTCTGAAATTTTCCCTGTGGTGGCACATATGTCACACTTTGAGGACACAAAGACCGAGACAGGATGACGGCATAGAGAGCTGGAAATGTTATCAGATCATATCAGCTGTATGTCTGTCGGGCCTCTCATGCATATCCCACATATGACAGGAAAACAGAGTGAAGTCAGGCCGGTTGCCCACGTGGAAACACTGAAGCAGATATCTGCGCAGAAGAAACAGAGAAAAAAAGAAAGTAATAACCTTTTTCCCTTTTTTGACTAGACATAAATATGACACACAAAGTGACATTAGCTCTTATTAGAAAACTTTCACACTGTTGTTCATTTCTGGTTTCCTCGGTAGTAACTCAGAAAAGAACTGAAAGTAGATGAGGTTATGAGTGAAGGTGAAGCTAGTGATATGAAATGTCTTCTTGACAAAATGTTATAACAAGATTAGGATCTGCTTTCCCCTTAACACCTAAAAATGTCAGTTCCTCTTTGCATGGGCGCACAAATTTTTTCACATGATACAATGTTTTCTCCTCATCAAGAAAAAAAATACAACCATTTTTAAAAAGAAAAGAGAAACTCATATGAAGCGTCTTCCTCCCTAAATGTGTAAACTATAAGAGGAGGAGACAGAGCCAGAAAGCCAGACAGTAGAAAGTGAAGATCGCATGTGAACTCTCCTCAGCTGGCATATTACACATTGTGAATTTCCAGTATGTGAAGAGGGGGGGGGGGGGGGTCCCTTTCGCAGCTCTGCTTCTTCCCCCACCTCCTCATGTACTTTCAACCTTTTCCCTTCAACTACTATCATCGATCTGTCTCTTCTCATGTGTTCTCTCCTCAACACTCTAACAGGAATGTGATGTATATGACAAGTCCACTGAGTGAGATTTAAGAAAATGCAGCCAAAGTGAGCAGCCAGTCCCACAGTGCAACTCTCGGTGTTGGAGAAGAGAGAGAGGGGGGAGGGGATAGATAGTGAGAATGGACGGGGAGGCACCTTGTCTTCTCAGAAACAGAGCGCTATGACTTGGTTGCTCAGCTACCACAAGCAAACACTGCTGGCAATGAGATTCTGGGCCAGTGAAGCCGCATCTGAGATATGTAACGAGGATAGTATGCAGGGATCACACAGTCATTTAGTGGAATAGGGTCTCTTTCAAAATCCCCGCTGAGGACACTCCCATAACTGACAAACAGAAATACAATTCATTTTGCCACCCTGAACAGTCATATTGTTCAGTGACTGTACAGGTGGTTTGATAAGAAATGGATGTATAATATCTGCGTGAGTAAAGGTGTAAATATGAAAATAATATGAGACTGTTTTCAGCATTACTGTGGCTTCAGGGAAAGAGGACAGATGGGAAATATTTGTATTTAGCCATTTGGCAGACACTTTAATCCAAAGTGTCTTAGAAGTGAGGGATAGCCTTCATTACAGAAGCCTTAGAGTAAGCACTAGATACTGAATCTGTTCAATAAGGCAAAGTGCAAATGGATCAGGTAAAGAAGTGCACAGTAAGTGCGAGATGTTTACTGGAGGAGATGAGTCTTCAGGAGACTCCTATAGCGTATACGAGTAGATAACGTGTTCCACCATCGGGGAAGATTGCCATGAAACTTGGCTCAGATCCATTGCCACTGGCAGGTTGAAGTTTTCACATATCCTGTGATATCCAATCTCTTGGATGGATAATGGATAAGCACAAAACTTTGTACAGACATTCATGGTCCCCAGAAGATGAATCCTAATGCTTTTGGTGATCTTCTGACTTTTCCTCGAGTACCGAACCTGACATTGATACATGTGGTTTTGAACAGATTAGCATCATGTTTGGAGGACACACATTCATGTCCCCCTAAGGATGAATTGTAATCACCTTTCATCCAGCACAGACATTCCCATCAGCTTGTTTTTAATGCCAATTGGTAAATGTTAGCATGCTAACAGGCTAAGCTAAGATGGCAAACATGGTAAACATTATACCTGCTAAACGTAAGCATGTTAGCTTGCTGATATTAGCATAATTTAGCTCAATTGGACAACACAACGATTCTTTCAATGTTTCAGGTGATTATACACTAAAGAAAACGTAATTTTCCATCCATTAACTATACTGCTTATTCTTTTGAGGGTTGCGGGGGCGTGCTCGCTTGGGCAAGAGGTAGGATACACCCTGGACAGGCTGCCAGTCTATCACAGGGCTGGGAAACATAATTCTGAATATTATATTCCATTTCTGACAACAGTTCCCCCTAAATCCTACACTTTGGTCCTTTAAGCATGTTTTAGTATATGGTGTGTTCTAACTAGAAAACTGACTAAATGAAGTATACTAAACCAATGCAGGTTTAATATGATTTCTTTTTGAGTGATCTGTAGATCTCTCATGGTGCAGTACACAAAGGAAATGGAGAGGCTGCTCACAACTGGAAAAATGTTAAGAATTTGTGGGTGGTAATGAAACACCTCCAGAAAGATTTTGTAGAACAAAAAACATAACTTACATCTTGGGGAAATAATTGCTTTCTATTTGTATTGTGTCATTTTCTATTTGTATTGCTACCTGCTAAAACACTACTGTAATACTTACTATAGAATTAGAAATGTAGTTTGGATTTGGGACACAGCTTCAGTCTTATTTCTAAAGGGAAAGTGAGGCATCACAAACTGTGAGGGTGTCTAAGTCCTCTTTATTTATTCATCCGTTCTCTTTTATTGAAGCAGTAGGAAATGTGAGGAAAGGAAACACTAGAAAAGCTTTGGACAGTTTGATACAAAGCCAGGTTTGTCTCCACAGGCAGGGCTCAAACTATCAGACAATAGGCCTTTATATCAAATTTGGTATTATTACCAGATTAATTTAATGTGTAACTATAATGGCTGTCGCTGTGGCTCATTCATTTTGCTTAAATTATCTCCAGATTTATTAAATCTCTCTGAATATCACACTAAAAACCCTTTAATGAGAATGAAGAGAGGTTGCTCAAACGCAGCTATGCATTGGACCTATTTTCCTGTCAAATCTTTGACGTGTTACATATTTGAAAACATAATTGAAATTAAATTCAGGATGTCAAACTGCCGTCATCTTTGTGTAAACCTTTATTGCTGTCATAATAGTCGGTGTAAATGCAAGAAATGAATATATTTTGTCTTCTGTAGGCAGCATTTACATAAAAGATAAATGGCATCTTACTTCATGTTTGTTGCGTGATTTTCTTTTTCTTTTTTAATAGTCATTCAGTTAGAAGGGGATTTTGCATGACTCACACAAGCATATAAAAGACGTAAACCCACATTTTGGTTTACTGTTGAATGGGAGAGAGAGAGAGAGAGAGAGAGAGATATCGAGGGTGGAGAGAAGACATAAGAGAGAGAAGCATTGGGCAAAGAAGGAGAGAACCACCAGTTGCTGAAAGAGGAAGTGCTGTCGTGAAGACAGGTCAGTACCTACCTAACTACCATTATAACATACACACACAGACTTACTTCCTGACCACATTGCAACTTAGATTAGCATCATGCCTGCAGCACCTGGTACATCCTGTTATTGCTCGTAACGTCTGTAGGGAGATAATAGATACATAACTGTACTGCCAGTACCAGCTGCCCCACACCTTGACTTCTTCAGGCTTTTAAAACTCGTCTGGGTAGCGGATTTTACCTTCAATTCCTCTGACCCTTTAGAGGGTCACAAACATGGTTTAAACCCATAGATATGTTTTTTTAGATTTCTGATGCTACCACACATGTCAGACTGTTAAAGGGAATGGTGTCTAAAAAGAGCAGCCATAGGAAAAGGCCTAAACGATGTCTGATCAAAGTTTAAACCGAAGTTGTTAAAGGGAAAATGTGAGAGAAAGTGAGAGAATTTGGGTTAAATGTGTATACAGTGTGGTATTTTTTTGTTTTCTAACTAATGATAGATAGATAGACAGATAGATAGATACTTTATTAATCCACAAGGGAAATTCACATTCTATGGGGCAGTTGTGTTCACAAGTAAGAGTTAAGATAGCAGTGATAGTTCTGATCAATCATAAATGGTTTTCCCCTCAATACATGTTTTTAAAATATAGGCAGAGCATCTAATCCTGAGCAAACTGGACTTTTTTCATGTTTTATTCAGTTAAGTAAGAAGCACTTTTCTTGTAATCCAGTCTCCAAAATCTTTGCTGCTGTAGTTGTAATCTAGGTTACCACAAATTCACAATGACGTCCAGTCTTTGGCTTATGGAATGAATACTTGTGAATGAAACTCTTGAGTCAAAATCTATAAATGATCTGTCAAAGCCAACTAGTAATCAGAGCATTTGTCACCCCCTGCAGGACATTCTCAACAGCTGGAGAAGCAGCACTGAGGTAAGCATGGGAGTGATGAAACAGCCGTCAAGTCTAATCCCAGGTTGAGGTTAATGCTAATCGTGATAGGGGTTGTTCAATACCAGACACCTAACATGTTAGCATTAGCTTCACCCTGGGAGAGCTCACCAAGAGGAAAAAAACAACCCCTGACTAACTAGAGACTGCTGCTACCACTGGTGCTGGGAATGAAGACTCATCATGCAATTGGGGATTATGATGCATACGCAGAAAGGGAAACTAATGGACTGACTGTTCAGACTCAAGATGCTGCAGTCATAGCAAAGTGAAAAGACCAACTTAAAAGCTTTTAACACACCTCTGATTCTTAAAGCGTGTGCAGGCCCCTGTCTTCTTTATGTTTCCACTGAGTATATGCAATTAGATTGTCTCAGCAATTTCACAGCGGAGGTCCATAAACCTGAGAGGAGATCTGATCGCCCAAAATAAACAAAGAGGTTGTTATGTGCACATCACACCCTATGTTTATGCCAGATGCAGGACAGCACAATCAGTGAAGGTAGAGAGCAGTGTACGCACACCGGGGACACTATACTGCTGTTGTCTCAGTGGACAAGGGCTTTAACAAAATCACTCATGTTATAGATGCATCACTTATACCAGTGTATACAGGAACATTTTAGTATTCTGTATAAAAGCAGTAAAAGCAGCCAGCATGGTGAGACAGTGTGTGCCATGTGGGCGTAATGACAGGGACAGTCCAAACCACGTATCTCCAACTTCAGTGTTTGGTTTTTGTTTTTTTCAGGAAAACTATGAAAGTATGTATTTTATCAGCTTAAGTTCAATTTTCATAAACTAAGTAAATAATTGACAACCATGTGATGAGAAATGCATTGTCACAAAGATGAAAATG
This sequence comes from Lates japonicus, assembly GCA_033238685.1. Classification (NCBI taxonomy): domain Eukaryota; kingdom Metazoa; phylum Chordata; class Actinopteri; family Centropomidae; genus Lates; species Lates japonicus. Next base: position 13,713,553 of record BRZM01000003.1, read on the forward strand.
GACCTCACAAAGAGCAGATGTTTTTACATCAGTCATGTTGAGTTTTGAGGATTTTTAAATCTGCCCCCTGTTGTGTTTAATTTTGGCTCAACAGAGATAATTGTGTTTGAAATTGGGGGAAAGGAGGGAAAGGAGAAAGATTAAAAAAAAAAAAAAATCTGAATCACAGTTCATTTAGTGAAAAATCCTCTGGTCAGTTCATCATCAGGAGAACCAAAAACCAAGGAACTTACAGAGATTTGTTTTGAGATTCACTTTGTATTTGTACTGTATGCCTTTTTGTTGGTTAGATGTTTCAGACAAAAGTTGAATTCATAGGCTGATTTCTGAATTTGTGTTGTGTTTGGAATCTGCACTCTAAATGTATGTCATGACAAATAAAAAAATAAAATCAACCCTAAACATCTGAGGTTTGTGTATCTGAAGTTTGTTTTAGTAAAACCAAAAGTCAGACTTGTATAATTTTGTGCATCTGTGCATCTGCTTTCTCTGTGTAGTCCATGTCAACAAAACTTGAGATTTAAATGAATTATAAATATGAAAGATGTTGCTGGCCCTTTGAACGCATACAGCCCAGCCAGCTCCCAACAGAAAGGCAGACGTCTCTGTACAGTTCAGCCGTCATTTGTGGTGCTTTAGTCTTGTGACAGAAGCCCCGTGTAATCTTTTAAACCACTTTGTCATTAGTTGAGATTTTCTGAAAATGAGGGGATTACAGCCCTCGGCCCCTTAAATACCAGAATACACAGGATTTTGAAGAAAACCCCAACTCATCCACCCAACAATGATTTTAAATGTATTGATCCATATTTAAATTTGAATCATATCAATAAAGCATCATGCTCAGGATGCAGTGGCGGATTTCTCAGCTGCTTGTTGTTTTGCTTTATCTGAAGAGTTGAACATTTTTGCAGTAGCTGGTTATCTCTATGTCCTGGTCACATGAATTCTGGGTAGAGTTTAGGTTCATCTGAGGTGATCGCTGAGTCACAGTTTTCACTTGTCTTTCTATTCGTCACCATCAATATTTCCCACCAAAAGGGGGAGACCACAGAAAGCCTGATCAATCAAATCTGTACTCTCTTGTCCTGAACTTCCCCAAATGGTTACTTCACTGAGAAGACCTTGAGTTGTGGATGAGTATTGTTCTTTATGTAGACCTGATAAAATTGGGCTTAAAACTTTTATGGTTGGATGATCCATGTGAATATCCAAACATCTGTTGCGGGTAAAGCCATGCAGCTACAAAAAATAAAGACTGTATGATAAAATGATCATGGAAATAGTCATCACTTCAAACAAGAGCAGGTTTCTACAAACACAAGAATGTCATTCTGTATACAAATGGCTGTGTTTTCCCATAAAATCCCCTTTTATCATCAGCTGTAAATTTTATTTGTATAAGCCACAATCATACATTTGCCTCATAGGACTTTTCAGTGTGTTCATCCTTTGATACTCAGATGAAGAAATCCCCTTAAAAACATTTTTAACTGGAAAAAAAATCCCTGCAAATTAAAACAAAAAGTTGGTGTGATAAATGATTAAGTCAGAGATGGATAATATAAATTAAACCTTAGTGCTTTTGGAAATACTTGGAAAGTTATAACTATTTTAGGTGTTCTTTTAAATAATTGAGTTTTAAAGGATTTTGGGGTCATTAAAGCAACATTTCCTACCAAAGAATTAAAGGGTTTTATGGCTCTTCATTTTTATCTCAGTTGATGTGAAGAAATTTACATGAGACAAGGGGAAAAAATGCGCCAACCAGCCCCCCACCCCCAGCACCCCGGTGCCCCCCACCCCACCCCACACGCATGAGCATGTAGATATGGGCGGACCGGTCAGTCAGCTGATGACTAAATACTCCACACAATCTCTGTCCTCAATACATGGATTTCGTCACACGAATGATTTTCTAGCCAATTACGCACAATGTGGAAAATTTCATGCAACTGCAGGGGGAAGACTCGCAACTTGGTGGGATCTCACTCAGGAATGTGTCGTCTGCGCGCACCTGGGACCGCCGGAGACATGCTGGGGCGACGCGTTTTAGCCCGTTTCCACTCTGTTTTATGATACCGAGCCGCCGCGTACCTGCCCGTGATGGGGAGAAGCGCATGGAGCTGCGGTGCCGTGATCTTTCTGGCCATCGTCTGCTCGTGTCGTGCCGCCACTCTGGAGTCCATCCACTGGAGCAGCTCCAATGCAAAGTAGGTGGATGAATCAGTTTCACGCTGGGTGGATGCAACTTTTCTGCTGCTGCTGCTGCTTTGTGCAAGAAGTGTGACCGAAATGATTGATTGAAAGTTAACAGAGGGGAGGCACCCCTTTTACTGCAAATCAAGAAATACAGTTTTGATATTTTATTTCAACTAATTAGTCGATTAATCGTTCAGACAACAACAACAACAACAAAAAAGAGTTAATGACAAATTTGAAATGGGATTAATTATGAAGCAAAAAAATTTGCTGCTATTCTCTGTTCTGTATCATTTAAATGATTAAACTTTGTTTTCTCTGTTTATTGATCAGTTATTTTATGGAGAGAATGCTACAAAATTGTGAATAACTACTTATCACAAATTCCTAAAGCCTAAGGTGTTGTCTTCAGCTTTCTTGTTTTGTCTGATCGGTGCAAGCCCCAAAGATATTCAGTTTATCTTCACATAAGACACAGGACAGCAGCAAATTATCACACAGGAGAGGATGAAACTATATAAGTCTTTTCGCTTGAAAAACATGACTTAAATAATTGCAACAGTTGCAGATTAATTCTGTCTGTCTGTTGAACTGATTGAATTACCAACCTTTTCATCTTTAAAACTGAGTATCTTTGCTTTGGGCCTGTTCCTCAGATGAAAAAATTGTTGTGAATTCATTGGATAACGTCAGGAGGTTGTAGAGCTTTCAAAACAGTAAGATCCTATTGAAACCCTCCTACGCTACTGTTGATTAGACATTTTTTGTTTTGGATTTATCATAAAACTTTGGCACTTTGTGATTTACAAACTCAAGTAGAGTAACTGACTCAAGAATTAAATAGTGATGTCTCAGTCTGTATTGTTTAAAAGGCCATTTGTTCTTAGATTTATTCTCTCTTTTATCCCCTCTTTCACCCCCTCACTCACAGATTTACCCCGGGTCAGGGTCTGGTCCTGTATCCTCAGATAGGGGACAAGATGGACATTGTGTGTCCCCGGGCAGACGCTTCCTCGGGGGGAAAAGAGGAGTTCTACAGAGTGTACCTGGTCTCCCGCAGTCAGATAGAGAGCTGCACCATCGACAAGACGGATACCCCCCTGCTGAACTGTGACAAGCCTCACCGGGATGTCAAGTTCACGTTCAAGTTCCAGGAGTTCAGTCCCAACCTGTGGGGTCTGGAGTTCCTCAAGGGGAAGGACTATTATATCACCTGTGAGTTAGTCTATAGATAATACCTGCCACAGCTGTCACCCCTGTTTGTCTCAGTGCGTATAAACATGTACAGCATCTTAAAATCAGTGGAACAGAGACACAAGTTGCTGGTTTCTACAGGTGGAGCAGTGTTTGAATCAGTGCTAGCAACTGTTTCCTTTTTTTTTTTTCCTCCTGGGAGGAGAGGAAGCCATCATCCTTGGCTCCCTCTCAATTTGTCAGTTTGCGTGAGAATCAAAAAATGTGGCCTCGTTATTGGACCGCTGTCGGTTAAACCAGCATCTTAGTGGCAAGTGATGCATGAGATAGAGAGCAAGTCTGACCATGTAGCCTCATCCGCCTTGCCACGCTCTGACAGGCCAGTGTGATTCCAAGGGCTTACATGCCCCAAATCACACAAGGCTTTTACAGCATCAGGCAGATTTGATGGGAGCTTTCATGGCAACGTGGCTTGTAGCCTGTGAGATGTTGTTATCTGACCTAAATGCTGCTAACAAGTCTATGTGTGTGTATGGGTGGGGGGAGCGGCAGGGGTGAATGAGAGTTCTTGGTGTGTGTGTGTGTGTGTGTGTGTGTTTACATGTTTTTGAATGTGTTTAAGTTATCGCTAATGTTGGTTATAAATTTTTTATTATTTATTCATTTTGTCCATTCGCAACTTTGCATCTAGAGCTGAAATTAATAGTTGATTTGTCGGTTAGTCGATTCAACAAGAAATTGACATTCAGTTGGCAGTTTATTAGGTACGCCTAGCTTTAACTAATGCAATATTCCTCCCTTTATGAGTGTTATAATGATCCGTTTTCATTGAGACTGTTTTAGAGAGGTGTTGATTCAACCATGTTTTAGGTTTTTTTGAGGTGCTGTATTGACTGTTATTTTGTCCACCCCCTTTATATCAGTGAAGGCAGACTAAATAAACACCTCCCTCTATAACATAATACAGTTCATATCCTGAGTCTTTGATGTAGTTTGAGATGCTGTTGAACTGTGTTGTTTAAACATTGAACTTTATAACCTTCATTAAGGTAGGATCATTGTTTCAGACTGCATCATTTTTAGCTAGATGTACCTAATAAACTGCTAATTGAGTGTAATCACTGACTATTTTGATAATCGATTAATCACATAAGTTATTTTTGAGGGGAAAATGCTGCATTCCCTGGCTCAAACTTCTTAAATATGAGGGTTTTATGAGGTTATTCTTGGACTCATGTTTTAGTAAAGCCAAAATATCTTTGGTTTTTGGTCTGTTGGTCAGACAAAACAAGCAGTGTGAAGATGTCTCATTGGGCTCTGGGAACTTGTGATGGGTATTTTTTAGCTGTTCTCTGACATTTTATAGAACGAAAATAATAATAGATAATAATTTGTTGCAGCCCTGGTTCCATCGTTTGCTTTTATGTGTGTAATTATCTATATACTTTATATACTTTTATAGATTCTGCTATGTGCATCCGCATCTTCTCGCACAAGTGATGCAACATTCGGCAACTGAAACCGCCTGCAAAGAAATAATTTTTGGAACTATGCATCGCTTTATAATCTTGTTTCAAGATGATTGCATGAAACACAAACTTAAAGCTTAAACAATAATTTAATGTTTCCTCTCTCCTCCCTCTGTATGTCAGCCACCTCCACAGGGGTTCTGCAAGGTCTGGATAACACTAATGGAGGGGTGTGTAGAAGCAAATCCATGAAGCTGGTGCTGAGAGTCGGCCAAAGTAAGTACTTTATGTTTGTGTGCGTGTGTGTAGATAAAGCTGAGTGTGTATGAATGAAAGAGACACACAGCTGTCTGACAAACTGTGCTAAAGGAACAATAGCAACCATAGTTTGATTTTGGTTATTACACATGTTACGCAATGATATCACCTCCTCTCTGGAATTACTAACTGGTCAGATAATCTCGATCATCTATTCATTCTCTTGAAGGGAGATTGCCGTCATGAATTATCGCAAATCCCTAATTCAGACCACTGGCAGCTTAAGGCTATCGGTATTATCTTGCATGCCATCATTTGGACTGGTTGTTGCAGTCAATAATCTTTTTTTTTTTTTTTTTTTTTTTTTCATATTAACATCAGAATAGCCGATGGCCCTTTTTCATCATTTTGTGCTCTTATCACATATATTAAAATTTAACAAAGCAGATTCAGAACATATCCATTGCCATTACTCAAATGTCCTGAGGATAAATGGCTCTGTAATACAATATTCACACAGGAACATACTGAGGTTTTTCATTTCTTAATCTATCGATGCAGTTTTATAATTGTGTTATTAATCAATTTATTAGAAGAAACAAGGATTTATTAGCGTACTTGTTTATATATGTGGTGTATTTTGGTCTGCTATTGAGCTCCACATGATCAAAGAAATCGTCAGATGCCGTGTTTCTGTGTACTTACTCTAACTTTAAAAGCTAAATCTGTCAAAGCCCCCAAAATGGAATTTCTTTTTTGACCTCAGAAATGCGAAGTATTATTCATATAAATTATTCAAGAGTTTGAGTTAGAGATGAAAAATCAGCATTTTGTGTGTTTCTCAACTGATCATAACTGGAAATATGGGGCTGTTTTCCTGATGTGTTTACAAATGCTGCTGGTGTAAACAAACCTTTAACAGCAACAGAAAACATTAATAACTCAGATTTAGTTGTAATCTTGTGTTAATGTCTCCACATTTTAAATGGCCTTTCAGTCAATCTAGGAGTCATTGTAGCTGCCAGTTATGTATTAAACCCCTTGGTTTGGACTTACAGATTGTTCCTTTAGAGCTGTATATCTAATCAAACAAACATGGTAAATGTGTTGTGAGTAAATTTAAATTAACAGCAGTGGTCAATGAATGCTAATGTAGTGGCAAAAAAAACTTTAAAACTTAAATGAAAATTTTATTTTATCCATAGTTTACTCAAAGGCCATAGAATGCAGTAAATCTTTGTTGAAGCCTACTAAGATTGGGAAACTGCTCAGTGTCATTTGCATACAGTGGATAATAATAACCTGTGCTATATGTGATTTGTGAAATGTTGTTCTTGCCTCTCTATTCTTCTACAAACTGCCATCTTTCTCCACTTAAAGAGGCACTGCAGCAGTTTAGTGTCGCACTTAAAAAGCTGCTGGACTTGTGAGAGACTTAAAAAGCAGCAGTGGAAGAGATTTTCAGATCCTTTATTTAAGTAAAAGTACCACTAAAGCAATGTAAAATTACTCCATTGCAAGAAACTGTCTTGCACAAGGTGTCCAACTTAAATAAAACTACAGAAGTATTAACGGCAGAATGTTCTCAAACTATCAAAGTAAAAGTACTTGTTTCCACCATGTGGCTGATAAGTTATCATGACATTATTACATTACTGCTAATGCATAAGCAGCAGTTTATTGTTGAAGCTGCTCATGGTGGAGATAGTTTGAACTACTTCATATACAGTTAACTAGTTTAGTCCAGTGGTTCCCAATTTAGGGGTTGGGGCCCTTTAAGGGGTCACAAGATAAATCTGAGGAGTCGTGAGATGATTAATGGAGCAGAGAGGAAGGGAAAAAACAAAGGTTTTGATTCACAGATCTGTTTACTTTTTTATTTTTTGCTTTGTTCTGTGAAATTGTTTGGGCCTTGAATTGTTATTTACATCCAACAATATGAGGAGTTTAGATTGGAAATGTCAGACATTATACAACTGTAAAAATTTACACTTGATTTCCTACAGTTTCCAAAGTACTTTTGGAAATACCCCAAGGAAAAGTGTGCCTTTTTGTATTATGTTATGTTTTGAACACGTGTAGGTGTAAGTGTAGAGTGAGAGCGTTACTGGTAGTTTTTCCATTCAAGAAAAACTGAGAGTTCCAGTTGTGACTTAAAACACAACTTTTTGTGGTTCATAGGTTAGAAAATGGTTTCCCCACATCTCCTGTACTGCGTTTGTACCTGAATGACTGAAAATAATCAGTCCAGAGAGAAAGAAGCTTTTCTTTGATTTTCATTCTGACTGACTAACAGAAAACATTAATACTTCAACAAACATCGTTATAATTTGAACAGGAATGTTTTTTGTTGTGACATAACCCCACCTACACAGGAATGACAAGGAGATGTGAGGTATGGACTTATTAGCCATATGCTGTGATTTTATTTATGTCCTGCTTTATATTCCAGGCTCTTCAGATCCACCTTCAACACTCCAGGAGTCTCCCACCAGATTCCCGCCCACACGACCAAAATCCAAGGCCACCTCTGCGGAAAAAAACGATACAAAAAGCAAAACTGGTAAAATATATAATATATATATAATATATACTGGTATATTTTATTATTGGAGAATATGTACAGGTTTATCTTTGGTATTATTATATATATATTTTTTTACATGTTTTAACCTGTTAACTATAAAGCATATTTATTAAGGATAAAGGTGTTGATTATCTAATATACTATATGTTTTTGCTGTTGATGTATTCCATGGAAAAAATCAAAACCAATGTGTTAGTCTCTCAAAATCATCTGACCTTGTTTGTGTTACTCAGCCAAATTTATACTCTATACATTTGGTTTTGTTTTTTAACTCTATTTTGTATTTTAAAAAGGGCCCTGTAGTTTTTAGTAATTGTTACGCAAACAGGAATAACTATCACATTAGTTAAGGACTATTTTCACCCATGAATTTGATGCTTCAATCAGTATTTACAGCAGCAGGATTGTGTGTGTGCGATCAACTGAAAATAAACTTCAGTTCCCAGGTTCGCTGCAACATGCAGCTCACTGAAGTATTTTTGATCTGTGGCACAGACAAATGAGCACTATAAGACTTTGGCTATTCAGACAAAACCTGTCAGTAAATTCATTGCTGGTTTTGGCCTTTAATGGGATTTGCTGACTGTAAGAACAAATTACAGTACACTGGACGAATAATACATTTAAAATCTTTAAAAATATGTTTTGGAAAATCCCTATCACTGATTTAAAGTCTGTGTAATTTGAGATAAATGGGCACAAAGATGCAAAAACACTAGTGCCAGCCTTTAAAGAGGGATATATCTGAATTTCTTGGAGGCTTGGAGATGTTGCTCTTATGTTGCAGGAGGTGAAATATTTTGACCTTCCTGTTACATTTAAGGTGTTGTGTGAATCTACAAACAGGAACATTTAGAAAGGAATTAGAAATTGTACCCAAACTGACATACTAAGGGTCAAGAAATCTTTCTTTTTTGGATTTTATGACCTCCTCCATATCCTAACTTATTTACAAACCCTCTGTGATCATAACTCACTGGCCCATTCACTGTCAGAGGAAGGCACCAGGCTGTTTTCCAGTGTGACACTAAAGATTAGAGAGTATTCTCCAGTGTCCAGCTTTGACGGGGGTTTTCATGTTAACACATACTGATTGGGCTGTACCAGGGCATAAACTGAGTGAAACTGTTTTTTAAATCTCCTCTGTCGCATGTCCTGATCTACTCATTTCATCTCAGTTTCTCGTGCCTCTCCTCTGTTTCTGATGACAGATGCAGGCTCAGAAACGGGACAAACAAACCCCAGTGGTGGTGGCTCTAAGCCGGGGCCGTTTGTTTGGGTTTTCTCTGGCTGTGTGATCCTCCTTCTGGTCATTGTTGTCCTGCTGGTCCTGCTCTGGAGGTACCATCACCGCCACTGTGTCCCGGAGAACCAGCAGTCCGCCTCTGTGTCCCTCAACACTTTGGCCGTGCCAAAGCGGGACAGCATCAGCAGCGACAACATGGGCTCAGACCGCAGTGATGTTGTCTTTCCTCTGCGGGCTTCTGACAGCATGGTCTGCCGTCACTATGAGCGTGTGAGCACCGATTATGGGCCCCCTGTGTACATAGTGCAGGAGATAACGCCCCAGAGTCCCACCAACATCTACTACAAAGTCTAATGTTTGCTGCTCTAACGCCAGCCTTTTGCTAATATGTTAATAATCATAAATTCCAGCCGTTGTGGACACACTCAGGCTGCAGTCAGTTACACAATGCTCCCATGGCTACAGCTGTGAAGTTTGGAGCGTGTGAAGAAATGTAGAGAGTGTATCTGGGAGCTGTGTTGCACTGATGACAGACAGACAAGCATCAGTCCTACACTTGTTCAGGCCACACTGCACCAAGTGCACAAAAAACTGTTGAACCACTTTGTTTTCTTAGTGAAGAGACAATCAGAGAGGAAACTGATGTGTCATAAAATATCATTCAGTAGTCATGTTCAGTTTGTTTTGTGAGATATTTCCAGATGTGCGCAGCAAACGCCCGTTTGTTTCATTTCTATTTTACAGAGAAATCAGTTGTTTCTCTCTGCCACTGAATGTGGCAGCTTCTGGTGTATAGTGAATTTGTATTTAATTTCATTTATTCATAAATTGGGGGAAGAAAAAAGATTGATATTGCACTTCAACACACTGAATTTGTGAGCACTTAAATCTACTGTGGGGGTCCAAAAGTCTGGGGCCACTTTCCAATTCATAAACTTTGTCTGAAAGCTGTTCAGTGAAATGAAAATCATTTTTGATTTTGTGGCTTGTATTTGAAGTAAAACCGTTTCAAGGGATTCCACACTCAAGCTTTCTGATGAAGTCAGCTTCCGTTATTTGGTTTTATTTAGTGTCAACATCAATTTAAACATGAATAATCTTTTTTTTTTAAATTTATATACTATACTAAAGCCAGAGCTCTGGGCTACAAAAACCCTCTTTTGAAATTTTAATTTCTCAACACAGGAAAGTTTCTGTTACTTGTTTAAGTTTTTTTTTTTTTTAATTGGTCAACTTGTGAGTAGTTTCATCTTCAGTGTCTGTGTTCTCCCAGTTTCCCCAAACCAGCGAGGTTAAAAAGTAAAAGTGTCGGTCACGCACAGGCAGAAAATGAATATAATGGAGAAATGAAAGTTTGAGTCAGAATAAATGCTGATAAATCACAGCGAGTTTCCTCAGTGTTCCTCATGGTTACAAAATTACTAAGCAGCACATGTCATCATGCACACAGGCAGTGCATGATGACTTCAAGCAACACTAAGTTTCAACACCACTATTTGCATGTGGCTGTGTTGAGACCATCAAGGTCCTACTCAGCAATCACAGGACTTTAAGCCATTTCCACTGGTGCACGTTCCAGCTGCAGTTGATGTGGAGCCATTTTAAAACTAAAAACCATTGTCTGAATGATTTTTGGAGGTTGAAGGCATAAAATTAGGCACTGCCCACGGGAGCATGTCTCTTCATTACACTTCTAATGGTGCTCCTGGGATAGTGACTGTCATTCTGCAGTTAACAGCACCGTGATGAGTTTTTCACCCTGTCTTATTAGGTTGAATAGACAAAAGAAATGACATCATGCAAAATACAGTTTGATATATCCCTAGCTGCAGCTAGAATATTTTGTAACTTTTCTCCAAATAGGAGTCTTTGCCGTCATAATAGTAATCTTGCACCTACTGGGACACAAGTTAAAAAAAGGAGGCTTTTGTTTTTCTCACAATTTTCCCTGAACTTCACTTGCAGCTGCTGCGTCATCTTTGCAGTAATCTGCCTATAAAGGCCGTCACATTATCTGTAATGGTAAAAGAAAATATTGTTTTAACACAAAAACACATTAGAAGCGTTTAATTGTCTCGCGGTCTCTCCTGTGGCGCTGTATGCAGCATCCATGGGTGAACATGTTTCATGCTCCTTCAGCCACATCATGCAGCACATTTTCAACCTGTCAGCTTCCATGAGCTTCCTCTCCACCAGGGACACTGTTGCCTCTGAATATGAGGAGCCACACGGGGGGATCTTCAGGACATGTGCTCTGTGCATCAAACAGGGAAACAGCTTCTTTACAGAAAATATAAGTAAGCTGACCTTTTTTTTTTTTTTTAAATAAAATGGTTTGACAAAATTTGCAATAAAACTTTTGAGTGAATTAGGTATATTCTCCACCGTGAACCACTTTTCTTTTTGGCCTGTAGCCTGATATAAAGAGCTGCAGATGACAGGCGTGGACGGCCTCATTCTTATCCTGCAGCAAAATGCAATTTCCCCTCTGGCAAGAGATGTATTTAAAATATCTGAGGGAGAGTTAATAGGAAATGTGCCAAAGATAACTTCATTACTCCTTTCTATAATTGACTTCTTTAATAGACTTGACGTGTCTTAGCCAATCTAAATCACTCTTACTGTTTTCAATGGGGAAACATACTCTCCTGACTATTCAATGAACTATATAGTCTTATAAACCACTCTCCATTTGATCATTGAAATTCAAATTTAGATCTTGTACATGGCCCTGGTGTCTTTCTACATTGTGAAAAAACAATATAACACAAATTTGCCTGTGACTCTGAAGCAGTGCAGAGCGTGTTCGTTGTCTGTGTGCATGTGCGTGTGTCTTTCCACCCCCTCGCTTGAAGTGATCCCTGCTCTTGTGAGATGTTTTTTTGTCCTATGTGAAGCTTCACAGCTGAATGGGCCGTGGTCGGCGAGGTGAGTTCAGTTGACCCCGGGGTCACGCGGAGACAATGGTGGCCGGGCTTCTATAGGGAGAACAAAACAGAGACCCCCAGGCTCATGGCCCCTATTGTGGGAGGAGCTTGGACACGGTAAGCCATTTTAGAGAAAAAGGGGCAGAAGTGTTTGCTACATCAGAGGGGATGTTTTGGATCTCAGGTACAGGCTTGAATATCATAAGTGCTACCAGCATGTTGTTTTAAGCTCCGCATTTCACCTGGGAAGTCGTTTCTCTGCTCGGTTTTACAGTGCAGAAATAACAAAATCATTTTACACTTTATGGTTTTTCCTTTATCTTTTTTTTCACAAATAATATGAACTATCATATTGAAGTGTCTTAAAACGCTTTTGTAACTGATAACTGCTCTGATAAATCTTAGCTATCATTTGTGCAGGGAGCTTAGAGCTTTAAAGAGGAAGGGGTGGGGGGTGGGGGTGTCTAATAAGGAGAGGCATAAGCTTTTATCTGACCCTGTGGGACAATGTGAAGTCTACAACCTCCCTGTGTCCACCCACCCCCCACCTCACTTCCATATGCAGAGGAACTAGGCCCACCACTGGCTTTGTGTGGGGGGTTGGGGGTCATGACTGAGCGCTCCCACTCCCACAGTGTGCCCAGAGAAGTGGACAAGAACAGATATTCAGGTTTTAGGTTGAGAAGTTTTCTAGTTTTCTGGACAGTTTGAGAGTGAACTACTGCTCAAATCAAACACTGAGTGCTGGTAAAATAATCTTGCAGTGTCTCTCTGAGTTTACAGAAGCACCAGCATGCATCACATTGAGGCTTCACAGGAAACAGGCTGAAACATTAGACCTATTGATTAGCTGCTTTGCATCAATTCCTCCATCTTTTCTCAGTGGGTTGCATAAAGATAACTTAAAAAAACATACAACAGAAACTCCAGTGATGGGGAAGTTGTGGTTAGTGTTGCTTCATACAGTTAAAAAAAACCCCATCATGTTATTATTATACAGTATTTAGTTTGCTAGTTCCCTCTGCTGGCCAGCTACTATACTGTATCACACTCACGTTTGTGACAGTTCAACACATTTCAACAGATGATAAAAGAAAAAAAAAACCTTCACTGCATTTCATCAAACCTCGATTATACTCTAAACCACCTAGTTTAACAGGGGAAAGGTGGAAATGATTTGGACGCCTCCAAGGTTGAGGGGATCGTCTCTCGTCATTAAACTCCAATGCAAATGTATGGGGTGTTTTTGACAAAAACACTTCTTTTATCATTTATTTCACTGTATTTACATGTCTGTGTTGCAAACAAAAATATCATTGGAGGGATTCTTTTTTTTCACTTGCTCTTAAAGCTGCAGTGGAAACTCACACAGTATCTTTCAGTGGTGGAAGAACTTCTCTAAACCTTAATACAACAATGTAAAAAATGAAAATACTGGATAATTTTACCTCCTCAAGCCTAGAGCAATTATTTAGATGAAACTGTGTGAGAAGTTCAAAGGGGTAAAATCTCTCTCAG